>OY740794.1:14875478-15331411 GCA_963514005.1 Raja brachyura | reverse complement strand
CCCCTCCCTCTCTCCCCCTCCCCTCTCTCCCCCTCCCCTCTCTCCCCCTCCCCCTCTCCCCCTCCCCTCTCTCCCCCCTCCCTCTCTCCCCCTCCCCTCTCTCCCCCCTCTCTCTCCCCCCCTCTCTCCCCTCCCTCTCCTCTCCCCCTCCCCTCTCTCCCCCTCCCCTCTCTCCCCCTCCCCTCTCTCCCCCTCCCCTCTCTCCCCCTCCCCTCTCTCCCCCTCCCCTCTCTCCCCCTCCCCTCTCCCCCTCCCCTCTCCCCTCCCTCTCCCCTCCCCTCTCTCCCCCTCCCCTCTCTCCCCCTCCCCTCTCTCCCCCTCCCCTCTCTCCCCCTCCCCTCTCTCCCCCTCCCCTCTCTCCCCCTCCACTCTCTCCCCCTCCCCTCTCTCCCCCCTCCCCTCTCTCCCCCTCCCCTCTCTCAGCCTCCCCTCTCTCCCCCTCCCCTCTCTCCCCTTCCCCTCTCTCCCCTTCCCCTCTCTCACCCCTCCCCTCTCTCCCCCTCCCCTCTCTCCCCCTCCCCTCTCTCTCCCCCTCCCCTCTCTCCCCCCTCCCCTCTCTCCCCTCCCCTCTCTCCCCCTCCCCTCTCTCCCCCTCCCCTCTCTCCCCCTCTCCCCCTCCCCCCTCCCCCCTCTCCCCCTCTCCCCCTCCCCCTCTCCCCCTCCCCCTCTCCCCCTCCCCCTCTCCCCCTCCCCCTCTCCCCCTCCCCCTCTCCCCCCCCCCCTCCCCCTCTCCCCCTCTCCCCTCCCTCTCTCTCCCTCTCTCTCCCTCTCTCTCCCTCTCTCTCCCTCTCTCTCCCTCTCTCTCCTCTCTCTCCCTCTCTCTCCTCTCTCTCTCTCTCTCTCTCTCTCTCTCTCTCTCTCTCTCTCTCTTCTTTTTTTTTTTTTTCATTTCAAAAACTTTATTCAACACAAATCATAAAATACAACACATCAAAACACAATCAAAAATCACACTATAATGAACAGATCATTGTAGTACAGCAGTACATTCATTTATAATCGCCTCAACCCCACGCGGCGGCCAGCGCTGACGGAAGGCCTCCAGAGTCTCTCTCTCTCTCTCTCTCTCTCTCTGTCTCTCTCTCTCTCTCCCCCCCCCCTCGCTCTCTCTCTCTCCCCCCTTGCTCTCTCCCAATCCTCTTCTTCCTCTCCACCTCCTCTCCCCCTTCACCCCGTCTCCCCCTCTCCCCCTCGCTCTCCCCCTCCTTCTCCCCCACCCCCCTGCCCTCCCTCCGCTAAACCCCCTTCTCCCCTCCACCCCTCCCCTACGCCCTCCCCCTCTCCCTCCTCTCAGCCCCCTCTCCCTCCTCTCTCTCCTCCCATCTTTCTCTCCCCACCCTCCCTCTCCTCCTCCACCCCCCTCTCCCTCTCCTCCTCCACCCCCTCTCCCTCTGTCTCTTGCCCTTCATTCTAAACAATCTGAAAAATTCATGCATTATTTCTCAAGTTATTAATCAAAATGTTCAAAAATTTCAAATAACTTAGAAAATGAAACCACTTTGGCTGATGACGTGATGACGCCACAATGGCTCCCACGTGGTGTTCATTCACTGCGAATCACGTCACCCAGCTGCGCTGCCTGCAAGACCTTTGAAAAAAACCCCGCTGTCTTCTTGCTTGCGCTGCGAGTGACGTCACAACCGCGCGTTTGAGGGACAGAACCCAACGGGTCCCACTTGGTCTAGTACACTTATGAAACTCTGATCTTGGATGTGTGTGTGTGTGTAATCATACTGCTCAAAAAAACGACGCTCTAACGGTAAAATGCTTACATATTCCTGTAGAGTTTTATCCCGTGAAGTTAAAAATCGCCTTATCTGAAAAGCTAATGCATTATTTCTTGTTATTAATCAAAATGTTCAAATATCTGAATAAACTTGGAAAAAAATAACTTCTAATTCTCTGTGCTTACAGTTGTGACGTCACAATGGGATTGTAGCCCTGCTAGCAAAATTGTTGTTATCCAAGTACACTGAGTCCTGCTAGCCCTAGCAAGTGTAAATGCATTTTTTTAAAATCACAGTACATTGAGTTCTGCTAGCTAGCAAGTGCAAATCCATTTTTTTAAGTCACAGCACACTGCGTTCTGCTAGCTAGCAAGTGCAATTGCATTTTTTTTTAAGTTTAAAAATTAGGGAGAATGCATAAGGAGAAATGAGCAGCCCCTGCGCAGTTGTCGGCTGTGGGTGAGTGGTGGAATATTGGGTTGGGGAACGGGTTGCTTTTGGGGACCAGGCCTCCCTTGGGGGCTATGGGTGAGTGGTGAAATATTGCGTCGAGGAACTAGTTGTGTTAGGGGACCAGCCTCCCATGTGACAATGACCCAAGGGCTCCCACTTGATCTAGTCTATATTACTAAAAGTCTGATCTTGACCACTTCCTGTTGTTCTATATATTGATTTTAGAAAAAAACGCTGCCACTTACGGCTGTGATTTTTGGCCATCTTACTCAGCGTCCCCCTCTGCTGCGCAGGACAAGAGTTATTAGTGTTTTTAAAAAGTTGAGGTTCTCTCTCCTGAAGGTCACGCCCCTTCCAGTGGGACTATAAAACCCAGAAGTGTTGAGTACCTCAGTCAGTCTCTGCAAGATGGGGGAGTGAGAGGGTCACGTCTCTCAGTCTGAGCTATGAATAACACTGAACACGTGTCTACTAAACTGAGAGTGGTTTTACTGACCTGTCAGTGCCCTTAATGTGGTTTGAAAATATAGTTTGGAAATGCTAAAGCTGTGTTGCCTTTGGTTTGGAAATGCTAAAACTGTGTTGCCTTTGGTTTGGAAATGCTAAAGTTGTGTTGCCTTTGGTTTGGAAATGCTAAAGCTGTGTTGCCTTTGGTTTGGAAATGCTAAAGCTGTGTTGCCTCTGGTTTGCAAATGCTAAAGCTGTGTTGCCTAATTGAAGTTGCCTTGTCTAATTAAAGTTGCCTTGCCTAATTAAAGTTGCCATGCCTCTATATAATTAAAAGTCTAATCTTGACCACTTCCTGTTTCACTTTATATTGATTTAAGAAAAAAATGCTACCACGTACGGGTGTGATTTTTGCCCATCTTACTCAGAGTCCCCCTCCGCTCATCAGGTGCCGAGGATTTTTCCCATCGATGAAAATTAAAGAGTTATTAGTGTTTAAAAAAGGTGGAGATTCTCTCACCTGTCAATCATGACATGATGGGGGGGGGGGGGGAGAGGAACTATAAAACCCACAAGTGTGGGCGTGGCACAGTCTCTGCAAGATGGAGGAAGGAGAGGTCACGACTTGCTGCCTTTGTTCCCGAACTCTACCTCCACTACATTGATGACTGCATTAGTGCTACCTCCTGCACCCATGCTGAAATCACTGATTTCATCAACTTCACCACTAATTTCCATCCTGCACTCAAATTCATTTGGACCATCTATGACTTCACCCTACCATTTCTAGATCTCACCGACTCCATCACAGGAAACAGACTATTAACCGACATCTACTACAAATCTACTGACTCCCATAGCTATCATGACTATACTTATTCCCACCCTGCTTTCTGTAAAGACTCTATCCCCTACTCCCAATTACTCCGTCTACGCTGCATCTGCATCCAGGATGAGGTGTTCAATTACTGGGCATCGGAGATGTCCTAATTCTTTAGGAAAACGGCGGTTCCCCTCTTCCATTATAGATGAGGCTCTCACTTGGGTCTCCTCAATATCCCGCAGCTCCACTCTTGCTTCCCCTCCCCCTCTTCGTAACAACTCCCCCTTGCCCTCACCTTCCACCCCATCAGCCGTCGCATGCAGCATATAATCCTCCAACATTTTTGCCACCTCCAACGGGACCCCACTACTGGCCACATCTTCCCATCTCCACCCCTTTCCGCTTTCCTCAGAGACCGTTCCCTCAGAAACTCCCTGATCAACTCATCCCTTTCCACCCAAACCACCCTCTCCCCAGATACTTTCCCCTTCAACTGCAGGAGATGCAACACCTGTCCCTTTACCTTCCCCCCTCGACTCCATCCCAGGACTCAAATAGTCTTTCCAGGTGAGGCAGAGGTTCACTTGCACCTCCTCCAACCTCATCTATTGTATCCGCTGTTCCAGGTGTCAACATTTCTACATTGGCGAGACCATGCGCAGGCTCGGCGATCATTTCGCTGAACACCTCCGCTCAGTCCATCTTAACCTACCTGATCTCCCGGTGGCTCAGCACTTCAACTCCCCCTCCCATTCCCAATCTGACCTTTCTGTCCTGGGCTTCCTCCATTGTCAGAGTGAGGCCCAGCTCAAATTGGAGGAACAGCACCTCATATTTTGTTTGGGTAGTTTAGTTAAAGGCTTCCTTTAAGATGGGCGATGGTAGGGAAGGACATTGACTTCTCTAACTTCAGATAGCCCTTGCTTTCCCTCCTCATCTCCCCCTTCGTTCCCAGTTCTCCAACTAGTCTTACTTTCTCCGACTACATTCTATCTTTGTCCCACCCCCTCCCCTGACATCAGCCTGGAGAAGGGTATCGACCCATTCCTTCTCTCCAGCGATGCTGCCTGACCAGCATTTTGTGTCTACTATGTTTACATATTCTGTTGTGCTACCTCAAGTAAGAATTTCCTTACTCTGTTTGGGACATATGACAATAAAACACTCTTGACTCTTGAACTACGTCTCCTCCCACCTTTCTTTTTGCAAAATCACTATCCCCTACTCTCAATTCCTCCAACTCCACTGCATCTGCTCCCAAGGTGTGGCTTTCCAGTTGAGGACATCTGAGATGTCCTCTTTCTTTAGTAAAT
The DNA here is from genome assembly GCA_963514005.1 of Raja brachyura. The sequence goes on along the minus strand of OY740794.1, from coordinate 15,326,648 downwards.
GTGGTTTTCCCCCTGCTGTCATAGATGGATCCCTCAACTGCATCACCCTTGCGTCCCTTAGTTTTGGTCTCACTTCTTCCCTCTCCCAGATGGAACAAGAATAGAGTTTCCCTTGTCCTTAGATAGACAGAAAATGCTGAAGTAACTCAGCGGGATGGCAGCATCTCTGGAGAGAAGGAATGGGTGACGTTTTAGGTTGAGACCCTTCTTCAGATTCAGGCTATCTTTGCTTTTAACCAGCATCTGCAGTTCCTTCCTACACAAACCCAACCCAAACCTTTCGCCCCCACCAGCCTCTTCATCCAACATATAATTCTGTGACATTTCAGCCAACTTGAGTGTGATCCCACCTCCAGTCTTTCCCACCCCTTCCCATCTTCCACAGAGACCACTCGCTCCACAACTCCTTGGTTCTCTCGCCCCTTCCCACCCAAACTAATCCCCCCCCGCCCCGTCCTGGCAGTTTTCCCTACAACTTCTGCACTTTGCGCCTTTTTTTTTACATTTCCAGATCTTTTTCATGGCTGCCCCAAAATGCACATAATTTTGGAAGGTGCTTGTTAATCACAAACCGTTAACTGTGTGATGTAGCTTATTAACTAGTTCCTTAAATGGCATTTCTCTGCTCAGAATTGTTGCTGGACGCGGTGGAGGCTTTGGGTGAGTAGTGATGAGTAGTGCGAGGGTGCACATTGGAACAGGCATGTGCTTCTACACTTCATTAAAGATGAAAGTGAAAGAGGTTGGCACTTGGAGGGAGGATCAGAACCTCCAGAATCCTTCCCTACCATCTCCCATCTCCCGTATTGGCAATTGTGATATTGATTATATCAATTAAGATAATACCTATAACTTAAATTCAGAGACCTGTAACAATACCAGAAACCAGTTTTGTTTCAATAAGGCTGGTGTTTCTCTTCATGGCTTTTGCAGTTTCATACTTGTACATCGGTTGGCCAATGCTGCAGCAACAACGTTAAACTTGGATTGTTTTCTCTGAAAATAGGGAGACCTAATAGAAGTATATAAGGTTATGAGAGGCATAGATAGGACAGACAGTTAGAAACTGTCTTCCAAGGTAGAAATGTCAAGTATTAGAGAGTATGGCTTTACGGTGAGATTTTTACATGGAGTGGTATGTGCCTGGAAAGAACAGCCAGGGTGGTGGAACTAGATGTGATAGTGGCGTACAAGAGGCTTTTAGATGGGCACATGATAATGGAGGGATATGGATCACATGCAGGCAGAGGAGATTAGTTTAACTTCGCATTATGTTCAGCATGGACATTGTGGGCTGAAGGGCCTATTCCTGAATTGTACTATTCCAGGTGTTGCATGCCAACTGTTATTGCTTCTGCATACCCAATATTGTACATATGTAAGGTCCTTTATTTGGAAACTCACGTTATGCATTGCATACTGTAAAGTCAATCTCAATTCAATTATACTTAAAACATGTGCTCAACAATTTAATTTCTCAGCCATTACTTTTAAACTTTTCATTTGAGACTATCCAGGGCAATTTTTTCAGAATCTGCATCTGCCCCATGCACTTACTTTTAAAACATATTGAATGTCTTGTCAGTTTTCACTTGTCTGATGTGCAGTGCTCATTAAATGAAGTGACAGTCAGGCTCACAAGAACTAAACGTTGAAATTCCACCTTTTTACCTCACGGCTTCCATACTTTATATTTAAAAATGCAAATTTGTTTCACGTACAATTATTTTTGCACCCGTGCCTGATTAAAGGGCAAAAAGAAAATCTCTTTGAGAAGAAGAAAGTATGATTAATATAAGGTTATTTTTCCTTTCAACCTTATCTTTAGCAATATTAATTATGTTTTATTTGCAACTGCTTTCCAGATACTAATAACATATGAACAACCACACATTGCCCATGATTGCTTTATCTTGAATTATCCTCTTAATTTAGATGCCTAAATATTTTTCCTCTTTCATTTTTTTTCATGATCCTTCCCACGTTTCAAATGCCAGTATGATTTTCTTTTGTCCAAGCTTGCTCTCCTTTCCCTAGGTCATTAACTACCGGTTACTCTTCCTTCCCCTTCCTTTCTCGCATTTTCCAGGTCAATCAAATGGAAAGAAGACCATGTGACAAGGCCATTACAAGACCAATTGCAGTGAGGAGCAAAGAACCTACAAATATGCAATTTCCCTTGAAAACACCCGAGGAAATTAATGTTTGTTCTCTTATGACAATTGGGCAAGTCCAAGGAGTCTGCATTAATTCCTAAGTTCCAAAAATGTCAGATTCTGTGCGTTGGAACTGCTAAAGGACAGCGTAGAACTCACAATTACTACTTGCTTCAGTAACCAGTTCTGAAAATAAATACTATTTCATGAAACAATAACAAAGCTTTCTATTCATGCTTTCTAATTATCCCATCACTTTCTAACTCAAATCAATTGGACAGAATATGTCCTTTTAATCAATTTTATACTACACTTGTGTTTCCCTTAAGCTTGCATTCTGAAGTAAAAATAGTTCCAAGCGTTCTTTATTTCTGTCTCACCAGATCATCTGTGTTGCCCGTAAAAAGGGTCAATCAGATGTAAAAATAAAGACGCAAAGTACTGGAGTAACACAACGATTCTGGCAGCATCTCAGAGCCATCAGACTCATGTCACTAACAGAGGTGCACATGAACTTCTTGTCTCACTTGGAAGGGCTGCTGGGGTCCTTGTTTGGACATGAGGGAGGAGTATAGGGACTGGTATTATGTTGTGTGCAGTTGCAGGGGAAAGTACCTGGGAGGGGTGGTTAGGGTGGGAAGGGATGAATGAACCAAGGAGTTGTGAAGGGAGCAGTCTCTCTGAAAGGGAGAAAGGGGTGTGGATGGGAAGACGCAACGGGTGGAGGTATCATATTGGAGGTGACAGAAATATCAGAGGATAATGTGTTGGATGCGAAGGCTGGTGTGGGTGAAAGCAGAGGAGCAGAGGAATAACCAAATGTTTTTCAACCCCACCTCATCTGTATCAACCTATTACCTTCCAGGCTTTGCCCTGCCCATCCTCTATTCCAGCTTGCTTCCCCTCACTATACAGCCTGAAGAAGCATCTTAACCCAAAACATCACGTCCATGTTCTCCAGAGATGCTGCCTAAATACTCCAGCACTTTGTGACTTTTTCTCTAAACCAGCATCACCAATTCCTTGCTTCTGCATAAAAATAGTTAACATATCTAACCTGTTCTTCTAGACAATATCTGTAAATTGCTATAAGATGTAAGTTAAAGTACCTGTAGCTATAATGCTTTGTTTTGCATTGAGCACAAATTTCAGGCACACTGTGGTGACATTAATTGCCACTGCCTGAAGGTTGTTTACAGGTAAAGCTAGTTAATTATGAATTGGCGGTGCCCTATTTCAATGAAGACTTCTGTTTCGCCTCAGGGCTAATCTTCCATATCCTTGTGGTCTGTATTTGCATTATCAGCGTGTATTAGAGATGAGAAACACTGAGATATAAATCCTTTGAACAAGCTGTTGTAACAACTTTAATGTTACAGAAAATGAGCCAAAAGATTAGTCAGATGTGAACTTTACCAGGTGTTTCAACATTTAGGTACATTTTTCAAATGGGTGTTGTCTGTTTTGAATGTAATTGAGTCATTAGGTAAAAGTCGAAAAATAATAAACAGGAATAGGTAATAGGAAAATGCTACTTTCACCCAATTTGATGAGAAGGAATAAGTAACCTTTTGCTAGTGTTCACGTTGCCCGTGTTCCTGGTGAAAGATAGGACGAAGGATGTGGAAAGTGTGTAGAGTAGTTTGTGAATGGAAAAATTGAAAGGTCAAATGTGCAAGAGCAAAAGTAATGAAGGTATTTGGTAAATTAAACATTTAAAGGGCAAGGTAGTGGCATGGCATATTAACGTTTTTCTGCACACACTGGCATATCACTTACTCTTTACTATGGTCAGACATGCAACGTTTAAATTTGGGCGCGGCATGTTAAACATTCTTATTCTATATGGATGTACTTTTGTTCAATGATTACTGGTGCTGGCCCTTGCTCAACCTCAACCCCCTCCTTCTACCCCACCTTTGAACCATTGAAGCGACAGACAAGAAAGCTCACCAACACCTCAACTCAGAAGACTATGGAATTTTGGCATGTCTTCAACGACTCTTCAGGGCCTGTCCCACTTGCGTGTCCTTGGCACGCAAATTACGCGACCTCGTGGTCACGTTGAGTCGCACAGGCCCCGCTGAGTTACTCCTGCATTTTGTGTCCATCTTCAAATGATGTCACGCGCTCCAGACGGCTGTGCGGTCGAATGAAGTCGTTCGAGGTCACGTAATTTGCGTGCCAAGGACATGTAAGTGGAACAGGCCCTTTACCAACTTATACACATCCTATCAGATGTACTACACCTTGGTTTGGCAACAGCTCTGCTGACGCCCGCAAGAAATTGCAGAAAATTGTGGGTAAAGCTCCGTCGGTCACACATTTCTCTTCCCAGTTCTTGCGCTTCAAAAATAAAAGTGCACTTTCGTTTTTAGGGCTATATAATGCTGTAACACTAGATTCTGCACTCGGGTATATATTTCTTTGCACTACCTGTTTGTATTTGTGTAGCTTGATCGTACTCACATAGCCTGGTTTAACTGGATAGCTTGCAAACATTTTCCCACTGTATCTCGGTACACGTTTCAATAATAAACCAATACCAACCTCTATCTTCACTAATGTACACACTCTTGAGTAGCAGAAGGGAAGAAGGGCGCCGAAAGGCTGTCATTGAGGATTCTTTCGGATTCAAAAGCTTCAAAGGGAACTTTTTCCAGGGAAATAAATGTATTTGTGTTTTGTTTTGTATTAAAAATTCTGCATGCTGTCCAGAAAAGAAGCAGCAGCCTACTGTAGACCTGGTATGATGCTTGTCTGATCTTTTAAGAATGAGTTTGGGCTAAATAAAGGCACACATTTTACATCTTCCAAGAACTTCTATTTGATGGCTTTATTCTCGAATTATTAACCTGTTAAGTTTTTAAGTAAATGGCACTATACTGAATTTTGAGATGATATTTTATTTTTTGTAAGTATTAGGCAAAATAGAAAAGATTTATCCCAATCATTAAGGACAATAGTTTATTTTCATAACCAAAAAAACCACCACGCTGGATGAACTCAGCATGTCAAGCAGTTTATTCAATATTTCATTTTGTTCACAATTTGTACTTTATAGAATTTCTTTAATTAAGTCTGCAGAGGATAATTTGGCAGCAGCAGATTTTTCCTCTACCCATTTGAGGAAGAATCTGCAAAGGAATATCATTTGGTATTCAGATTTATTGATTGAAAATCAAGCTTTTTATTTTTAATTACATTCTAACTTGAAATATTAATCTCAGGAAACATTACCACTTCTGACTTAGCATTTTTTTAGATTTCTTATATTTAAATCAATTTATTTACTAGGTTTTACTGTCCCAAATTAAATAAATGATTTTCATGTAGAATGAGCATAAAATCTACCAGATATAAACTATCTTTTCCACTGACAAGCACAAACAAGAGTGCTTATAGTTCAAAGCTCTAAATAGCTTGTAACCTGTTTGGTAAGGTTAAAATTATCATTATATCATAGTGATTTGCTACTCCAAACAATTCAGAACCAGAGCTTGTATACATCGTAGAAAAGTTGCTGATAATATCGTATTAGTCAGAATTAAAATATAATCATATTATTGTTTGAGCAAAACCAGTTTTCATTGTCTGATCCCAATTGGCATTAATACAGGTATTTTCTTCAACTACCGTGTCAATGCTGATGAGATATCCTATATTTAGATCCAGTGGGAATGAAAAACACATCCATGTGATGAAGAACCATATATCTGTTTGCGGTCAATTAAGTGACTACAAAGAATGTGAAAAATACAAAGGGAACATGACATGTAATTTACAAAGCCCCTTTGTTGCATAGTCTTTTTAAGCTAATCAATTTTTAAGCTATTCCTCTGAACATGAATGTGAAAACCAGAAAGTTGAGCAATAATAGTGACTAAAAGCTTGGTCACACAATGGGATTTTGGTGGGAACTATTCTAAACATTGTATCAAAGCAGCAAAATGATTCACCTCCAGGAAAAGAGCAAAGAGAAAGTACAAAGTGGGCGGCTACCGTGGCATAATGGTAGAGCTGCTGCCTTAAGGACCTGTCCCACTTTCCCGAGTTACTCACAAATTCTCCCTAGTTTTCCCCTTGATTCAAACTGGGAGAATTCGGGTAATAGCCAGCCGTAGGTACTCGGGGCTATTATTTTTACTCGTGGACATTTTTCAACATGCTGAAAAAACGTCCCGACTTATCTGATGCCCCGAGTACCTACGGCTGGCATTGCGAGCCGCTACGAAATATCTACGGACTCCTACGGCCTCCTATGGACTCGCTACGGACAGTCTCCGAGTTTGAATCGGAGGGGAAAACTTGGGAGAATTTGTGAGTAACTCGGGAAAGTGGGACAGGTCCTTTACAGCGCTTGCAACACCAGAGACCCGGGTTCGATCCTGACTACAGGTGCTGTCAGTACGGAGTTTGTACGTTCTCCCCGTGACCACCGGGGTTTTCTCTGAGATCTTTGGTTTCCTACCGCACCCCAAAGACGTACAGATATGTAGGTTAATTGGCTTGGTGTATGTGTAAATCGTCCCTAGTGTGTGTAGGACAGTGTTGATGTGTGGAGATCGCTGGTCGGTGCGGACTCGGTGGACCAAAGGGCCTCTTTCCGCACTGTGGCTCTAAACAATGCTCAAGAAGGAAAAATATTTAAGAATGGATTAGGACTGGTTCCAGGGAAGGTAGGTATGATCATTGATAGACTCAAAGATACAGTGTGTATTAGGTAAGTGGGATTTAACTCAGAGTAAGAGGGGTGCGTACTTTTTCACAGGATAGTGGGATCATACCACAAAATTGCTGTGTGTCATTGAAACAAAGTGGCATGACTATAGGTCTTAAAAGATGCTTTATAAATGTAAGAAATTAGACAGAAAGTGCTGAAAATACAGAGTACATTAAGACGCCTGTGGACATAGACATAGTTAATTGTTTGAGTAGACAAGATTTTATGGATGAAAGAAAACTAGGCTGAAACTACATTTCTTCACTGCCTGAATTTCATTGTATTTTCTGTTTTATTTCATATTTAGGTTGTTATCTATTCTGTCTCCTTCCTCTTCTCCATTGTCTATGTTTGGTCATAAGTTATGGGTGTCTGATATGAAAAGGAACAGTAGGGAGGTTGTGTTGCAGTAAAAGGAAGAGGATATTGAGGCATCTCCTTCCAGCATCTGCAGCTTAAACTGAGGGCAAGGTAGAATGCAAGAAGAAACATTAGTTATAAGGATACTGTAATGTTCATCGGTTTCAGCTCCTCTATTGATCATGGGCACAAGAATGGGCATTCTAATGTCTTAACCTTCTCCAGTTGGGTTGCAATGTACAGATACAACTGCCCCTCATTAATTTATTGTTGTTGAATCAGGTTATATGCCATGTTGTTCTACAAGGGAGAGGAAAGTATGTAATCTAAAGTAAGAAATAAGACAGAAAATGCTGGAAATGCCAAACACGTTAAGCTGTGCCCTGTCATGATTTAATATTTAGAGAAAAAATGTTGGAGTAACTCAGTGGGTCAGGCAACATTTCTGGGGGGACAAGGAATAGATGAAGATTCAGGTTGAGACCCTTCTTCAGACTGTGAGACAGTCACCGAAACGTCACCAATTCCTTTTCTCCGGAGATGCTACCTGACCTGTTGTGTTACTCCAGTATGTTGTGTATCTATCTTCGGTTTAAACCAACATTTGCAGTTCCTTCCCACATTTGATTTAATATCTGGCCATATGTGCAACCTTTAAGTTCAGAGTGTTCACCGCAACCTTGTGGGTGTCAAGGGTTATGGGGAGAAGGCAGGAGAATGGGGTTAACAGGGAAGGATAGAACACCCATGATTGAATGGCGGAGTAGACTTGATGGGACAAATGGCCGTATGGCAGCTGCTATCACTTATGAAACTTGTGACCATATAAGTGTAGCACTATACAAATCCAAGGAATGAATACTGATTATTGAATATTCTTGGTAAATGTGTGAGAAGTCCTGGTGAATTGTGTTGCATTGGAGCTTTTGGTATAGTTGTTAAAATGTGAGTTTTGAAAATGGAAATGCTGCCCTCTCTCCCCATTCCCCCACTCGCAACAAGGGCAGAGTCCCCCTGGTCCTCACCTTTCACCCCAGCAGCCGGCACATACAACACATAGTCCTCCGCCAGTTTCGCCACCTCCAGCGTGACCCCTCCACTCGCCACATCTTCCCATCTCCCCTCCTGTCTGCCTTCCGCAAAGACCGCTCCCTCTGCAACTCCCTTGTCAATTTTTCCCTTCCCTCCCGCTCCACCCCTTCCCCGGGCACTTTCCCCTGCAACCGCAAGAGATGTTACACTTGTCCCTTCACCTCCCCCCTCCACTCCTTTCAGGGACCCAAGCAGTCCTTCCAGGTCTGACAGAGGTTCACTTGCACCTCCTCCAACCTCATCTACTGCATCTGCTGCTCCAGATGCCAGCTGATCTATGTCGGTGAGACCAAGTGGAGGCTTTGCGATCGTTTCGCCGAACACCTCCGCTCGGTCCGCAATATCCAACCCGACCTCCCGGTGGCTCAGCACTTCAACTCCCCCTCCCATTCCGTATCCGACCTCTCGGTCCTGGGCCTCCTCCATGGTCAGAGTGAGCTACACCGCAGGTTGGAGAAACAGCACCTCATATTCCGCTTGGGGAGTCTGCATCCTCTGGGCTTGAACATTAATTTTCTCAATTCTGTTAACCCTTGCTGTCTCCTCCGCTTCCCACCTCTCCCTCAGCCCTCGGGCCCTGGCATTCCCTCTCTCTCTATCTCTCCCCCACCCAAGTCTCACTAGCTTCTCATTTTCACACTACAAACAGCTTACAATGGCCTTCCTTTATCATCGATACTTTTTTGCATATCTTTCTTTCATTGTTCTTTATCTCTCCACATCACCGTCTATATCTCTCGTTTCCCTGATCGCTAACCAGTCTGAAGAAGGGCCTCGACCCGAAACGTCGCCTATCTCCTTCGCTCCTTAGATGCTGCTGCACCCGCTGAGTTTCTCCAGCCTTTTGTGTACCCTCGATTCTCCAGCATCTGCAGTTCCTTCTTTAACACTGCATTATTCCATGTTGCACTGGTTTCCCCAGGTCATATTTTTATCTTGAACACCTACCATTACCTGCTCCACTCACAATGCTCCTCTTCTCTGAAAAGTGAACATCAGCTTTAAGCAGCTCGCCTTGTAACGTCTTCACAAATTCATGAACCACAACACATATAACCAAAGAGGTAGACACAAAATGCTGGGGTAACTCAGCGGGACAGGCAGCATCTCTGGAGAGAAGGAATGGGTGATGTTTCGGGTCGAGACCCTTCTTCAAACCAAAGAGGTAATGGCTTGTATGCAAAGCAACACACAAAACTTTTAAAACTATAAGCCCATGCCGTGCGCTCGACAGACTGAATATACCAACTGCCTATTGTTACGTAGCTGTGGAGCAGGCACTCTTTATGCCAAAGGAGTAACAGTACGAATGTGTTCATGCTTAAACATAGCCTGTAACCTGAACTGGTATGACTCACTCAAGATATCTCATCATGCTAAAGCCTTTGGCCAGTTGTTGGTTGGATGCGATAATAATTCATAGAAGCATGAAATGTAAATTTGGCATGTTTCCTATGTTTAGTTGAATTTGTTAATCATGCCTCGGGATCCTAGGGGCTATTGTATTTATCCTCTCCTTGCTTATAAAGGTTCCCTTTAGAGGAAGTAACCATAAAAGTTGTTTTTTTTAAGATCAAAAATGATCAGGATAGAGACGCAAGAGTCTGCAGATGCTGGGACCTGGAGCAAAAAGACAAGAGGTTGGGCAGATTAATATTGTTTTATCTGGAGTGCCGGAGATTGAGGGGAGATCTGATGGAATGTATGAGACGCATAGATAGGGTAGTCAATCCAAACCTTTTTTCCCCAATCGCATGGTGGAAATGTCAAAAAATAGAGGGCACAGCGTTAAGGTTAAAGGGGAAAAATTCAAAGGAGATGTGTTGGCATGTTTTTTACACAGAGGATGGTGGGTGCCAGGAACTTTCCGCCGGATGTGGTGGTGGACGCAGATATGATAGTGATGTTGAAGATGCTTTTAGATAGACACATGGAAATGACACATGGAAGGATATGGATTATGTGCATGTAGATGAAATTCATTTATGTTGGCATCATGTTCATTACAGACATTGTGGGCCCGAGGGCCTGTTCCTGTGCTGTACTGTTCTATGTTCCAAATACTACTCTAAACCTTGGCCTGCTGATGCCAATGATTCAAATGATCAGTGTAGCTTATGCAAATCTGTTGCTGAACACATGATTTTAGAATTACAGCTCTGAAAAGAAAATATCACTGGCTTGTTGATACTTAATGGACCCAAAATTTGATGTAGGAAGCAAAAGTTGATAAAGTTATTACTTGCGTTTTGCTTCTGCTTGCTGATCTAAGACATAATCATTCATGGATGTCAATTAGATTGATCCTGTAACAATTAAATAGGTCAAGCCATTGAAGCCAAAACAGCTTTTGGTAAAATATTTTGTCCAAGGAATCAGGGTAAGCCATAAGAACCTCATATTTGTTTTAGAGTGAAGAAGAGAATAAAGCTAGTGATATTAAAAACTAGTTTTGTTACCAATGTGGCTTGCTTAATTTAAACTGCTTGCTCCTATCTTAAAATGAAATATTAATGTTAATAAAAGATAAATAATTGTATCAACTTCTTTATCGGACTATCTTCTTTCTTGACTGCCAGTCAATATCAAGAAATAATTACACAGTTGGTACCTAAGTATTTTAATGTCAGAAAGTTTCCTTTTAAGCAACTGCTGTTAATCCTCAGAATATATGTATTTTTGTTGCTCTTTTTGTTTTTTTCATTTGTTACACCAGTGGAGAACTATCCTGCATCCATCCCCTCTGCTATGACCAACATTTTCCTACATTTTTTGTGATTTTGCCAAAATTAAGTAGCATGTTTATTTCCTGCTTTCTTTTTCAATCCTACATGACAAAATACCTTACTTCCACTTGCCAGATCCTTTTCCATGCTTGTGCAACAGTTTCCATTTATTCATTTGACTTCATTTTTCATTGTATTCACAGCATTCAGTGCATTGCATGATTAAGGCCTGTCTGGCTTCCGCCAAGTTACTCTGTGCAGCAATATCCTAGTCCAGTCAAGTCGCGTTTATTGTCAGATGCACATGTACAATGAGGTGCAGGCGCAATGAAAAATCTTGCATGCAGCAGCATCTCAAGCTGGGACAGACACATTAATGTAGTGGCACAGTGGTGCATCTGGTAGAGATTCTATGTCACAGTGTCCTGGGTTCGATCTTCAGGTGCTATTTGTATGGAGTTTGCACGTTCTTGCAAAACATAATTTAAAAAAAAAACAAGTCATGATAGTCCAAGCGATGTTCTGTACTGTTCTATTGTTGAGGTAGGAGGTAGGATTAGGGTTGTGATGATTTTTTCAAGAACCTGATAGTGTGGGTAAATAGCTGTTCCTGAAGCTGGTAGTGGAAGATTACAGGCTTTGTATCTCCTGCCTGACATTAGTGGCAAAAAGAGGGCCTGGTCTCATCCTTGATGATAGATGCCACCTTCTTGAGCCAATGCCTCATGGATAATTTGGATGGTACGATGTGTCTCTCCAATTGTGTTAAGGGTCCTTTCAGAGTACTGAAAATGTACTAATCACCGTTACAAACCACAATCCTTCTTAAGCATCAATGTACCATTTGATTTGGGCAACCACACTATCCTCTTCCATTTGTTGACCCTCAGTGGAGCAGCTCTCCAATAAGTTTTCTCTTTGACATCCAAACTCTCCCAGAGAATTACCAGAAGTGGCATTTCTTCCCACCCTTAGTTGTTGGCTGACGGCGCCTTAACTTTTTCCTTAGCTAACAGTTTAGCATTCTGCCTTTGGCACAATTGTCATTGTACATAGGTTTTGGTTTCCTACGTATGTTGATGAAATCCAGATCTATGGTTTCTTTCACCACCTTTCCACTCCCTTTATCTTTCCAGGATCTTGTCTGTTTAAATGGGCTACAATGTTCTAGTGACACATTTGGAAGAACTAAGTGACTACTTTCATCAAATGTTGCAAACTCTATTTTCCAGCATTCATTTGCGCACTCTTCTTGATCACCATCTCAAAAGGCACATGGAGTTTGCAAACCTGCTCTCCGACCTGGTCCAAGACCAAAACTGGGTCTTTACATCCCCTCCGGCATAATGATCACACCAATGTATTACCTCAGGCATTCTGCTGCTGACCCCTTTTTTACACCGTTGCCATGTGCTAAGTGGGCCTTTCCAGGACATTCTAAAACTTAATATATGAAATCATCTAATGTCTGCTGTCTGCATCTTAACGTGAACTCACTCACCCATTACCTTTGTCCTTGGTGACCCAGATTTACTGCAGGTTCTCCAATATGTCCTCACTCCAAAAAACAACACATTGAACGTAACTTCTGAGAAGTCAATTAATGAGAAGCTAATTTCAAATTATCAGAATAGATTGTACAAAAAAACATTGTTCTACATACACAACCAACTGAAGTCAATGTCTAAACTCTCACGTATAAAGTTGCAGTTTTTTTGTGTGTACAACTTGTCTTTATCTCAGCTGGCCCTTTACCCGCAAGCCTCAGCCCTCTGGCCCTAACAGCTAATGCAGATTCCTCTTTCTTATTGTCTAATCATCTTCAGCGTTGGCCACTTGGCCCAACATTCATTAACTCCACCCCAAAACACCTCTGTCTTTCCAATGATAAATATAAATAGCAATTATATGGTCAGTTCTAACAGGCTTCAAAGTGCTTTACAGAACCATTATGTAAACCAAAATGACTGTCAGCCAAATAAGAAAACATTAGGGCAAGAGGCCAAAACAGTTGCTTCGAGGTACTTTTAAGGACTTAAATAAAGAATAGAGACACAGAGAGGCTAAAAGTATTAGAAAACCAATTCCATAGTTTAGAATTGGGCAACTGAAGAATAGCCTTCATTGTTAGAGTGACAAACACAGGAATGCCAAAATTAGAGAAATGCAAATATCTTTCATTATTTAAAAGTACAACAGTAGAAAGGGTAAGGTCAAGGATTTGAAAACAAGGATGAGAATTTCAAACTTTGGTTTTGCTGGAGCAGAAACTAAAGTACGTAGGTTTTGGGTAAATACCGGTGTGAACCAAGTATTAAAGAAGGAACTGTAGGTGCTGGAAAATCGAGGGTACACAAAAGGCTGGAGAAACTCAGCGGGTGCAGCAGCATCTAATGAGCGAAGGAGATAGGCAACGTTTCGGGCCGAAACCCTTCTTCAGACTGATGGGAGGTGGGGGGGGGGGGGGGGGGGGGGGGGCCGGGAGAAGAAAGGAAAAAGGAGGAGGAGGAGCCCGAGGGCTGGGGGGGGAAGTGGGAAGGGGAGGAGACAGCAAGGGTTAAGAAATGTTTTGGCCCGAAACGTTGCCTATCTCCTTCGCTTCTTAGATGCTGCTGCACCCGCTGAGTTTCTCCAGCCTTTTGTGTACCACCGGTGTGAACTATCTTGCTTTCCTTCTTTGTGGCTTTTCTTAAAGTCGGGTATCCTGAAATTCTTATTCATTGCCTCTGATTATTTTTGTTTGATTATTTATTCTGCATCATGAGACAGTTTCTATCTTATAGATGCTTTACAAATTGAAATAATTATTGTAAACTACTTGGATGAGAGGGAGATTTGGTTCATTTACCTTTAGTAATGAATTGCTAATTAAACTACATTTTTTATTTAAGGTGGCTGTAGAGAAAATGTACTTCACCTTCAAGCAATATAAGTAAGATTTCTAACATAAATTGTAGTGTGATCAGTATCACAAGGTTGATAAATCCATTGAAAAAGTATGTTGCTGGCTTTCTATGTTGCAAAGTATGTTGCAAGGTGAGTTGGATAGGCTGGGTGAGTGGGCAAATGTTTGGCAGATGCAGTATAATGTGGATAATTGTGAGGTTATCCACTTTGGTGGCAAAAATAGGAAAACTGACTACTATCTAAATGGTGGCCGATTAGGAAAAGGGGAGATGCAGCGCGACCTGGTACAGCAGGCAGTGAAGAAAGCCAATGGTATGTTAGCTTTCATAGCAAAAGGATTTGAGTATAGGAGCAGGGAGGTTCTACTTCAGTTGTATAGGGTCTTGGTGAGGCCACACCTGGAGTATTGCGTACAGTTCTGGTCTCCAAATCTGAGGAAGGACATTATTGCCATAGAGGGTGTGCAGCGAAGGTTCACCAGACTGATTCCTGGGATGTCAGGACTGTCTTATGAACAAAGACTGCATAGACTCGGTTTATACTCTCTAGAATTTAGGAGATTGAGAGGGGATCTTATAGAAACTTACAAGATTCTTAAGGGGTTGGACAGGCTAGATGCAGGAAGATTGTTCCCGATGTTGGGGAGGTCCAGGACAAGGGGTCACAGCTTAAGGATAAGGGGGAAATCCTTTAGGACCGAGATGAGAAGGAATTTTTTCACACAGAGAGTGGTGGGTCTCTGGAACTCTCTGCCACAGAGGGTAGTTGAGGCCAGTTCATTGGATATATTTAAGAGGGAGTTAGATGTGGCCCTTGTGGCTAAGGGGATTAGAGGGTTTGGAGAGAAGGCAGGTACGGGATACTGAGTTGGATGATCAGCCATGATCATATTGAATGGCGGTGCAGGCTCGAAGGGCCGAATGGCCTATTCCTGCACCTAATTTCTATGTCTATGTTTCTATGTTTCTATTAACAGCAAAAAGTGGTTATTTCATCAATTTGCAATAGTAGGAATTTCTAATGTTATAATAAAATTGAACATTACAGTTATATTACAGTTAAAAATATATATTAGATATTCAAGAGTCAAGTGTTTTATTGTCATTTGTCCCAGACAGAACAATGAAACTCTTACATGTAGCAGCACAACAGAATATGTAAACATATATATAGCAAAAAGGCAAAACCAATTCCCCCAAGTCTATGTACAGTAGTTCAGAGCTTATTTGGAACTTATTTGGAGGTTGTAGTGTTGATGGCTGCAGGGCAAATTCACGATTTGTACTGAAGACACAAGCTAACACTAGTTGCCCATATTGCAGCTTGATTTTCAGTGTGAAACCACGTGTTATAGTGACAGACAACAGTGCATCTGTTCATTTCCTGATAGGAAGAATGAATGGGAAAACAGCCCACTCTTTTTTCATGCCATGAATGCAGTACGCAAAGTATATATGTGGCAAGCCTCGGAGTAAAACTGAGCAAAAACATAAAGCAACAATATGTACCCATGAAACTTCAGACTAAATATAAGAATCACATGTTTTAGTTTATATAATAGAGGACGATTTTCTTTTCTTGCTGTGAAGAGATAGTTACAGAATATTGCCAAAAATAATATTTCTCAGTTTTCTGGCGGGCTAACCATCCAAATTTTCCAGATTTTATCATAATGCATATTCTTGGTGGATTTCTGCCTCTCGGTCATCTGAGCTTGGCTTCAGGTGGGAGAAGGCTTGGTGTGGTGAACGAAAGGGAGCAGTGGTGGAAATGGCAAGAACTATAAAACAACAGCAACAATTAGAGGATTTCAGTTATATTTTAAAACATACTTGAACATACATAAGTGACGACAAAAGATTACAATTATTCATATGCCTGCGACATACAGGGAGGCCATTTGCCCATCAATCTATTTCCCCCACTTATTTCTCCCCAACTTATTATTTCACACATGCCCATTAAGATGCCTTCAATTCTCCTACCATCCAACCACAGTACACCTGTGCTGTAATGGACCACACTGGGGGAGATGTTGTATGTTATTAACGATTATCTGCTATAACTGAATAAGGGGTTAAATATGTGCCGTACTAATGGAAAAAACGGCCAATAAACATACACTACACAATAAACATTAAAAGGCACAAAACACACAAAACCTTGGGAAGGCACAGTGGTGCGGTGGTAAAGTTTCTCCCTTTGCTAGACACCCAAGTCCAACCCTGACCTTGGGTGCTGTCTGTGGCAGTATGGGTTTCTTCCTGCATTGCCGAGACGTGCCGGTTTGTGGTTTGTTGGGCTTGAGTGGGTTGTGTGGGTTGCTGATGGGGCTGCCCGGGTTCGATCCTGGCCTTGGGTGCCCCCTGTGGCAGTGTGGGTTTCCTCCAGGTGCTCCGGTGCACTGGCTCTGTGCTACACACTGTGTGTTGTCCCTAGTGTGTGGGGTGAAGCTGGTGTGCCAGGGTGCCCGGAAGGGTGGGGGCCCTGTGCAGTCGGGGTCAAGAGCTGTAGCGCTGTGGGGCGGCAGATCTGCAGGCGGTTTGTGGGATTTGCGGAGGCCAGTCGGGTGGAGGCTTGCATGTCTTTGCGGGGCAGAGGGGGTGGGGGGAATGAGGGGGCACCTGGAGGTGCGGGGACCACAGCGCCTGAGGGAAACCCACACTGTCACAATGTCTGTCTTTGCAATGTGGGAGGATAGATAAAAGATAGATAGAACCACTTTGGTAGTTCAATCCTACACACGGTGAATTGTCCCTAGTGTGTAGCATAGAACTACGCAGTGATTCTATCTTTCCTCCCACATAGTGTATGGGTGATCGCTGCTCGGCATGGACTTTTGTTTCTACGCTATATCCGCAAATGAAACGAAGAACACCATTCGCTCCATCCACCTGGTGGTCATTCCGTGAAGCAACGAACTCGGTCTGCAACAGATTCAGTCCACCATAACCGAAATCTGTTATAAAGAGGTCCATTAAAACAAAAGTTTACCGTATACTACAGACAATTTACAGTAGCCATTTCATCCAAAAATCAGCATATCTTTGTAAAGTAGGAGGAAACTGGATCACATGGGGAAACCATGGAGAGCGAATACGCAAACTCCACACAGACAGTGTTCAAGGTCAGAATCAAACCTTGCCATGCTAGAACTGCCAGGCATCTGTGGTGCCATTGTAATATAGATGTGATTAAAGATGATCAATTGTCTTTGAGTATGTTTATGTCTTTCCTAAAGTATGTGCGAAAGGTTTCCTGAAAAATCAGTGCTGAGTGCTAAAAAACAATTAGTGAGCATATGATGGAATTTTGCTACATTCAGATTCCCTTTTTCATGGACAACAGAACAAAAGGCAAGAAGTACAGAAGTATAAAAACGCACACCTCCAGATTCAGGGGCAATGTCTTTTCAGTTATTATCAGGCAACTTAACTGACCTCTCACCAGCTAGAGACCATCCGACCTCATTGGAGACCTTTGAACTATCGTTAATCAGATTTTAACGGACTTTATCTTGCACTAAATGTTGTACCCTTTGTCCCTTATCTGTACACTGTGGACTGCTTGATTTTAATAACATATAGTCTATTGTTTGACTGGATAGCATGCAACAAAAACTTTTCACTGTACTTCGGTACACATGACAATAATAAACTAAACTAAATAAGTGGGCACAAATCTCTGGAAGTTACCATAGAGGAAGGAAAATGGTATGTTGGCTTTTATTGCAAGAAGGTTTTAGTTCAAGAGCACGAGTGTCTTGCTACAATTATATACAGCCTTGATGAAAGTGCATGTAAAGTATTGTAAACAGGTCTACCTAAATGAATATATTTGCTATAGCAAAGGTCTATCAGCCTAATTCCAAGGCTGAAAACCAGATGCTTTCTAATTGCTACTAAAGGTTGACTAGTCTCAGCATTAGGAAATTATTGATATCTCTTTATGAACCTTTTAATCAAATGTTTCCCAATTCAGCACTGTTTTGCTGAGCATTTTCTGGAACCCAGGTTATATTAACATTGGATGAGACAGCTTCACTAATGTTTCCATTTAAGTGTGAGTCAGCAGTATCCTGAGAGATACCAAGACAATCCATCAGACATGCGGTCAGGTAGAGGTCAATTACTGATATCAAATACAGAGCTCCAAAGCGCTACCCTAATCATTGCAGCAGTGGATTTTTAGAATGCTGCAACTCAGCAAAGTTATATTGAATTCACCTTTCAAATTTAGCTCTGTTAATCTGACATGGGAAACCTTTCTTGTAAATCAATGACTTTCAACGCCTATTTAATCATGCAAACTTTGATCACAGAACTAAACAATAACCTCCTGACTCTGATAAAGCAACCTGCCGTTTTTTCAGTAGTAATTTATTATTGAATAATCAGTTAATATCCTCCTGACAGTGTGGGGCATAAGACCCATAAGGAACCAATAAATAAGATTACAATTATTCATTGTTGGATTTTGATAGGAGTTTATATTTCCATCACAAGTAGATTATATCTAAGGCCCATCCCTCATTGCAGGATGAACATCAAACATTGCAACTGAGTCGTCAGGAGTGGCACGGTGGCACAGCAGTAGAGTTGCTGCCTTACAGCGTCAGAGATCCGGGTTCGATCCTGACCATGGGTGCTATCTGTACAGAGATTGTACGTTCTCCCCATGACCTGCGTGGGTTTTCCCCAGGTGCTCAGTTTCCTCCCACATTCCAAAGACGTACATTTATGTAGGCTAATGAGCTTGGTAAAATTGTAAATTGTCTCTAGTGTGTGTTGGATAGTGTTAGTGTACGATAATCGCTGGTCGGCAAAGACTCAGTAGGCTGAATGGCCTGTATCCGCGCTGTATATTTAAAATAAACTAAACTAAACCACGTCAAATTAATCTTGATTTATTATTTTAATTTACAAATAACACGAGATATTTGTTCAGCAGGGATATTAGCCGCAGCTACTTAAATGCTTTTCATCTTTTCTATAAGATTAAAATCATGTCTGTGTTGATTTTTATGCAAGCACAATATTTTTCAAATGCACCTGCCTTGGCATTGCATTTAATTGCATGATTGATGTAGTTTCTGTCCATTGCACAAACATTTGGGTCTGGGGTCTGCGATTAGTTGGGCAGCAAACATGGATGCAGGAGTGGCCAAGAGGAAGGCAGGTTGTTGATCCAGTTCACAGCAATAGTGGCTTGATACTGCAAATATGCACATTCCACAATCTTGCAATTCATGTGGGACTTTAATTATGCCACCATTAATATATGGTCTAATTAAGGCCCCACTTAAATCACCAAATTACCAGAAATGATTACGCTTGTTATCACTACAGCCTAGAAATTCCAACAGATCGCCTGTTTTATAGTGCAAATAACTAAGTCATAATTTATGGCTTACACTCTCAGTATTGGCAAATGTAATCATGCTTTTCAATGTCTACAAAATATACACATCTTCAAAGCTTGCCCAGCATGTAGCAATGATATCAGTACAATGCAGATTTGGTTTCCATGTTTATTATTAAAACACAACATGGGCCAAGTACTGCTTAGATCAGCTCACCTGCTAGTGCAGGTTGATCAGAGACATACAAGAGTCATAAAGTAATGTAGCACAGAAAAAAAAACGTTTAGCCCACTATGTAGATGCCAACCTTAAATTACCCATCCATATTCATTCAATTTATTGGCAATTGGTCTGTAGCCATCTATACCTGACGATTCTAGTGCTCACCTATTATTAAATATGTATTAAATATGGTGAGCGTGCTTGCCACCACTCCCCACGCAGATGACAAGGACTAGATTCCAACAGCCCTCCGGGTGAAACACTCCTCTTGAGATCCACTCCAAATTAGTTGTCCTTTACCCTATATCTATGCTCTCTAGTTTTACATATTCTGAATTCTGGAGAATTCCATCTGTCTGATGTATGCCTCTCACAACCTTGAATGCCTCTAACAGATATCTCCTCAGTCTTCTCACCTCAAAGAGAAACAAACACAGCCTATCCAGGCTCTGTTACTGCAACACTCCATCTCAAACAACATACTGGTGAATCTACTCTGCATTTGGACAAGAGCTCATTGGGCTTCGCAATGTAGAGGACCTTCAAACGATTATTAAATCGAATTAATGAAGAAAAATGGCAGATAGTTTGAAATGAATCAGGAGTCCATGCATTGGTTCTGAGGGTCAACATTGCTTAATTATTGATGTGTTTGGTTATTGACTTTGAAAGGACTGTCTGAGACAATGTTTAGAATTTGTACATTTTTGAAGGGGAAATTATTCTTTTGCGAAGGAAAAAAATGAGTGTTGGACTTCCAGTTATGTTTACCAAATGTCACTATTTGCACTGCCAATTACTTCATATGCAGAGACATTGGCTAGATGAGCAAATAGATCAATATCCGGACTTCCCGAAGGTTGGGGGAGTGACAGACTGCAGGTGCATAACATAAAAGGTTTAATGTAAGAACAGCTTGCTTATGAAGCAAATACAATCCCTTCATAAACGTGAAGCTGGTCCAATAAGCACTAATACATTCTTATAGTCAGTGCTGTACATTTCTGACGTTTATGGCCCATTCATCTTTGTCTGCCATATTTCGGACAGATATCATGGAGTCGTAGTATCGTACAGCATGGGAACAGGTTCTTCCATCCAACTAGTCCATGCTGACCAAGATGCCCCATCTATGTCAGTCACATTTTCCCACGCTTGGCCCATATCCCTCTAAATCTCTCCTATACATGTACCTGTCTAAATGTCTTTTAAATGTTGTTATGGAACGTGCCTCAATTCCCCCCTCTGGCAGCTCATTCCATATACCCGCCACCATCTGTCTATTGGGAAATTAAGCTAGAATTTAAATTCTCCAGCTATTGAGGTGGAGTTTGAAAATTAGTCCAGTAATTTAGCCATTATGTTAACTGGTATAGGTGTAAATTCATATCAGAAGTTATATATCCTGTAGCAAAATGCTTTCCCATGGCCAACAGGTGAGATATGTTTTCCACAGTCCCAAAACATTAGAGGATGCAACCTACTTGTATCCATTGTTATAACAGCTGGACATTCAGGGAGTGATCTAGGCATTTAACTTACCTGACAAAATGTACAGACACAAGAGACTGCGGGTGCTGGAATATGGATTCAGTATCCGCAGTCTATTATTTAGATAAAGGAATTCAAAGTAACATTAACAAATTTGCAGATGACACAAAGCTGGGTGGCAGTGTGAACTCTGGGCAGATGCATGGCAGATGCAGTTTAATGTGGATAAATGTGAGGTGTAAAAACAGGAAGGCAGATTATAATCTAAATGGTGTCAAGTTGGGAAAAGGGGAAGTACAACGGGATCTGGGGGTCCTTGTTCATCAGTCAATGAAATTAAGCATGCAGGTACAGCAGGCAGCGAAGAAAGCGAATGGCATATTCGCCTTCATAACAAAATAAGTTAAGTATAGGAGCAATGAGGTCCTTCTGCAGTAGTACAGGGCCCTAGTGAGACCACACCTGTGCAGTTTTGGTCCCCTAATTTGAGGAAGGACATTCTTGCTATTGAGGGAGTGCAGCGTAGGTTTACAAGGTTAATTCCCGGTATGGCAGGACTGTCATATGCTGAGAGAATGGAGCGGTTGGGCTTGTATACTCTGGAGTTTAGAAGGATGAGAGGGGATCTTATTGAAACATATAAGATTATTAACGGTTTGGACATGCTAGAGGCAGGAAAAATGTTCCCGATGTTGGGGGATTCCAGAACCAGGGGCCACAATTTAAGAATAAGGGGTAAGCAATTTAGAACAGAGATGAAGAAAAACTTTTTCACACAGAGAGTTGTGAGTCTGTGGAATTGTCTGCCTCGAGGGTGGTGGAGGCAGGTTCTCTGGATACTTTCAAGAGAGAGCTAGATGGGGCTCTTAAAGATAGCGGAGTCAGGGGATATGGGGAAAAGGCAGGAACGGGGTACTGATTGGAGATGATCAGCCATGATCACATTGAATGGCGGTGCTGGCTCGAAGGGCCGAATGGCCTACTCCTGAAGCTATTGTCTATGGAGCAACACTGCCTTACAATGCCAGAAACCCAGTCTGTGCATTCTTCCTGTGTGTGTAGGTTCCCTCTGGGTGCTCCGGTTACCTCCCACACTCCAAAGTCATCCAGGTTTGTGGGATAATTTGGCTTCCATAAATTGTCCATAGTGTCCAGGATAGAACTAGTGTATGGGTGATCATGATCGGCACGGACTCGATGGTCCAAAGGGCCTGTTTCCACGCTGTATCTCTAAACTAAAACTAATCTAAACAATGTGCTGGAGAAACATAACAAGTTGATCAGCATCAGGAATAGTTGACCTTTCGGATCAAAAGCCTGTATCAGGATTTGACAAGGTGATTGTAATGATGACAATGTGTTTCAAGCATTTTGTCAGGTGGAAGACTCCATTGGAGATAGCATTTGCACTCTTTTCTGTCTTTATTAAAGTCACCAGAGAGGATCAGCTCACCTGCTAGTGCAGGTTGGTCAGAGACATACTTGGAGTCAGAGAATAATGTAGGTCAGAAACAAGGCCTTCGGCCTACTATGTAGATGCCAACCTTAAATTACCCATCCATATTCATTCCATTTAGTGGCAAATGTGGGGGGGTCTGTAGCCATCTATACCTGGGATTCACGTGCTCATCTAAGTATTTATTAAATATTAGACGAGTACTCGCATCCACCTCCCACTCAGATGATGTCTAGACTCGTCTAGAGGGATTCTGGCTCTGAGAAGACTCCTCCTTTGCTTTCAGGGTTGGAATACATGCACTGACTCCACTTTGGAATGAACCATAGGTTGAACTTGTGTAGTTTGGCATCATTAGCATCTGACTACAGAAAGGACGGCATGATGGCGCAGCAGTAGAGTTACTGCCTTACAGCGCCAGAGTTCAATTCTGACTATGGATGCTGGCTGTATGGATTTTGCGTGTTCTCCCTGTGACCACATGGATTTTCTCCGGGTGATCTGGTTCACTCCCACACTCCAAAGATATACAGATTTGTAGTTTAATTACCTTTGGTAAAATTGTAAATTGTCCCTAGTGTGTAACATTGTGCTAGTGTACGGGGATCGCTGGATGGCATGGACTCGGTGGGACGAAGACCCTGTTTCCACGCAGTATCTCCAAACTACTCTTTGAGCAGAAAAGCTGTCCTCTTTAAGTCTAAACATTCCCTGGGTCGTATAAGAATTCCATCATGTAATAACTGTTCATAACCTGAAGTTAGGCATGCAGGTGCAGCAGGCAGTGAAGAAAGCGAATGGTATGTTAGCATTCATAGCAAAAGGATTTGAGTATAGGAGCAGGGAGGTTCTACTGCAGTTGCACAGGGCCTTTCGTGAGACCACACCTGGAGTATTGAGTACAGTTTTTGTCTCCTAATCTGAGGAAAGATGTTCATGCTATAGAGGGAGTACAGAGAAGGTTCACCAGACTAATTCCTGGGATGGCAGGACTTTCATATGAAGAAAGACTGGATAGACTCGGCTTGTACTTGCTAGAATTTAGAAGATTGTGGGGGCATCTTATAGAAACTTACAAAATTCTTAAGGCGTTGGACAGGCTAGATGCATGAGGGAGAGGTTATTTAAGATGGAGTTAGATGTGGCCCTTGTGGCTAAAAAGATCAGGGGGTATGGAGAGAAGGCAGGTACAGGATACTGAGTTGGATGATCAGCCATGATCATATTGAATGGCTCGAAGGGCTGAATGGCCTACTCCTGCACCTATTTTCTATGTTTCTATGTTTCTGTAAATCAGAAATGGCATCGGCTAGGATCACAAAAACTGCACTGGTAGGTTAATTACTATAGATGAATACAGATCTTAGTTAATTTAGCTTCTTTGTGAGATCTTAGAATTAGTTAAATAATGTAAATATCTATTATGGATTCAAATTATGGCAGACCAGGTGAGTTGCCAGACGACAGAATGCCGGACTAACAAGTTTGTTAGGGTGTCCTTCCTCTCAGCTGTTAAGCTTTAGGAATCTTAGAGTAGTCTTTGTTAAGGCAGTGTCTTATTTTCTCAACCCACTATTATCAACCTGCATTCACCCACATTTAACAATTTCACCCCTCACCATGCTCACTTCTCTTTAAATGGTCACATAGCTCTTTATTTGGCACAATAACCTTTTAAAGAGGCACGGTAAGATTGTTTAACTAATCAGTGTCTACAAAGCTCCATGGTATGAGCAGGCTTCTCCAATCGAGCAGTGACGTGTGAGAGTTCAGTGAGTGCAATCATATTCTCATACTCTTTATATTTTAGTCAGTTGTTAATGCCGTTTGTTCTCTCTGTCACATACATTTTGTAACGATCCCATGACTTGGGAATCTTCTTCATTCTGTCATTTCTTTTGTTACAGAATTTTGCGTTCTCCAATCAATGGTTCAGCAATTTCTGCACCTTCCACCACTCCGAGCTTTACTTCTTACTCCTTTCCCTTATTTTATCACAACCTAGTGTGGAACCAGAGGAGCTATTGTTTCATGAAGTATCAGAATTAAAAATTGTGCTTGTTAGCTCGAGTATCGAATTCTCTCACCACAGAATCTCACTTCATTTACAACAGGAGGGCCCCATATTCAGTGTTAAGGAATGTGACAGTCCTGACATAAAATGTTCCCGACTTCCTAATGAGCACACATGTTAGGCTGCTTCAAGTCACGTGCACTCATCTTCCATGGACATAATGAAGTTGGTTAACACTTGACACTCTCAGCCTTTTGTCTATTTATAACTTATTACAAACGTGTTGAAGATTTGACGATAGATCAACTACTTCTGAGCTGTTTCATTTAGCATTTTATTTCCGGTTTCCTATGACTTGGTTAGCATTGAAGTAGTCGGAATAGATTATGAATAGGTTGGGATGCTTGCCTTTCCAGCAAAGCCAATATCCTGAAAAATGAATGAAATTTAAAAATAAATAAATCCTAGTGGTGATAACGTAAGATGCATTGCTCTTCAAGTCTTATGAGTTGCCCAAGTTACGCAAATAATTAATGCACCAGTATCCTTTGTTTCTCAGAACTGGAACCATTCACCTGCGGCAGTGCCTAGAGAGAGGAAGAAGAAAGCCATGCATTCCATGTAAGTGTGCATAATGTAGACATCACTCTTGACCAGTTTTCTCAAGGAATGATGAATCAGGCAACCAAAGTGTAAGCTGCTCATACCCTCACAATCTTACTCACATTACATTCTATAACTCCACCCTCCCCTTAAAGTCCTCCCTCTTTGGTTTTGCCTACCTCTGTCCCCTGTCCCCGAACTGTCTTCCTCAGTCTACCTTGGACACCACATCTTCTAGTCTTCACCCCGTCCTTTAATCCTCCTGGTAGTTTCGTCTAACCCCTACACTATTGCCCCAATTCCAATATGAAACTTGATCCATTCTCTTCTACCCACCACCAGTAAGAGTGAAGAGTCAAGATTGTTTAATTATTATATGCACTGGGAAAGGAATGATGAAATTATTATTTGCTGCAGCTTTCATACACACCATAACAAGTTGGGTCCCATCCCCCTCACTCTGGCAATGGAGGAGACCCAGGACAGAAAAATCAGTATGGGAATGGAAAAAGGAGTTAAAATGATTCGCAACCAGCAGATCTATCAGACCCAGCAGTTGAGTGTAAGTGTTTGATGAAACAGAGCCTACACTTGGTCTCATTGATATATAGAGGAGGTCACCGGGAACTCGGGCTGCAGTAGATGAGGTTAGGCGAGGTGCATGTGAACCTCTGTCTCACCTTGAAGTACTGCTGGGGTCCCTGGATGCAAGTGAAGGAAGAGTTAAAGGGACAAGTGTTCCATCTCCTGTGGTTGCAGGGGAAAGTGCCTGAGGGAGGGGATGATTTGGGTGGGAAGGGATGAATGACCAAAGGCGTTGCGGTGGGAATGGTTTCCACAGAAGGTGGCAAGGGGCGGGGGATAGGAATAAGTGACTGGTGGTGGGATCACGTTGGAGCTGATGGAAATGTCGGAGGATGATGTGTTGGGTGAAAGGTGAGGACCAGGGGAACACTATCCTGGTTCCATCTGTGGAGAGGGAGAGCGAGAGCAGAACTGTGGGACATCAAAGAAACGCGGTTGAGGGATCCAGCTTTGGTAGCAGGCAGGAAACCATGTTTACTAAGGAACGAGGTCATCTCTGATGTTCTGGAATGGGCATAGAGTAGAACAGAATAAACCATGTAAGTTCTGGATTTCAGCTTGTTCCATTAGGCCCGAGAGATCACAGGTGTACCAAAGCAAAATTGAGATGAAGGAAAGAGAAAGCTGTTTGCAAAGGGAGACAAGAGATGGGGGATTGGGGAATGGGAGTGCGGAAAAAGGGATGAGGAGACAGAGCAGTAGGCAATAGTGACAGCCATAGAAGGAGAAGAGAGCAGTCAGCTCCAGAGCCAGGACTGATGTATTTTTTCTCTCTCAAAGACATCGTTTTTCTTGCTCTCTTTTTAACCTTCCTTGCTCTCTTCCCCATCATCTAGCTCCCTCTCTCTCTCTCTCTCTCTTCCCCTCTCACTCTTCTTACATTTTTTTGCTCTCCATCCTTCCCACCCTTCTCTTTTTTCCTTCCAAAAACTTTATTCTGCACAATCGCATGATACATCGCATCAAAACACAATCAGAAGTTACAATGTATCAAATAGTCATTATAGTACAATAATGCATTCATTATTTACAATATTCTCAACCCCACGTGGTGACCAGCGCCCACGGAAGGCCTCCAGAGTCCACGTGTTCCCTCTCCAAGGAACCCCCTTCTCTCTATCTTCTGAACTCTCCCTCCCTCTCTACCCCCACAATTAACCCCACTGTGGGAAAGGTGAGACATTTTGCATTGAGTTGTGGATGTGAATGAGATTGTGCGAGAGCAGGACAAGCCAGACTGAGGAGCAGCCTTCACAACACTGTGTGATAAACTGGGCTGAAGTGTCGAGGCACTGGGAGATTTGCAAAGGAGCAATTAGTACATCACCAGAAGATTGTAGTACAAATAATTCCGCTTGTACACTTACAGGTCCTCCCCTGCTTGTGAATGCCTGACTACATACTGTCCAAACACACAAACAAGCGTTTGAGAAACTGGTGGAGTCTCGACCCGAAACGTTACACTTTTCTTCTCTCCAGAGGTGCTGCCTGTCCTGAGTTACTCCAGCATTTTGTGTTTACCTTTGGTGTTAATCAGTATTTGCAGTTCCTTCCTACACATTTCAAATGAATTTCCAGGCTGCTACCGGTTCCAGGCATCATCTGCTATGTGATGACTTAGTTCATGACCATATTTCCGACTTACAAACTGGTCGACTTACCAACAATTCACAGGAACACTGTAACATGGTGAGAACAGTATATGTTAATACAACGATGCATTACTATAGATTAAAGGTGTTGATTACATTGTCATGTTATAATGTTTAATATTTAAATGAACATTAATTATTTGTCTTGCAGATTGGTTCAAGTTCTGCATTTAATCTTTTTATACTCTGATTTTAAGGTGTTGTTATACAGTAAATTGTTTTTTATACCCAAATATAAACTTCATTCAGAGTTTAAAAAATATACCCAAAAAAGATACAAAAACTCTTCATACATTCTCAGTTTCATTCAGTAGTGTCATTTTCTGTAGCATTCGTACCTCCTGTATCTTTGACCAAAACACCCTTGCCACTTATGTGGCTCCCTGGGGTGATATATTTTCCCTTGTTTGAGGGATGTCCGTGATAGACTCTGCCTCTTCAACAGCAGAAGGACTCTAGACTGTGGTACTCTCCCACAGGTGTGTTCCTCAGCACATACTCCTGCAGTCTGGGATCGGCCAGTCAGCAATTCTCTTTGATGTATATTTTGCTGTACTGGAACGTCAACCAGTATTGGGCAGAACAAAGAGCATATATCACGGAGCTGATGATCCTCTAACAGCACTTGATGTCCACCTCCGAATGTGTCCTGGGGACCAGCCTGTAATCAGAAAGAGTTGGAGGGTTGTAATCGGTCTGTAATCAGAAAGAGAAAGATGTCTGAAGAAGGGTTTTGGCCCAAAACGTTGCCTATTTCCTTCGCTCCATAGATGCTGCTGCACCCGCTGAGTTTCTCCAGCGCTTTTGTCTACCTGTAATCAGAGAGAGCTCTGTTACGGAGCTATTCAGAATGAACCATAACAAAGATCCTTGCATCATTCTCCAGACCCACTTCGCAAATTCACACTCTGCGAGGAGTAAGTTAGTCACTTTGGCGTGTTTAAACGTCACGGTTTTGTAAATTCTTCACTGAACCCCACGGACACTGTGTCCCACCACAACCATTCACGTTTAAACTATCAGTTCTTTATTGGCGAGGAAATCATTCAACCAAACAAATTTGAGCCCCCAGCCAACCCCAGGGAGTATTCCTATTTTACTTCGGAGTCACGTGAGGGCTGGAGAGCTCAGCTCCACCAGCGGTAAGTAGTAACCCGCAGGTAAGTCAATGTTAAGCCTTTCCTGCGAGTATTTTTTAAACTCTGTAAGTCTGGCTCGCAGAGCCAGCTAGAGTTAGTGATATGGAGGTATTGTAAATATAAACTGTGGTAGTGGAGCGGAACGTGCGGGGGCCGCGGTTAACGCTTTTAGATCGGGTCGGGAGATAACGGCTGCTCTAAAGCCGGCTCCGCGATTCCCGCTATTTAGATCGGGTTTGGAGATAACGGCTGCACTAATGCTGGCTCCAAAGCCGGCTACTGTTTCTACCGGCAGCTCAACTGCCTCCATCAGTTTCCAGTGTCTCAGGGCACAGAGGCTACTCCACCAGGGAAGTACTCTCAGGCTCATCTTATCTGATGGGTCTGATGATATAGAAGCCTCCCCTCCATTTAATGTAAATGTTTGGGGACGTCTCAACCAAATAGCAAAATGCTCCAAATTTAAGGAGCCATGTAAAAATTCAATCGGGGTCGAATGCCCCTAGGATTCCCCACACAGCCTCTCGCAGACGTCCATACAGCAAAGAAGAAAACACTGCTTATGTAGGTATGTTACAAAACTTACCTGGAGCAGCACTGCAGTTCTGCCGCTCCCCGTGTGCGTGACTTTGGCGCCTTTCAGAGGGGGGTGGGCTTAAAGTGCCGATTTTCTTCAGACTGGGCAAATCGATCAATGTCGGGCGATTTCGTTGCGGAAGAAAAATCGCTCTGACATTTCATGAATGAAGGTATTTTTAAATTACGCTAGATTATTTATTATCTAGAGTAATTTAAAAATCACCTTCAAAAGCCGTGAGAGCCGACAACGGGAAGGATTTTGCGTAGGGGAGAAAAAAAGGTAAATAGTTTATTTTTATATTAAAAGTTGTTTTTTATGGAGGCTTTAATAATATTTTCATGTTGCGAAATGGGGTCCAAAAAAAATGTATGAACCGGCTGTATTTTTTATACCGACTTCACAGCAAACCACAACGTTCCAATCCACCGCATTCCAATAAAACCCACTCGCTAGTTGATTTAAATGGCCATTAATTTACAGGCATTAAACACTAAATTCATTCAATTTGGCCCAGAAATTCATGAAAATGAGATTTAAAAATTATGTTATATTGTGGATTATTGTGTGAATGTTATTTGGACATTTAGGCAGTTTTTAAAAAGTTTATCTTTTCTTAAGAAATGGATAGATGTTTAGATCTACTCATTGAATTTTGTAATTAGCTACAATTAGATAACTAACTAATTATATGCTTTAATTTCAGGTCATCCAAGTAAGATGGTTTCATATTTGTTTCAGAATGCTTCAATCTATAATAACCGAAAATTTCATTGAGTTCTCTTAATTTTTAAGAAAGTTATGGCTTTTAACGGTTCTAGATCACAGCTTTTGAGTTAAGTTAATTGAAAGGCAATGGGGAACAAGCTAATTTCCGACTATGAAAATGGTCATAACTTTCTTAATACTGAAGATATGAAAGTGAATTAGGTGTCAAATTAAACTTATTTTTATGCTTTATTTGATGGGATAAATTGCAGACTTGATTTTTAAAATCTCAAAATTTTGTAACATTGCTAGCTTATGGATACCAGTGGGAATCATCCTCTCCAGCACCTTGTGCACACACCAGAGCACACGAGCCATGCTCCAGGTGTCCTGGACGTAGCGTTAAACTTCGCTAAACCCATAAGGGACTGGTGAGGCTATCGAGAAAACTCTAGCCGCCAATGTAAATTACATGGCTTCTCACCAGCTCCAGGATACGAAGACTGCCACACGTTACAAAACACCTGTAAACTGTGCGTCACTCAAAATGCCCACCGTGAACTCAGCAAGGGCTCAAATCAGTGCAACGATACGGGGACAAGAAGTGAGATTTCAGCACGTCCTCAAGTTGGTGGCAGCAGGCATCACTGCATTTGGGGAAATGGTCCAGGGGGGCACCGATGTCTGATACTCAACAAGATATGCTGGCCCTGTTGTGCAATGCCTACTTCGAGGTCAATTGCATCAGGAAGATAGCCATCAAACCGACATTGAACCTCGAAGTTTGCAGCTCTATGTAGGTCTACAAACGTTCAAACCCCAGATTATTTATTTGGGGTGGACCTCCTCAAACATGTCAAGGACCTCGACAATGAGGCCAAAACAATTGGTCTCATGAAAGCATACGTCCCTTCTGCCAAAATACCACCTCGCAGGTCGTTTTCAGTGCGAAAGGTGATGGATCCGGGGGCAGGGCCAAGCAGAGTGGGGCCAGTGGGACGACGATATTACTCACCTGTGTATACCAGCTACAACCCCAATATGGGAAGGAGGAGGACTTCAAGGCTGACTGTAGAGGTACAGGTGATTCATTCTTTCCAGGATAAGATTTCTGGGGAACAACCTCCGGTTGGGGGTAGGTTGGTATGATGAATGGTGCTGCATAACATCTCATTGGTTTATAATAGACACTGTGTCAAGCTAGAATAGAGTTTATGTCAGGAATTGATCCGCCAGTACACAATATGCATAATAGAGTATTGGGGTTTTCTGCACCACAAACTCAGCAGGTAAAAGAAGAAATTATGTTTTTTTCCTGAAAAAGGGGTAATTGAGAGGACGATAAACCATCCTCAACAATTTGTGTCCAATATATTCCCCAGACAGAGAAAAGATGGGGGATGTAGAGTCATTCTGGACCGAAACTGGTTAAATTCCTATGTCCAGTATAGGCATTTTAAAATGGACACCTTCAATACTGCGAAACAGCTGTTATCACAAGGCTGTTATATGGCAACTATAGATCTGAAAGATGCATATTATTCAGTACCAATTCATCATCAATATCGGAGATATTTGAAATTTAGTTGGATGGGACAGCTGTGGCAAATTAAAGCATTACCCAAGAGTTAACCTCAGCTCCTAGGCTGTTCAAGAAATTGTTGAAACCAGTGCTGGCTCTACTTCGGGCCAAGAATCACATGGTAATGGTTTATCTAGATGATATTTTAATCATATGCAACACTCAGGAGACAGATGAGGAATCGGTTTCAGCAACCAAATACCTGTTTGTCTCATATGAAGAAATGTGAGATGTTCTGTTTACAGTCAGATATATCTTATCATACTGCAAGCATACCGGATGTATTGGAGCTCCTTGCTATGTTGCATTTTTGATGAACACTTGAGTTATAGTGCCATTAATAGTGCTCGGAGTGCTTTGTCCTCCTATTTAGGGCAGTTTCAGAACAACAACCTATCGGGTGTCATCCATTAGTCCCGATTCACGAGAGGAATTTTTAACAAAAATCCTCCTAAACCTAGATATACAGAAATCTGGGATGTCAGTATAGTTCTCACGCTGCTTCGGCAATGGGCTCCAATTACGCCATTGTCTTTTCAGAAGTTAACACTTAAAGTGGTTAATCTCATGGCACTAGTATCAGCGCAAAGAATGCAAACATTGCAAAAGTTACGACTAGATAGCATGTATTCTTCTGCAGATAACATTACGTTTTATGTGTATGATTTAATCAAACAAAGCAGGCCAGGAATGGCCGGAACCAAAGTAAGTTTCAAAACATACCCTGTTGACCAAACTTTATGTGTGGTTAAGCACCTGGGTCAATATCGAGGTAACTAAGAGTCTCAGAGGCTCTGAGACAGCAATGCTCATCAGTCACAAAAAAACTCATAAAAAGGTATCAGTATAAACTATTTCTACATGGTAACCAGGTTTTGGATTCCGCTGGGGTAAACACTCATGTGTTTAAATCTCATTCCACCAGGGCGGCATCAACATCCGCAGCGAGGCCGCAGGATGGTCTAAGGAATAAAATGTTCTAAAATTTATAATAAACCTGTCCTGACAGTGCCAGGGTTTGGGCATGCTGTGTTGGATCCGTTTGATTTGATTTTTATTTGTCTTTATAAATTTCATTTGTAATTTCTCCTGGGATAGAAGGTTATTACTGTTTTGTTTAAAAAAAATGATTATTGGATAATTCGAAGCAATGTTCAATACATTATTTATTCACTACTGTGTCAACTGAAGCAGTGTGTCATATGGAATGGATCTACGGCATGAAATCACAGAGCTTTGAAATCTTCACGTAGTCACTCACGTGACTCCGAAGTAAAATAATAAGATTAAACGAGAACTTACCAGTGAAGTTTGATCTTTATTTTATGAGGAGTTACGATGAGGGATTACGTGCTCTCCGCTCCCGGCCCTCATAATCGCAAAGATCATCTGGTAGTTCTAGTCTTCTAAGTCTTACTATATCACTTTGGCTATTGTTTCTGTGTTTTCACGCCACTGCTTTGAAGTATGACGCGCATGCGCCTGGCGGGGCTTCTTCACGTAATCCCTCATCGTAACTCCTCATAAAATAAAGATCAAACTTCAAACTGGTAAGTTCTCATTTAATCTTACTATTTTACTGAAAGTGTGAAGTTTTTGAGTGAGGTGGTGAAAATCCCAAGCTTTCCCCAGCCAGGTATTCTGCTACTTGTTAAATATTAAATGCTCATTCACAGTCCAGGATGCTCTGCCTCTGTCCATGTAACTCACCCTCCATCCATGTAACTCACCACCTTAGGAGGAGTCATCTCAGCAAACAAATGTGTTATTCAACTTAGCAAACTCTGCCCACAAGATAACCTCTACCAGTTGGCAATAAGTGGAACAGATCCCTGTGGAAGTTAAAGCGATACATTATTTCAAAATGTGTTTTTGAGTCACGGCTAAATCTCTTAAAAGTTGCATGCAATCCTTAAGGGTTTGAAAGCTCTCGTATACAAGCAAGGCTCAAAAAGGGTTGATAGTTAAATGTAGGGCATGCCTGCTATTATCTTTTTATTATTGAAATCTACAGGAAAAATTCTTAATGTTTATTTATAGAATACAACATCTGATGCTCATTCATGTTAAGTGGAGACACTTGACAGCATCAGATGCTCATTCATGTTCAGAGGGGAAATAACTAACAAATCAGTCTGGCCTTGAAGTGGCTGTAACCAAAGAAAACATTATTCTTTGGTCATGTGAATTTGTTTGAAAGGCTACATTTGCAGCAGGTGAACTTAGACGCTCTAGCTCCTTACAGATGACATTACGAAAAGTATATTTTATAATCTTACATTATTGCAGTGCAGTGAAAAAGTGGTCTTTTCATGGAACATACACCATTAGGCCAAGTATTCACCTGGCTTCTCTGCATAAAGCTTACACCAACTATCTCAGGGTGCTTTTGCCTTGACGATCTCCAAAGGGTATTAAACTCCCTTTGTTCAGATATAAAGGGGAGAATGTCCATTTGACATACATGCACTGCATGCCTGCTTTTGTCCTTTACCAACATGGTGAGACCTTACTCCACCTTATAATGGGTTGCATTCTTGTCTTCCATACTCCATTCTGAGGAGATCATTACAACTGAGGAACAGAGCTTAAGTTCCAGTCCCATTATATCAAATACATCAATATGAACAATTTATTCTCACGTCAAGACAATGAACAGTTTTTACCTGTAGGGCAGGGCTTAACTCTGCATGTACAATGTTGGTAAAACTAGAATCACACATTGAATACATGCCCTGTGCTGTGACTTGCTGAGCAAGGAGTTTAGGATCCCACATACTGTAGTAGAAACCTATTGTGGATCGTTTTTCCTTTCAAGTCATCTTCATTAATATTTTTACGTCTATCTCTGCCTGATAAAGATTGTATGGGATATTAATGGAACAGTAAATTCGAACCTGATCTTTCATGTCTTAACATTGAATTTAGGATGAACAGATGGAAAGAAAGTATTGCGTCTGCCAGCTAAGTTTAAGTAGTTTGTGTACTTAATTTCCAATGGGTATTAATGCACAGCTGAAAACTGTCCATTATTCGACATTCTGCAATGAATTATCAAATGAAACATGCCAGATTGAAATTGGAGTGCTTCTGATGAAGTACCCATTAAAACAGTTGAATCATAAGACATATTTCAATTGGCTTCTGCTCCAATCTGTTACAAATCAAATTCATACAGCGTGGAAACAGGCCCAACTTGCCCATGCAGACCAACATGCTCCAGCTACATTGGTCTCATCTGCGTTTGGCCCATATCCCTCTAAACCTATCCTATCTCTGTACCAGTCTAAATGCGTAGAACATAGAAAATAGGTACAGGAGGAGGCCATTCGGCCCTTCGAGCCAGCACCGCCATTCATTGTGATCATGGCTGATCGTCCCCAATCAATAATCCGTGCCTGCCTTCTCCCCATATCCCTTGATTCCACTAGCCCCTAGAGCTCTATCTAACTCTCTCTTAAATCCATCCAGTGATTTGGCCTCCACTGTCCTCTGTGGCAGGGAATTCCACAAATTCACAACTCTCTGGGTGAAAAAGGTTTTTCTTACCTCAGTCTTAAAACCTGAGGCCTCCCCTTTATTCTAAGACTGTGGCCCCTGGTTCTGAACTCACCCAACATTGGGAACATTTTTCCTGCATCTAGCTTGTCCAGACCTTTTATAATTTTATATGTTTCTATAAGAAACCCCCTCATCTTTCTGAACTCCAGTGAATACAAGCCTAGTCCTTTCAATCTTTCCTCATATGACAGTCCTGCCATCCCAGGATTCAATCTCGTGAACCTACGCTGCACTGCCTCAATCACAAGGATGTCCTTCCTCCAATTAGGAGACCAAAACTGTACGCAATACTTCAGATGTGGTCTTACCAGAGCCCTATACAACCGCAGAAGAACCTCTCCACTCCTGTACTGAAATCCTCTTGTTGTGAAGGCCAACATTCCATTAGCTTTCTTCACTGCCTGCTGTACCTGTAAGCCAACTTTCCGTGACTGGTGTACAAGGACACTCAGGTCTCGCTGTACATCGTCAAAGTGGATAACCTCACATTTATCTATATTATACTGCACCTGCCACGCATCTGCCCACTCACTCAACCTGTCCAGGTC
The DNA here is from genome assembly GCA_963514005.1 of Raja brachyura. The sequence continues at coordinate 15,291,184 of OY740794.1, read as the reverse complement.
ACCCTGCAACCTCATAACATCCTCTTCACAGTTCACACTGCCACCCAGCTTTGTGTCATCCACAAACTTGCTAGTGTTGCTCCTAATTCCCTCTTCCAAATCAATAATATATATGGTAAACAGTTGCGGCCCCAACACCGAGCCTTGCGGCACTCCACTCGCCACTGCCTGCCATTCTGAAAAGGACCCGTTCACTCCTACTCTTTCTTTCCTGTCTGCCAACCAATTTTCTATCCACGTCAACACCCTACCCCCTATACCATGTGCTCTAATTTTAGTCACCAATCTCCCATGCGGATGACTAAAATTAGAGCACATGGTATTGGGGGTAGGTGTTGATGTGGATAGAAAATTGGTTGACAGACAGGAAGCAAAGAGTAGGGTTTCTTAAAAGTTGTGATAGTTACCGCTGGGTTCCTATTAAATCTTTCCCGATTCCCCGACCCTGGGCAAAAGACTGTGCATTTACCCCATCTATTCCTTTCATTATTTTGTACACCTTTGTAAGATCACCCCTCATCCTCCTGCATTCCAAGGAATAAAGTCTTAAGGGCCTGTCCCACAAACATGCAACTCTAAGCGATGAACCCGATCAAACCGGCAGCGGGGGCCGCGCGGAGGTCGGGTGATCCCCTGTACAGGGCCGTTCCCACCAGCATGCGCCTGCTTGCGGCAAGCGCAACCAAACCGGCAGCGAGGGCCGCGCGGAGGTCGGGTGAGTGGCGCAACGCGGCGCAAAGTGAGGCGAACTTGGAGCGAAGTCCAAGGTAAGTTTGCCAGGACAGAGAGGGGCACACAGAGAGGGGCACCGAGGCACACACACACACAGGGCCACGGAGCCACACACATAGAGGGTCACGGAGGCACTTACAAATAGGTTCACGGAGGCACGATGTCCGGGCGGTGTGTAAATGTCGAGGCGACTGCGAGCCGACAAGCCGTTGCCGTGCGGAATTTTTGGACATAGTCGGTTTATCGGAGCCCCGCACGGTGTCGGGGAGGAACTCGGGACGAACTCCGCACAATTCCGCACGGCTCCGGCGATCAAAGTGGGACCGGCCCCGCGACGCCGGACGGCTCAAGCGACCACGTTAGGTCGCGCTAATCGCATAGAGTTGCATGCTGGTGGGACAGGCCCTTTAGCCTGCTCAACCTCCCCCTCTAGCTCAGGCCCTCGAGTCCTGGCAACATCCTTGTAATGTTCTCTCCACCATTTCAACTTATTTCCTATAACATGTTGATGAAAGCAAAACACAGTAATCTAAAATGTGGCCTCACCAATGTCTTTTACAACTGTAACATGACCATGAGAACATGAGGATTGGAGCTTCTTTGGTCAGACAAGCATTTCTGAAGATAACATTTATTCACCTCTGATTGCAGCCACAATTATTTGACCACCGCTTGATCCGCCTAGAAGTCGTTTGGTGATTCTCCTCTCCAAACCCAATGGGCACGATATTGAATCATTTGGCACAAAACTCCAAGAGAGTCTGTGGGTGAGGGCGAAAACTTCAAACCGGAATTGTCTAAACACGATTCCACTGATTAATGTTATCTTTGAATGTATTTTTGCACCTAGTTTAACACATAACAGTTTGGATTTGTTTGGGTGTTGTTTGCAAGTGATATTGTCCCAGCATAAAGGATGGGAAAAAAGATGTGGGTGGTGTGAATATGTCACTCCTCTTCATTTGATTCTTAAAATGAAATGGTTGTCTGTTCCAGGCAGGAGCTTCCTCTGCCCAGAGTTGTACCGTCTGTGCAAAATGGGCAGAAGTCCAGTTTTCCTTGCTGCAACACTGCCAGTTTAGTACACAAAGCAAAATGATGATTGACCCCACAGATTGTGAAGGATCCACGCCTTGTAACTGAGAGAACACATTAAAGACTTTCACTGGGCCCACAGACCTTAATTATGAGCAAGATTTAAAATCGGACTACCAAATTAACAAAAACCCACATACACAGCAGACTTTGCAGGAAGTTGGGGGAAAAGGGCGTCTTTTCTTTTTTTAATATTTTGAGCGTACATCTGTTCTTCCATCATCTTCCAGGACCACTTTGAACCTAGGACATTCCCTGCTGGGCTTATGCCTTTATACTCGTACTGCCAGAGCCCAACCTGCACACAATCAGTACATTAAGGATGATTCTTTGGTACAACAATTATCCATCCCATGAGAAAGGAATGCCAACATGCCAGTCAACTACCATGGTGGCATTTAATTAAGGAGGATAACAAAGGAACAGGCAAGTGATTCCGAGTTAAATGATGGACCAAGAAACTAATTTACTTCAACATTAAAAACTGCACCAAGCAGCAGTTAGTGATCAGGGCCATCAGGTGTAAAATGGGAAGAAGGAACCCCAAGAACAATGAGAAACCTAAGAAGACCAAAATAAGTTGTACAAATCTGACAAAGCACATTTTAGCATTATTAACACCATAATCTGTGTATGAGTTGACCCTGCTGCAAGGAATTTCAACCACTGAATTCCTGTATACGAGAAATGTATGTGCAAACTCCCTGAAGATGATTATCAGAACAATCTTCCAAATCCATAATATCTGTCTCAATTAGCAATGTCACATCTGAAGAAGGAATCTCAAATCATAAAGAGAGGCAGCACGCTAGATTGCAGCCAAGTTTGCAATATCACGTTAACTCAGAATAGGAGTAACAAACTGGGACACAAAATCGGGTAATTTTCAGTGCGAAGTAAAAGATGGACCGAGTCATCTTGGGTAAATTCTCTGATATGTGCATTTGGCATCAGCTGAATCTGTCACTGGACTTTGCATGAGGAAGTCACGTAATGGATAGGCCTATTGGTCACCCTTAAGTTTTTCTTCATCCATCAGAAGAAGTGGATTAAATGAATGGAACATTAACTAGTACTCTTTATTATGGGGAAACGTTTTAAATATCTTTTAAAACAGAGTTTTGTGGAGAACCTTGATGTAACATGGTTGCAAAGAATGACAAAATGGACTTTCAAACACCTGCAAAATATTACAACGTCTCATTTGTAGGAAGGAACTGCAGATGCTGGTTTGCACCAAAGATAACATGAAATGCTGGAGTAACTCTGGAGGTCAGGCAGCATCTCGGGAGAAAAGGAACAGGTGACGATTTGGTTCGGAAACCCTTCTTCAGACTGAAAGATAGAGAAGGCCAGAACTAAACAGGGCCAGCAACAGATGGTCTGAGCAAGGGTGGAGTTCATAATGGCCTAATTAGATTTCTCTAATTTCAAGTAACTCCTGCATTTCTTCCCCCCCCCCCCACAACACTGTCTCCCGTCCCCCACCCTAGTCATTTACATAGTGCCACTGTTCGCATCGTATCCCTATCATTAGCACATCTTCCCCAGCCAACAATGAGCCATTATGGACTCCACCCTTCTTGAGGTCATCTGTTGCCGACCGTTTGGTCATTTGTTCTGGCCATTTCTATCTTTAATTCTCAAGAAGTTGTTCTAACCCAAAACATCACCTGTTCCTTTTCTCCACAGATGCTACCTGACCTGCAGAGCTACTCCAGCCTTTTGTGTTCATCTTGCAACATCTTATGTTGTTATTGATGGCCAGCAGTGAATTCAATGAGGATACTGTAATATTGTAAATGGGTAAATGTTAAAGATACCAAAAAAGATACAAAAACAAAAAATGCCAGTAACCGAAATAAAATATATTGTGGGCAGTGTTTTTCATAGCTCTGCCATTGCTTTGTGCTGGGCTTAGCTCCATTTGGCACAGTTCTTCTATGTATCTATCCCTGGCATGATAAGTGACAGTAACACCCAATGCCACCTGAGACTGTGGGCAATCTTGCTGCTTCTTTCCTATTAACTATTAAACTATTCTTTTCTGTCAAAGTGACACCAAAGAAGTCGGATTGGTGGGTAAAAAATAAGTTTTACTTATTCAAGGTTGAATGCAGTAAACTGACGCCTCTGTTAGCATTAATTCTGGATGAACTGCCGTTGTACTGGGCCTGTTTACATTGACAACTAAAGATGGGTGCGTAGGAAACTGTGGGCTACTTGAATAATGCACAGCAGTGCATTCTGAATCTGAGCACTTGCAAGCAACCAACAAAGCTGTAATGCACTAGAGGTCAGATATGCTTTGTATTTTTTTTAATGTGAACTGGTGCACCTTGCTGACCTGTAATTTAAAGAGGAGGCTAAGGTAGTCGAAGGTACTCGTAGATAGCCTTCATCATAGTCGAAGGGAGGTCGAAGGAGGTCGTCTTCACTCTCCACTATTCGGTGACCAATTTTCCCGAAGTTAGTCATAATTGGCAAATTTAGAAAAGTTTAGGAGAGTTTGAAAAAATGTCACGTTGAAGACCTCCGTTGACTATGTAGAAGACCTCCTTCAACCTCCTTCGACTATGTTGAAGACTAGCTTCGACTAGCTACGACTAGCTATGACTAAATCATGAACATTTTTTAAAGTTTTGGAGAGAACAGCAGTTCCATTCAAATTCACAAGCAAAAGTGAAACGAGTTTCTATTTTTATTGACTCCTCGGTCTCATTTGTTCATTATGAAACAATTTCTGATCCATATGGTAGATTTTTGATGATTACTGGTTTACTTCTTAACCAAAAAGTCGTTATGGTGAATGTTTATGCACCTAATATTGATTTCCCCAAGTTTTTTCAACAGCTAGTTGCATCCTTTCCTAATCTAAATGAACATCTTTTGATAATGGGTGAAGATTTCAACTGTTGTTTAAATCCCCCGATGGATAGATCTGCACCTAATCAAGCACTCCCAAATAAATCCGCTAGTTTTATTAATTCTTTTTTACTTGATTCTGGAATGTTAGAAGTTTGGAGATTCTTGCACCCAAATGACAAAGGATTTTCTTTTTTCTCTGATGTATATCATAGTTACTCCAGGATTGACTACTTTATAATAGTGAGATTAAACGAGAACTTACCAGTTCGAAGTTTGATCTTTATTTTATGAGGAGTTACGATGAGGGATTACGTGAAGAAGACCCCGCCTGGCGCTGGAACGGCATACTTCAAAGCAGCGGCATGAAAAACACAGAAACCAATAGCCGAAGTAAAATAGTAAGGCTCAAAATAGACTAGAACTACCAGATGATCATTTACATTATGAGGGTTGGGAGTGGAGGGCACGTAATCCCTCATCGTAACTCCTCATAAAATAAAGATCAAACTTCGAACTGGTAAGTTCTCGTTTAATCTCACTATTTTACTTCGGAGTCACGTGAGTGACTACGTGAAGATTTTGAAGCTCTGTGTTTTTCATGTCGTAAACTCATTTCATACGACTCTCTGTTTAGTCAAAACAGTAGTGAGTAAATAGTATTTTTAGGACATTGTTACAATCTATGTAATAAGTCCTTTAATCATAAAAAGAACAACTTTTTAATAATAACCCCTCTACCTTAGGGGAAAATTACAAAATAAATTGATAAATGTTGTCAATGGTAACATAAATCGATAATATAAATCGATAATATAAAACAAAGCAAGCATTAAAGAGAACCCATTACTGTGTGTCTAAATCCTGGCACTGTGACAACAGGTTTATTCTAGAACTTTGAAAATCTCTTCTCTAGACCACCCTGCGGCCTCTAAAATTTTATCGAGTGGCACGTCCTGTACCTTTGCCACGGACGTAGCTGCCGCCCTAGTGGAGTGAGATTTAAACACATCAGTGTCTATTCTTGCTAGACACAAACCATCCAGAAATGGTTTGAACTGAACCTTTTGTATGTGGCTTTTTGTGTGTTATTAATAACGCTTTCTCAGAACCTCTGAGATTTTGGTTACCTCAATGTACTGAGTTAAATGCTTAACCACACACAATGTTTCATCAATAGGATATGCTTTAAACATTACCTTCATTCCAGTTCTTCCTGGTCTGCTTTGTTTGATCAAGTCATAAACATAAAACATAATGTTATCTGCAGTCACATGTATGCAATCCAACCGTACAACTGCAAAGCTTGTACTCTTTTTGAGCTGATACCAATGCCATTAACTTTACCACCTTGAATGTTAATTTCTGCAAAGACATTGAATTAATTGGAGTCCATTGTTTAAACAAAGTGAGAACAATGCTAACATCCCAAATTCCTGTATATATGGGCTTGGGATGATTTTATTGAAATTCCTTTCATGAGTCGGGATACTAATGGGTGAGACCCAATGAATCTCGATCTGAAATTTGTCCTAAATAGGATGACAATGCACTACGAGCACAATTAATGGCACTATACTCAAATGCTCATCAAGTGTAACCCAGCAAGGAACTGTAATACATTTGAAATGTTTGCAGTATGATAAGATATCTTTGACTGTGTACACTTCCCATTTCCTTATATGCGACTTATATTGTTTTAGTGCTATTCCTCCAAGCTGCAACTATAACATCCATGGTCCTGTCCGACAGTACAACTCTTGCAATGGTCTGGTCAGAACCTGCAGATTAACAAATACATATGCGTTGAAGAAGGGTCTCGACCCGAAACGTCGCCCATCTCCTTCACACCCTAGATGCTGCTGCACCCGCTGAGTTTCTCCAGCTCTTTGTGTAACTAACAAATACATATGATCATGCAATGGATGAATTCCTTTTGTTACTGATTGTGTCAACAGATTGTCGCAACTGGGAATTGTCATACATGGTTCAATAATCATATTAGCATCAATGGGAATCATGACTGCGTGGGCCAATCTGACACCACCAAAAATTGCATTCGACAGCGTCTTGCGCTTTATATTGAGACATTGCCCAATGAGACAGAATGGGGAAAATCATAAAATAACAAATTCCCCAGTGTAGTGAGAAAACATCCACCGCTACTGCCGCTGGATCGTGTTCCCCAAGACCCGTATTTGGGCAATTGGTGATTCAATCTAGATGCAAACAGATCAATGTCCGGCACTCCATAGCGACTGACAATATTTTGAAATTTTGTGGATTAACATCCATTCTGTATTGTCTTCAAATATTTGTGATCTTTATCTGTCACAACATTGTCTCTCCCCGAGAGATAAATAGCTGAAAGCCAAATATTTTTTGCCATACACCATTGGCACATCTGGTTTACCAGATGATCACATGATATTGATCTAACACCACCCATGTGATTAATATATGCCACAGCTGTGGTATAATCTATTTGTACTTGGACATGCAAATCCTTTAATGAAGGGCAATAAGCTTTTAATACATAAAATGCTACCAAGAGCTCCAAATAATTAATACCATATGTTTGGAACAATAAATCCTCTTGGACAGCCCATCTGCCTCTACAGCTGGTCTCATTATCCGTACCCCCCCCCCCCCCCCCCCCCCATCCGAGAGAACTTCGTCATTTTGCAAAAACACTACTGGCTGATGAACTAAAAGTTCTAAGCAGCTTATGGAACATTCTCAATCCATCAATGTAATTCTGATAAAACTTCCTTAGGCAATTGCATTGGCCTATCAAATGGCTTGCTCGCTGAATAAGCGCTTGAGTTTTTGCCCTTTGAAGATTTTGGTAATGTAGACGACCAAACTCTACTGTCTGGAAATGCTGCTGCCAATTTACCAATAATTTTGGCAACCTCTCGGATGGAGGGATAAGGTTCGTAAATCAAGTCTTGACACACATTTGTCAAATCCAACACTTATCCATTGGTAAAGTTACCAACCTGGTAACTGAGTTAATCTCAAACCCCAGATATTCAATGGTTTGGGATTGCTGTAACTTAGATTTGTTGGATGGATCAGGAACCCAACTTCTCAAACAACTTGTAGTTACTGAGACTAATTTTCCACCTGGCTCCTGATTAGCATTGACAATTAAATGTCATCTAGATAAGCCATAACGATGTACTTTTGTGCCTAAGGCAGTGCAAATGCTGGCTTAATCCTTAAAGGCAAAGCTTGTAGTACCACAAACTGTCTCATCCATAACTTTAATTACCTATGAAATTATGGTGAATTGGGACCGAAAAATGCATCTCTTCAATTTATTGCAGCCATAACCACCTGTTGATACCTGCTGTATAGCAGTGTTGAATGTGTCCATTTAAAAAAATTTTACTGGACAATATATTTAATTGTGTGAGATCTAACATGATTGTACAACCCCATCTTCTATGGCCTGGGGAAAATATTTGATACAATTGTTGTGGATCCTTTCCTGTTTCTCAATACCTCCTTCCTCACACAAATTCTCACGTCTTTGTCAATTTGAATTATTCCAAGACTATAACATGAAGAATGATCAGGTTATTGTGTCCCAATGGATCCATACCTCTTCATTATCAACATTTGGAGTCTACCACCAATCTGAGGTTCATCCAAACATCCTTCTTAAATAGGATTAAGTTTTGTACCTCCCCAACTGTTTGACGAAATTACCTCCTTACCCAAAAATGTGGGTGTACATTCGTTATTTTATTAATATATGGTCCCTAGATAAGGGACGTATCAGATTTAAACTGATAAGAACAGATACCATGCTTAATCTTAGCCAAAAAGCCGAGAAACGATTTGCTGGCTGGAAATTCTTCCTTATCATACTCCTGCCTCGGCTCAAATCAAATCCCTTTTCCATATGACCAGCCTACTGGCCAACTAAAGGGTTTCATAAGACCAACAGTTTCTTCCCCTTCATCCATACTTAATTTGCTTAAACAGATTTTCTCCGAATCAATAACCAGGAGTTTGAACATTGCTTGTCCTGTAAATCTTTGGATGTAAAAGAGGCCGAATGGCAATCTTTTATTTATATAATTTAACTCAAATAAGTTTGCAGAATAAACCTAACATATTTTGTTTCATTCTGAACTTTAGTCATTCCACAACTTCCCAGCTTGTCTTAAAAGACAGTGATGCCAATTAGTTTGAGGATTCTTTTAATCGTAATTCCTGCGCCCGCAAAATTGCTGACATTGGCGCCCAAAACCCGGATTTACCAGGTACCTTCTTAAAGGTGTTTTAGAATGCTTCATGCATTAAATTCTGTATAATTCCAATTTTAGTATATGTGCTGCCGAAGCGAGCACATGTTTAAATGCAAATCTGCTGTTTCAACCATAACAGCTTCTTGAGGCAGGTGAGAGACCATATAATTAACATTGGCCGCCAGGTTCCTTCCATGGCCTCACCGCCTCCACCAGGTATAGTAACTTTGTGCCCTTCAGACACACCTGGATTTGCATTGTGGTGGGTACTTCTGACCACAAACACCATTTTCAGGGTCTGTCACATACAGCCCTGGTACTCCTGAAACTCGTTCAAGGAGACTTCCTCCAGTCCATACCCAGGCACTGGGGTTTCAAATTCCCAATTCGAATTGGCACCATATTCACGATATGGAACCCCCTCAGGGGCTGCCTGGGAATATTCTGGGTACTTAGACCCTTGGTTGATATAATTTGGAGAATTTCCTCCATTAGATCCATACTTAGCCAATTTTAGGCTTACCTTACAGGATCTTTTAGAAACCTCAGGCCTTTCAAGCCTCTTTTACTTTTAGGCACTGGGTTTTCAAGTGTTGTTTGTGGAGCAACTAAAGGCTCCCTAACGGGTATTTCAATCGGCCACCGGTATCGGAACCGGCTCCGCAATAGTCTGCTGTCCCGACTTTTTACACCCCGGGACGCACGTTTTACCCGCGATTTTCTTTTTAAAACATTTTATTTTTATTTTTATTTAAACTCCTGCTGGTTTCCTACCAGCCTACGGAGTTTTAAGAAAAACGCCCTGGAAGTAAAATAATTTTACTTACCTGCGGGCCGTTTCCTTACCGCTGTGCTGGAGCTGCGCCCTGCAGCTCTTTCTCTGCCGATAGCGTCGACGTAATGCCGTTCCAGCGCCAGGCGGGGTCTTCTTCACGTAGTCACTCACGTGACTCCGAAGTAAAATAGACTTCATATTGGTCTCATCGGTTACTGCGCATGAGTATGATGCAATTGCCATCTCTGATCATGTACCATTGAAACTATCAATCAAACTATCTGATTCTAATTCCAGTGCTAAACAATGGCGATTTAATACTACTTTGCTTCAAGATTTGAATTTTGTTAATTTTATTAAAGAACAGATTGCCTTTATCTTTTCAACAAACTACTGAAGAAATATACAATGGGGTAGTCTGGGATGCTTTTAAGGCATATATTCGTGGACAAATTATTTTATGCTCCGCGGGATTAAAAAAAATCAAATAAAAAATGAAATACGTACATTGGCTGATGAGATTAAAGAAATTGATAAAAAATATTCAAAAGTTCCTAGTTTAGAGCTTTATAAGAATAGAGTTGAACTTCAATTGTGACATGATTTGTTATTAGTATCACCGATTGAGAATCAACTACTTAAAACCAAAAGTCAATTTTATATACATGGTGATAAATCTGGCAAATTACTTGCCAATCAGTTGAAAGCTGTTTCAGCCAAACGTCAGATTATTAAAGTTAGTAAACGAGATGGTACTCTGACTGTAGATCGTGATAAAAATAATAAATCCTTTCAAGAATTTTATACCTTGCTATTTCAATCAGAATTTCCTACTGATTCCAATATAATGCATAAGTTTTTAAAGAAATTGAATTTGCCAAATTTATCACATAATGAGTCTTTGTTGTTAGATGAACCCATCACGGTGGAAGAAATACAGAAAGCAATCCTTTCAATGAACTCTGGTAAAGCTCCTGGCTTAGACGGGTATACAGTGGAATTCTTTAAGTATTTTTCAAGTTTACTGTCCCCCTGGTTATGCAAAGTTTTTAAAGAAGCCCTTTTAATGAATAAATTACCACAATCCTTTTATGAAGCATCTATCTCTTTAATTCTTAAAAAAATATAAAGATCCTACTGAAGTGGGCTCATATAGACCGATATCATTGTTATTGTAGATTCATTGTAGATTCTCAAATTATTTCAAAAATATTAGCAATGAGATTGGAAAACCTTTTACAGCAAATTATGTCAGAAGATCTGACAGGTTTTATGAAAAATCGTTATTCATACTTTAACGTTAGGAGATTAATGAATATTGTATATAAAATAAAATGCTTCAAATAAAATTCCAGAATGTGTCATCTCACTTGATGCTGAGTAGGCATTTGACATGGTAAAATGAGAATACTTATTCAATACACTCGAAAAATTTAAGTTTGGTCCAAAATGTATCTCTTGGATCAAGCTGATATATCATATACCTCAGGCTTCTGTACTTACCAATAATCAGAGATCACCCATCTTTAGGCTCTTTCGAGGTACCAGACAGGGCTGTCCTTTAAGCCCTTTATTGTTTGATATTGCTTTGGAACCTTTGGCCACTGCTCTTAGGGAATCCCCCTTAGGGAATAAGACATATAAGCAATCTCTCTATGCAGATGATCTGTTTTTATATATGTCTAATCCAGTGAAATCTATTCCTGCAATAATAGCTTTACTTAACCAATTTAGTATTTTTTCTAGTTATAAATTAAATCTTAGTAAGAGTGAGCTTTTTCCACTAAACAATCAAATTTCGAATTAGGGACAGTTTCCATTTAGATTGACTACTGACTGTTTTACTTATTTAGGTATTAAGATTACTAAGAAACACTATTTAAAGCCAATTTTACTCCCTTAATTGACAATGTCAGACAGTTTACTAAATGGTCACCTATGTCCTTATCCTTAGTCGGTCGAATCAGTGCTATTAAAATGATTATTCTACCTAAGTCTTTATATTTATTTCAGATTATACCTATTTTTATTTCTAAATCATTTTTGATATTATTGATTCAAAAATTTCTTCATATATATGGCAGAATAAAAATCCCAGACTAAGTAAAAAATACTTACAGAAATTTAAAAAAGATGGTGGTTTGGCATTGTCGAACCTTAGATTTTATTATTGGGCAGTTAATGCTCATTATTTAACGTTTTGGACAAAAGATTTAGAAGATACCCAATGTCCAGGATGGATAAATCTTGAAAGTGATTCTATGCAAGGGTTATCATTGGCTTCTATCCTAGGGGCCTCGTTACCTGTTACAATTACGAGATTGAATGAATATACGATTAACCCAATAATAAGACACACATTGCGAATATGGTTTCAATTTCGTAAGTTTTGTGGACTGAATGATTTCATCTTTTCGAGTCCTATCATACCTAATTTTTTCTTTCAACACTCAATCAATCAATCAACTTTTATTCCTCACTTGCACATAAGAGCAAGTGAAATGAATTTGCCAACAGCGGTACAATAAAAAAGAACACACAATACACAATAATAAAATTTAACACATATATCCACCACAGCATTCATCACTGTGGTGGAAGGCACAAAATTTGGCCAGTCCTCCTCCATTTTCCCGCGTGGTCGGGACCTCAACCCAACTCTAGTACTGATCAAGCCTTCCTGCTATGGAAGAGGAAGGGATTAGTGTTTTTTTGTGATTTGTTTTTAGACGGTTTTATGTCTTTTGAACGACTATCCAATAAATATAATCTACTTCATTCACATTTTTTTAGATATTTACAAATTAGACATTTTTTCAAGGCTACTTTACCCTTTTTTCCATTATTACATCAAACCAAAATCACAGAAAAGTCTTTACACTTGAACCCTTATCAGAAAGGTTTAATAAAGACTATTTATGAGTTGATTTTCAAATTACAAGTAGATACATCTGATAAAATTAAGAATGATTGGGAAAGAGAACTTAAAATGTCTTTACCTATAGAGAAATGGGAGAGGATTGTTCAATTAGTCAATATCTCTTCAATGTGTGCAAGACACGCTCTGATACAATTTAAGGTGGTTCACAGAGCACATATGTCAAAAGATAAGTTAGCTCGTTTTTATGGTCATATAAATCCTACTTGTGATAGATGTAATTCTGAAGTGGCTTCACTGACTCATATGTTTTGGTCTTGCCCACTTTTGGAAAAAATATTGGAAATACATTTTTGATACTATTTCTGTAGTTTTAGGTATTGATTTACAACCTCATCCTATTACTGCAATTTTTGGGCTACCAATGTTAGATTCTATTCATCTGTCCCGTTCAGCCCATCGATTGATTGCTTTTACTACATTAATTGCCAGAAGATCTATTTTATTTAATTGGAAAGATTCTAATCTTTCATAGCACTCTCCATTGGTATTTTGAAACGATATCATGTTTAAATTTAGAAAAAATTAGGAGTGACATTGTTGAACCCTCGGTTAAATTTGATAGGACTTGGGAAACTTTATTCAATATTTTCACTCGATATAAATTGTTCCCTCTCCAGCTGTTATAATAATTTTTTACCTTTATACGGTGGAACGGATTTGACAACAAACAGGGGTCTAAACTCTTGATTTTTTTTGCAGCCCAGATTCTGTTTTTTTTTTGGGGGGGGGGGGGGTTTGTCGTTGTTTGTTTGTTTACTTTTGTTTTTTTTTCCTTTTTTTCTTTTAATGTTTTCTTTAATATATATACAAATTCTCTTTTAACCGTTTATCTATATTTCCATAGAGAATGGGCGGTCCATGTACCACTGTTGCGGTGTTTTTTTTGTGAAAAATTAATAAAAAGATTTCAAAGGAAAAGATTGTCCCTCAAGTTGCTGTTAAATCTTCCCCCTCTCACCTTAAACCTATGCCCTCTAGTTCTTTGGTCCCTAAGCCTGGGGAAAAACTCAGTGCATTCACCCTTTCTATCCCACTCATGATTTTATACACTTCTATATGATCACCCTTCAATCTCCTGTGCTCCGAAGAATAAAGTCCTAGCCTATGTAACCTCTTCCTATAACTTGGCCCTCATGTCCTGTCAACATCCTCGTCATTATATTAGCTTCAAAGTCGTCTTCTTGAGTCTCATTGTCTGTAACTCTTTTTCACATAGCTACACAGCTAACAATGACCTGTTTCCTTTATCATCGTTACTTTTTTGCATATCTTTCATTCATTTGTTCTAAATCTCACTATATCACCATCTACATCTCTCATTTCCTTTCCCCTGACTCAGTCTGAAAAAAGGTCTCGACCTGAAAAATCACCTATTCCTTTTATCCAGAGATGCTGCCTGACCCGCTGAGTTATTCCAGCTTTTTGTGTCTATCCTCGTATATCTTCTCTTTCTAGCTAAATGGCATCTTTCCTTTAACAGGATGACCAAAAATGAACACAATGCTCACCAATGTCTTGTACAACTTCATGTTGCACAAAGGAATTTACCACAAAAGGGCAGCAGAGGTTGAGAAAAAATATGTTGAGATAGATCTGTGTGTTGTAAGAAGCTTTCCAAGCAGCTTTGTATGCTGAGGGACAGTCTTCCAGATGAGCATTGGGACAGTTCCACTGAGACAATGGAACTGAAGCAAGTAGTTCAAGGATTTCAGAGACAAAAATGCATGAGCCTCAAGAGAAAACCTATGGAAGATATTCTCTTGTCATGACTGGACAGGTAAATGCAAGGGAAAAGTCAAATTTATCATAATTTGAAAGTCATTTTTAACATGGTTGCAGCAATCTTGTATCTTGATGGATAACATCAGCTGCTTAGTATCACTAAGGGGTGTTCAGAGTCTGAGCTTACAATCTGAGTGTACATCTGAAAAATATGGTGCAATGGGAATTACAGATCACAGCCCAGATGTAATTAGCGATGAACCATCCACACTGGGGGTTGATCTACAAATTACGTTTGAACTTAAATTAAGTTCTGGAATAATTAAATGAAGATAGCAGATTCTCTACTGTGTTTTCTCTGTACGAAGGGTTTTCCTCATACAAGTCCCATCATGAAGGGTGAGCCTGGACAGGCTAAAATAGCTGACAAACTTTGACAGGCAAATACAGTCAACCTTTGGTTTACCCATCTGAACTTTGGCCAGCTGTCAAAACTGTTAAATCGGTTTGATCATTTCTGCATCTCAAAAAACATTCCTAACCGACTAACAACTAACCAGACTGTTACAAAATTGAAAAATGATGTAAAGTAATTAAGAATGAAATATTTAGACAAGTAATTAAATTAATAATGCATCATTTATTCCCTTGTATATACCGTTCCTCATTGAAATCAATAGGGATTGTGCACCGACCCAACATGAAGCACGATATTTGAGCAGATTTCCAACATGAAATGGTAGGAAATTGCCACAGGCCTCCACTTCACCATTGGACATCATGAGGAGCACAGTCGATTAATTATTGGTCAACAATTTCAAGACTTTGATGCATGTGCACAAATGCCTGGACATCCCGTATTTGTTGGCATTTATTCAGAAAATCACTAGCAACTCC
This sequence comes from Raja brachyura, assembly GCA_963514005.1. The sequence goes on along the minus strand of OY740794.1, from coordinate 15,275,895 downwards.
GCACAGAACTGTTAGCACCTTCCTTGCACAATCTAACCCAACGTGGGATATTTTAAAGAGTGTTATCTGTTTTAATTTTATTTACTATATCTTTATTTGTATCCCTCAAAATATGTTTTTCACATTTTGTTTAATACTTTTTAAGTTTCTGTTTAATAACTAATAATCATAAGGTAAAATTCTAGCCTGTAGTTATTTGTTAGGCACTGTGGAGCCAACAAACAATAACTTATAACCTTGCATCCAATAACCTGTATTAATTCTTGGTTGTATAATAGATGTACAAATTCTTTTACCCAGAGTAGGGAAATCAAGAACCAGAGGACATAGGTTTAAGATGAGATGGGCAAAATTCAATAGGAACCTGAGGGGCAACATTTTCACACAGAAGGTGATGGATAGATGTAGGAGGCAGGTAGTGCAGGAGTCCCTGCAGTCATCTCCCTCCTAAACAGGTTTACCATTTTGGATACTGTTGAGGGAGATGGCTCATCAGGGGAATGCAGCAGCAGCCAAGTTCATGGCACCATGGGTGGCTCTGCGGCACATGAGGGGGGAAAAAAGAGGGGAAGGGCAATAGTAATAGGGGATTCAATTGTCAGGGGAATAGATAGGCATTTCTGCGGCCGCAAACGAGACTCCAGGAAGGTATGTTACCTCCCTGGTGCAAGGGTCAGGGATGTCACTGAACGGTTGCAGAACATTCTGGAGGGGGAGGGTGAACAGCCAGTTGTCGTGGTGCATATTGGCACCAACTATATAGGTTAAAAAAAGGGATGACGTCCTACAAGGTGAATTTAGGGAGCTAGGAGATAAATTTAAAAGTAGGACCTCAAAGGTAATAATCTCTGGATTACTACCAGTACCACGGGCCAGTCAGAGTAGAAATAGGAGGATATTGCAGATGAATATGTGGCTTGAAAAATGGTGCAAGGGGGAGGGATTCAAATTTTTAGGGCACTGGAACCAGTTCTGGGGGAGGTGGGACCAGTACAAACAGGACAGTCTGCACCTGGGCTGGAATGGAACCAATGTCCTTGGGGGAGTGTTTGCTAGTGCTGTCGGGGAGGATTTAAACTAATGTGGCAGGGGGATAGGTACAAGAGCAGAGAGGCAGAAAAGTAAAAGTGGCAGGCAGACAAAACCAGGGCAAAAATCAAACAGGGCCACTTTTCAACATAATTGTATAAGGAGTAAGAGTGTTGTAAAAACAAGCCTGAAGGCTTTGTGTCTCAATGCAAGGAGTATTCGTAATAAGGTGGATTAGTTGAACGTGCAGATAGCTATTAATAATTATGATATAGTTGGGATCATGGAGACATGGCTCCAGGGTGACCAAGTCTGGGAGCTGAACATCCAGGGATATTCAATATTCAGGAGGGATAGAGAGAAAGGAAAAGGAGGTGGGGTAGTGTTGCTGGTTAGAGAGGAGATTAATGCAATGGAATGGAAGGACATTAGCTTGGAGGATGTGGAATCAGTATGGGTAGAGCTGCGAAACACTAAGGGGCAGAAAACGCTGGTGTGTGTTGTGTACAGGCCACCTAACAGTAGTAGTGAAGTTGGGGATGGTATCAAACAGGAAATTAGAAATGCATACGACAAAGGCAAAACAGCTATAATGGGTGACTTCAATCTACATATAGATTGGGTGAATCACATTGGCAGGGGTGCTGAGGAAGAGGATTTTTTGGAATGTATGCGGTATAGTTATCTAAATCAACATGTAGAGGAACTAACGAGAGAGCAGGCTATTTTAGACTGGGTTTTGAGTAATGAGGACGGGGTAGTTAGCAGTCTTGTTGTACGTGCCCCCTTGGGCAAGAGTGACCATAATATAGTTCAGTTCTTCATTAGGATGGAGAGTGACATTGTTAATTCAGAAACAATGGTTCTGAACTTAAAGAAAGGTAACTTTGAGGGTATGAGACGTGAATTGGCCAAGATTGACTGCCAATTAATTCTAAAAGGGTTGACGGTGGATATACAGTGGAAGACATTTAAAGACTGCATGGATGAACTACAAAAATTGTTCATCCCAGTTTGGCAAAATAATAAATCAGGGAAGGTAGTGCATCCGTGGAAACAATCAGGGATAGTATCAAAGCAAAGGATGATGCTTACAAAGTAGCTAGAAAAAGCAGCATACCAGAGGACTGGGAGAAATTCAGAGACCAGCAGAAGAGGACAAAGGGCTTAATTAGGAAAGGAAAAATAGATTATGAAAGAAAACTGGCAGGGAACATAAAAACTGACTGCAAAAGTTTTTATAGATATATGAAGAGAAAGAGATTAGTTAAAACAAATGTAGGTCCCTTGCAGTCAGAAACGGGTGAGTTGATCATGGGGAACAAGGATATGGCGGACCAATTGAATAACTACTTTGGTTCCGTCTTCACTAAGGAAGACATAAATAATCTGCCGGAAATAGCAGGGGACCGTGGGTCTGAGGAGGAATTGAGTGAAATCCAGGTTAGTCGGGAAGTGATGTTGGGTAAATTGAATGGATTAAAGGCTGATAAATCCCCAGGGCCAGCTAAGCTGCATCCCAGAGTACTTAAGGAAGTAGCTCCGGAAATAGTGGATGCATTAGTGATAATCTTTCAAAACTCTTTAGATTCTGGAGTAGTTCCTGAGGATTGGCGGGTAGCAAACGTAACCCCTCTTTTTAAGAAGGGAGGGAGAGAGAAAAGGGGGAATTACAGACCAGTTAGTCTAACATCGGTAGTGGGGAAACTGCTAGTCAGTTATTAAAGATGGGATAGCAGCACATTTGGAAAGTGGTGAAATCATTGGACAAAGTCAGCATGGATTTACGAAAGGTAAATCATGTCTGACGAATCTTGTGGAATTTTTCGAGGATGTAACTAGTAGCGTGGATAAGGGAGAACCAGTGGATGTGGTGTATCTGGACTTCCAGAAGGCTTTTGACAAGGTCCCACATAAGAGATTAGTATACAAACTTAAAGCATACGGCATTGGGGGTTCAGTATTGATGTGGATAGAGAACTGGCTGGCAAACAGGAAGCAAAGAGTAGGAGTAAACGGGTCCTTTTCACAATGGTAGGCAGTGAATAGTGGGGTACCGCAAGGCTCAGTGCTGGGACCCCAACTATTTCCAATATATATTAATGATCTGGATGAGGGAATTGAAGGCAATATCTCCAAGTTTGCGGATGACACTAAGCTGGGGGGCAGTGTTAGCTGTGAGGAGGATGCTAGGAGACTGCAAGGTGACTTGGATAGGCTGGGTGAGTGGGAAAATGTTTGGCAGATGCAGTATAATGTGGATAAATGTGAGGTTATCCACTTTGGTGGCAAAAACAGGAAAGCAGACTATTATCTAAATGGTGGCCGATTTGGAAAAGGGGAGATACAGCGAGACCTGGGTGTCATGGTACACCAGTCATTGAAAGTAGGCATGCAGGTGCAGCAGGCAGTGAAGAAAGCGAATGGTATGTTAGCTTTCATAGCAAAAAGATTTGCGTATAGGAGCAGGGAGGTTCTACTTCAGTTGTACAGGGTCTTGGTGAGACCACACCTGGAGTATTGCGTACAGTTTTAGTCTCCAAATCTGAGGAAGGACATTATTGCCATAGAGGGAGTGCAGAGAAGGTTCACCAGACTGATTCCTGGGATGTCAGGACTGTCTTATGAAGAAAGACTGGATAGACTCGGTTTATATTCTCTAGAATTTAGGAGATTGAGAGGGAATCTTATAGAAACGTACAAAATTCTTAAAGGGTTGGACAGGTTAGATACAGGAAGATTGTTCCCGATGTTGGGGAAGTCGAGGACAAGGGGTAACAGCTTAAGGATAAGGGGGAAATCCTTTAAGACCGAGATGAGAAAGACTTTTTTCACACAGAGAGTGGTGAATCTCTGGAACTCTCTGCCACAGAGGGTAGTTGAGGCCAGTTCATTGGCTATATTTAAGAGGGAGTTAGATGTGGCCCTTGTGGCTAAGGGGATCAGAGGGTATGGAGAGAAGGCAGGTACAGGATACTGAGTTGGATGATCAGCCATGATCATATTGAATGGCGGTGCAGGCTCTAAGGGCCGAATGGCCTACTCCTGCACCTAATTTCTATGTTTCTATGATATATGGAATGAGCTGCCAGAGGGAGTAATTGAGGCAGGTACTATAACAACTTTTAAACTACATTAGGACAGTTTCATGGATAGGTAATGTTTAGAGATGTGAGCCAACACAGGCAGGTGGGACAAAGGTAGATAGGGCATCTTGGTCAGCATGGGCAAGTTGGGCCAAAAGGCTTGTTTCCATGATGAATAACCATATGTCTACAGGCTGAGTCTCTGATCTGTTAATTTAAGAGATTGATGGAATTTTTCCTTGTTTCTCAGTCATCCCCATTAGCAGGAGATGGACAAGATCACAGTCTATCAGTTGCAGTTCAATTGCAACAGAATTTTACACTGTTTTTACCTGTTTCTCTTAACTTATTTTAAACTGTTTCTCTTAACTTATTGGGTTAATTGGTCCATGTGTTTCAGTATTTTTGACTCCCTTGTGTTTCACGATCTCTGGTTGTTTTGGATTGAAACCTTTTCTTTCATGTGTTAAAATAGTCGCTGTGCATGTTTAAACAGAATAGATTGTGGCTCATCCAGCACTATATGTTGAACAAATAATTTAACAATAATAATGCAGTGAAGATTGAAAGGAGGGATGTTGAGTCATACAGTCATATCGTGATAAAGTGTGGAAACAGGACCTTTGGCCCAACTTGCCTACACCGGCCAACATGTCCCAGCTACACTAGTCCCACCTGCCTACGTTTGGTTCATATCCTTCCAAACCTGTCCTATCTGCATACCTGTCTAACTGTTTCTTAAATGTTAGGATAGTCGCTGCCTAAACTACCTCCTCTGGCAGCTTGGTCCATACACCCACTACCCTTTGTGTGAAAAGCTAACCCCCTCAGATTCCTATGGGGGAAAAGCTGTGTGTTGTCAGAAGCTAAAGGAGTATGTGGAGGGGTGGCCTCTGGAATGAGAATTAGAAGATGACTGAGCATAGAAGCTGTGAAGTCTCCAGAGGCACTGGATTCCCTGGATTTGGTGGGAAGTCAGGATTGCTCACTAGTTAGTGGGAGGACAGTTCACTTTCCTGATAACAGCTGGGAAGAAAATGTCCCTGAATCTAGAGGTGTGCATTTTCATACTTCTGTACCTCTTGCCTGATGGGAGAGGAGAGAAGAGGGAGTGGCTGTGATGAGACCGGTCCTTGATTATGCTGGCGGCATTGCTGAGGCAGCGTGAAGTGCAGATGGAGTCCATGGAAGGGAGGTCGGTTTGCGTGATGTTCTGGGCAATGTTCACAATTCTCTGCAATTTATTTTGGTCTTGCATGGAGCTGTTCCCAAACCATGCTGTGGTGTATCCCATTAAACTGCTTTCTACGGTGCATCTGTAGAGGTTGGTAAGGATTGGACTGGAGACATGCCAAACTTCCTGAGCCTTCTAAGGTGCAATACAGGGTTTCTCCAATTTATTAGATTTACAATGTTTCTAATCAGACCTTCATTATGTTGTGATACAGTATCTAATATTGTACCCATCATCGTATAGAACCCACTGACTACTTGTGGCATAGGAGGAGAAAATTTGGGCAGCAATGCCACAATAGAAAAGATTAATCCAACTGTTTGTGTTGGTAACAATGTGGCTCAATGCTACTGTATATGTGAAGCTAATTCTGCAAGGGATTAAGCATAAAAATTTAGACTCTTTGGGGACGAAATTCACTCTCAACCATATGTGATAAACATGCAATATGGTAACACATGTTGAATGCCATATCCAAAAATCATGTTGAACTTCCCTGTTGCAGAAACTATTTAGTGTCTCAAATATGTTTCAAGTGCAACTTACAGTATTGCACAATTAGCACGTAAGATCAAAGGCAAAGTTCTAAACCTTCGGACGAGGGAACCCTTCGCAAGAACCCTTCGCATGTAATCCAGCAAAATAGAACATAGCTTTTAGGACGTGAAAAAGGAAGCCCATGGAAATTTGAGTCACCCCAATAGAAGAAGGAGACCGCATTTAAAACACGCTAGAAAAGGCTTTTGTTGCTGTCATTGAGCAGCCGCCTCAGAATTCCTTGGCAGCAGGAGAATATGTCAGCTGAAAATTGATAGTATACTGAAGAGCAGGTATTGGGGTAATGTATTCAGGCATTGAAAAGAAGGCCAATTGTCAGATCTATTGTCGGAAAAATGTTTTTGTCATTAATAGGATGCAGATAGAATAAATGTGACACAGCGGCAGAATGCTTGCGCAAAGGATAGTGTAATGATCTCCAAATGGGAGCCTTGGTCAGTGTCCAGCAGAGCTATATGTCAGCCAGTGCCTGAGTTCAGTGTATTGCCAAAAAGGGATCGTGATGACAGGACTCATCTGGCATGAGCCTCGCATCTTAGTCAGCTTAAGGTCTTCCTTATGTGCAGTGCCCACAGCTGTTTGGCAGCTGGAAAAACTCAGTTATTGCTTTATGAGGGAGGCCATGCCTTCTGAAGGTTCTCTGGGGATTATGGGAAAGTAGCCCTCTTGTATCTGCTGACAGGAAGGTGTGAGTACTCGCACACTGAGTTCAGTGTCTGTTTAACTGGGCACCCCTGTTGTTGGTTTCCCGTCAACCTGCCTCTATCCACTCAAAGCAATGGGACAGGACAAGTCCAAGGTAGTCCCTGCTAGTTCATGAAACCCAGTCCAAAATCCTACTTATGGCAAAATAAGTTAAAAATCTACACTGATTCTTTTTTTTAAATCCTGAATTGCCATGAAAAACTTCAACATATAATTAGTTAGAATTCTGAGCAGCCCTGTATAAGCAGGACTTTCAGTATTATTTCATTTACGATTTAGATCATTTTCAGGAGATTGAGAGAAAACTCCTAGAAAAATGATTCATTAATAATTCTCAAAAATGTTAGTAATAATTGTAATAAGTAATACTTTAATAACTATATCTACTTGAAGTAACAAGTGGCAAGGTATTTATGTGTCTTTATGTAATTTACTTCAATGATGAAGCTCTCGGGAGACACGGTACGGTGGCGCAGCGGTAAAGTTGCTGCCTTACAGCGCTTGCAGCACCAAAGACCAGGTTCAATCCCGACAACGTGTGCTGTCGGTACAGTGTTTGTACGTTCTCCGAGATCTTCGGTTTCTTCCTACACTCCAAAGACGTACAGGTATGTAGGTTAATTGGCTTAGATTATTGGTGTAGAATATTGTTAATGTGCGGGGATCGCTGGTCAGCGCGGACACAGTGGGCCGAAGGGCCTGTTTCCCCGCTGTATCTCTGAACTAAACTAAACTCTTGAACTTGCCTCCCTTTGGCAGTTTCTACCACGGGCAATTGAAGGACAGAAACACGCAAAATATGGTTGTAGAGCAGACCTCATCAACCTTCCTCCTTTTGGGTAGGATGAGGTAAGAGTGCCGCAGCAGTGTGACTTGAGAAGAATGAGTAGGTATGTTCTTTTGTGGCATTGGCTCTAAAATAATTGGCTGTTCTACAGAAACACGTAACCAAACTCATTGGCTCCAGCTTCATTACAACTCAACACAATAGAGGTTGGACAAACCTGGATTGTTTTCTCTCTCGAGTCGGAGGCTGATGGACGACCTCATAACGGTACATACAATTATGAGAAGTATAGACAAGGTAGATATGCAGAGGCATTTTCCCAGGTGGAAATATTAAAGGTGGAAATATTAAGGTGAGAAAGGGAAAGTTTAAAGGAGATTAATGCAGCAAGGTTTTTAAACACAGAATGCTAAGTGCCTTCTCTTAGGGGAAGTGATGGAAGCAGATATGATTGCAACATTTAAGAGGCATATAGAGACACATGAACAGGCAGAGAATTGAGGGATTTGGACCACGCAGGCAGTTTTGCCGTATGAATTGCAATTATGGCAAAAAGTTGTGACCACTGCCCAGCCCATCACCGGCTTTGACCTCCCCACCATCGAAGGGATCTAGCGAAGTTGTTGCCTCCAAAAGGCAGCCAAGATCATCAAAGACCCACAGCATCCTGGCCACATACTCATTTCACCATTGACATCGGGAAGAAGGTACAGGAGCCTTAAAACTGTAACGTCCAGGTTCAGGAACAGCTTCTTCCCTACAGCCATCAGGCTATTAAACACAACAACAAATAAGCTCTGAACTGCAACAGCCTCTTATTATTATTGCACTATATTTGTTATTTATTGAGTATGTGTGCATGTGTATATACACACACTGAACTTTTTTCTTCTCCCATTATGTACTATGTTTACATATTCTGTTGTGCTGCAGCAAGTAAGAATGTCATTGTCCTATCTGGGACATATGACAATAAAACTCTTGACTCTTGACTCTTGACACATGCATTGTGGTCCAAAGAGCCTGTTCCAGTAATGTGTTGATCTATGTTATCACAGTTGTTAAAATGGCCAAATCCAAACTTTGCCAGCATTTAATTTAATTTAATATATCTGGGCATAAACATGTTTTATGTTTATGCCCAGGAAATTATGTTCCTTCCATTCCTTTCGTATGCCCAGTGCAGGCCACAAATTCCCTTGGGTACATTCTAGTACTAAGTGAATCAAGAGACAGTAGAAACTCATTAGAAATCTTTCAGTGTAGCAGAAGCAAATGAAGAGGTCCTTGCCTGTGTGCAACACAACCTACACAATATTAGCTGAAGTTGGATTCAGGGGAGCGAGATAGGTTCCAGTAACACATATTGCTTTGATGTTCACGCCAATGTAAAAGTCGGCCAGAAAACACTGTGTGTGTCATCTCCCATCACACCACAGAGGGGAAAGGTTCTAATGAGTGGCATGATCCATTGGAGCAGAGAGTGAAGCACCTGCAGAAGCTGTTAAAATCCCTCCTGCTGTCTTGCTCCTAATTAGCTGAAGTTTGCATTCACATTTTGTCATCCAATGTTGCCATAGATACAGTCTGAGCAGTTAAGTTTTGCAGACCAAGGTTATAGTCTCACATATTAAGCTGCAGAACATGCATCGCAGTATGTAACAATTATTGTACTTCAGATCATTTTACCCATGGCTTTTAGGAATCTGAAGATGTATTGCACAGACCTTCTGCAAAGTTCCCAGACGTTTTAATGCAAAACTGGGGAAGATCAAAACTGATCTCAACTTGCATACATTATAAAGGTTTTGAAAGTCAAATATATATATATAAAGCTATCTTCTTTGAATTAACTTTTAACTCGGGAAATCTTTTTCATTCTCTTTCCTGGTTAGAATATCAGGCATTAGTGGGGGGTTTTCCCTAATTTGACCAAACGGATCATAGAAAATTAATTTATTTAGGCGGTGACACCTTGTGCAGCACAGTGGTGCAGCGGTAGAGCAGCTTCCTCACAATGCCAGAGACCTGGGTTTCACCCTGACTACACATGTTGTCTGTGCAGAGTTTGTACACTCTTCCTGATACCGCCTGGGTTTTGGGTGCGGGTTTGTAGGTTAATTGCCCCTTGTGCGTAGAATGCAAAAGTGGGATAATACAGAACCAGTGTGCAGGTGATCAACGGCCGATGTGGACTCAGTGGGCTGAAGGGCTTGTTTCCACGCTCGTTTCCCTAGGAAAACCTTTGCCTAAATACTGGACAACATATCCCAAATTATGCAGGATTTGTGAGGAAGATTATCTGCAGGTCTCTGGTATGCAGCACTTTTGTGTTCTAAAGATCCCCATTCTAAACTAAAAAAAAATAACACTAGTGAATATTCACAAGTGTTTTCTATAGATGGAGAGAACACTAGGAATCGTTAATTATTCAAAGAGCTGAGATGTCATTTGGCCAGAGCTTTTGGAGAATTGGGAAACTGATTTATAAATGATGAGTTCAAGATGCCTAGATTTGTGTTGTTTGCCTTGTTTTAAGAATGCTAACCCATAATCTTTTTGTTCTACCCTTTGTTTTTAAAATGAGTAGGAGCTTGGATTAGCAGGTTACTTAATAATTCATATAGGTGGTGATGTTACAAATTCAACAGCAGAACAGTCAACATGGACTTGTATAAGATTTTTAATATTAATTATACTTTATTTCTGTCAAGATAAATATTTCCTATATTACTGATTCATGATTCCTATAAGCAATTAAGGCCCTTTTGTATAACTGAATGTTAAACATATCAAGAAAAGAGAACCTAACTGTCGAGGAACTGAAGTTTAACTGTAGAGATATTACCATATTATTGCATAATGTTGGTCTGATGAATTTATATTAGCCTTGTAATAAATATTCTCCAGCATTGTCTTTCTCATAATCCAACCTATGTTCCCTAAGACTCAAATTTTGCCTTTACTTACCGAACAGCCATAGGTAAAAGATAAGGATTAAGTAGGATTTTACTGCTACACTATGGTTTTTTGTATAATTAATGAAGTGATGTCAAGTACGAGCAAGTTCACTAAATGTATTGTAGTTTCTTTGTTATAAAGTTGAAGGTTCAAACCACTTTCCAGAAATTTTAGTAAATGGGAGATACATTTAACCTCGTGCACCTGTACGAAAACAGACAGGTTCTGGCCACTTTGCAGGCCACTTTTTTTTAATCTTCATTAAATTCAATGGATTGTAAAATTGGTTGGTATTATGTTAAAGTTTCTCCATACTGCAGGCTGACATTTCAGTGCTGGTAGAATTGCTATATTGCCTGAGGTGATGACTTTTGAAGAAGATTGTATACCAGGTTTACCCCTCTAGGCACATTTTGAATATTGAAAAGGAATATCAAGTTTTTCTTGTGCCCCAGACAAAAGTTATCCCTTAAACTTTTAACTTAACTTTAACTTAACTAAAACTGGACATTAACTTAACTAAAACTGGACATTAACCTACTGATATTTGTGGGACCTTGCCCTGGTAAATTTAGCTGTCATGTTTGCTTAGCTAACATGTGATCAACTTTAAGCTAATCTATATATAATTAAAAGTCTCATCTTGACCACTTCCTGGCTGCGGTGTATATTGAGTGTATAAAAGAAAACTATCCTGTATCGCTGTGATATTTGGCCATCTCACTCACAGTCCTCCTCCACTGAGCCAGCCCCGAGGATTTTTCCCATCGATTGAAAATAAAAAAGTTATGAGTGTTTAAAAAACCCTGAGATCAGCTGATGGTCCTCTCGCATGTCAATCACTGCAATGAAGGTAATGCCCCTTCCGGAGGTGGGGGGCAGGACTATAAAACCCCGGATGCCTGGACATGAGTCAGTCACTCTGCAAGATGATGAGGCAGAGGCCATGACTGTCATTCTCAGCTGTGAATCAACTGAACTGTGAGTCTGCAATGTACTTGCAATAAATGATTTGTTAGCCCTTAATGACCATGCCATGAGTTGTTTGGCCTGCTGCTCTGCCTGTGCTTGAAACTGCAATGCTTTATTAGGACTGACTGTGTTTGGAAGGAATAAATGCTTTATTAGGTCCGACTGTGTTTGGAAGGAATAGATGCTTTATTAGGTCTGACTGTGTTTGGAAGGAATAGATGCTTTATTAGGTCTGACTGTGTTTGGAAGGAATAAATGCTTTATTAGGTCCAACTGTGTTTGGAAGGAATAAATGCTTTATTAGGTCCGACTGTGTTTGGAAGGAATAAATGTTTTATTAGGTCCGACTGTGTTTAGTCCAAAAGTCCCGTTCATTTCATGACTACTGCTTCGTGGACAGGTCACGCTGATTGCGTAATTTCCTGTGAGTACAGAGGTTGCGCTGATTGCATAATTTCCGGTAAGTGCAGAGGTCACACTAATTGTGGAAGTGCTGCTGACAGCGGATGCCCCACAGTGGAGAGGCCGCGCTCAGCCGAGTGAGTAGATTCAAGAAAGTTTACTGTCATATATATGGTGTGTGTCAGTGTGAGTGTGTATGTGTCTGTGTGTGTGTATGTGTGTGTATGTGTGTGTGATTGTATGTGTGTGAGTGTGTGTATGTGTGAGTGAGTGTATGTGTGTGTGTGTATATGTGTGAGTGCGTGTGTCAGTGAGTGTGTGTGTGAGAGTGAGTCTGTGTGTGTATGAGTGTGTGAGTGAGTGTATGTGTGTGTGTGAGTGTGTGTGTGTGTGTTTGAGTGTATACAAGATACAATTATTTGTCACATGTGCTAGTTGGCACAGCGAAATGTGATCACCATACAGCCATACAATAAAATAAAGAACACAACACACGATAGAGTTCAACATAAAACATCCCCACACAGCAGAATCAAATGTTTCCCACTGTGACGGAACGCACCAAAGTCAGTCTCTTTCTCTGATGTTAACCCATGGTCGGGGCCCTATGGAGCCCTCCGCAGTCGCCGCTACAGGCAGCCCGCCGCTCAGGCCCGCTCGCCGGGATGTTGGCACTTCGACATCGGAACTGGAGGCCAACCTCAGCGGCTTGGACCTCCAAATCGTCCGCTTCCAACCAGAGTCCGCAGCTGCTGACGTCCCCAGGCCGCGCCGGGCGGAGATTCACACTGGCGGCCCTCGGCAAAGAGCCCCAGACTTCACAATGACGGTCAGCGCCGCCCGCGCTGGGAGTGTGTGAGTGTATGTGTGTGTGTGTTTGTATGTGTGTGTTTGTGAGTGTATGTGTGAATGCATGTGTGTGTGCGTGAGTGCATATGTGTGTGTGAGTCTGTGTGTGTGTGAGTCTGTGTGTGTGTGAATGTGTGTGTAAGTCTGTGAGAGTGTGTGTGTGTGTGTGTGTGTGTGTGTGTCTGTGTGCGCGTGTGTGTGAGGTGGATGGTGTGAGTGTGTGTGCGTATATATTGGAATTGGTGGAGAGGTGGAATATTGAGTTGGGGAACCAGCCCTCCCGTGTGAAGCTGGGACCCAATGGGTCCCACTTAGTGTTTCTATATTTCTATATTTGTCAATGGCCTCAAAACTCTTCCAAAACAGAGCTCATTGCCTCTGCGCTTTATTACTTTCTCATTTGATTGGTGCCCAATTCAACCATTGGTTTCCTAATCACAAAGCTCCTTGAGACTTACAAGGTTTTTATACAAACTCTACATTCATGACTGTGCAGCTGGACACAGTTCCAACTGTATCTTCAAATCTGCCAACATCACCATTGTTGGACAAACTACCAATAACTATAGGAGGGAAATCGAGCGACTGAGCAGAACAACATTTGAGTCAAAAACTTCAAATTCCTGTGCGTGCATATCTCTGAAGATCTGTCCTGGACCCAGCACATTGATGCAACCATAAAGAAAGCCCATCAACATGACAAAGTTTGTTTCTTAAAAAGCAGATTGCAACAAAAACTGTTAAAGGTAAACCATGGCAATCTTTAATTGATTCATCAGACGGGAGTGGCAAGATTACAATGAGCACAAACGTTGCTCAGTGCTTTGTGGGCTCCCACTCACAGAACAAAGAAGAGTTAGCACAATTATACATTTTCCTTATCAGTAAAACACTCCTACCAGGTCTGAATATGGCATGACTGAAAGATTCTGTAGCCTTTCACAATATAGGAAAGCTGGGTCCAAATCAAGCTCATCAATAACAAGTTATTACTTAGCTCTGGAGTGTCAGCTATTTTTTCAATCTTGGCTTCTTTATGGCCTTGAATGAAGCACATGTTATTACTGCAGGCTGCCATCTTGATGTCTTTATTGAAAAGACAACCTGCCCTCCATATTGTGTTCCATATAATTTACGAAGTCATTCAGACTTGGCACCGAGCCATTCTTTGTTTTACTAGACCATGCTTTGTAGAAGAACGACTCCATTTTAGATTTGACTATTAAACTTGATTATTAGCTCTTTCAAACGCCTCTACTTCTGTAAAAGATTGAGGAGATTTAGTATGTCAGCAAATTCCCTCTTCATCTTCTACAGATATACAGTAGAGAGGATATTGATTGCATATTGGTTGCATCATGGACTGGTTTTGCAATTCGAATGCCTAGAAATTAAGAAGATTTCAAAAGGTAGTGAACACTTCTTTCATTGTGGTCCATTATGGGAACTGATCTTCCCACCATAGAAGGTATCTAGCTGTGTGAGTCGACCCCGGACAGCGCGCTGAAACTGGCTGGCTTCCAACTTCACAGAGTGGGCAGCGAAGTGGAGGCAGCGGGGAAATCAAGAGGCGGTGGAATATGCTTCTATTCCAGCCAGGACTGGTGCAGCGACATCACGGTACTGTCAAATTTCTGCTCTCCCAACCTAGAATCCCTCTTTATAAACTGCAAACCCTTCTACTCTCCGAGGGAATTTAACTCCTTTATTCTCGTTGGAGGTTACATCCCCCCCCCACAAGCCTGCGTACATGAGACGCAAACGGAACTCGATGACCGGGTAATGAGAGTAGAGAGTGACTTCCCGGTCTCCATGATCATAGTTTTGGGGGACTTGAACAAAGCTACCCTCAGCCGTGACCTTCCAAAATACAGACTTCATGTTACCTGCCCTACCAGAGGGGAGAGAACACTCGATCACTGTTATACGGCAATCAAGAACGCATATCGCTCTATTCCCCGGGCGGGTCTGGGTCTCTCTGATCATTAGTGTTAAAGAAGGAACTGCAGATGCTGGAAAATTGAGGGTACACAAAATCTCTCTGATCATTGTCTAGTTCACCTTATTCCGACCTACAGGCAGAAACTAAAAGCTGCTAAGCCGGTGGTCAGAACAACATAAAGGTTGACAAGCGAGGGCATTGAGAACCTACAATCCTGCTTTGACTGCACGGATTGGAATGCATTCAGGGAAGCACTCGATGAGTATACGGACACTGTATCACCATATGTCAGCTTTTGCGAGGACAGTTTCATTCCAACTAAGACCCGGACATGTTTCAACAACAACAACCCCTAGTTCACTGCAGAACTCAGACAGCTCCGACGGTCTAAAGAGGAGGCCTACAGGAGCGGGGATGCAGACCTCTACAGGCAAGCCAAGTACAAGCTGAAAAGAAGAATCAGAGCTGCCAAGGAAAGGTACTCTGACAAGTTGAGGAGCAAGTTCTCAGCTAGTGACACTTCTTCAGTTTGGAAGGGCTTGCAAGAAATTACCAGCTACAAGAGGAAAGCCCTTTGGACAATCATCAGCTGACCAACAACCTGAATGAGTTTTACTGCAGGTTTGAAATTAGAAACGTAACCCTGGTACATCCTCCCCCCTCTCCCCAACCAACACAACAACACAGCCAGACCCCAGTCTACAATGAATGGACCCTGCACCCTCTCCTTCCCATTCACCACTTCACACCTACTTAAGGCAAGACTCCAGTATGAAAAGACTGTCACTTCACATCCACTCACAGCCTGACCTCAGTCTGCAAAGACTGGGCCCTTCTACACCCACCCTCCAATCACCACTTCACACCCAATCACCCACATCCTCTGTGCTGCAAAACATCACTTATCAAATATCAACAATAAAAATGGAGGAGGTGGAGAGGCTTTTCAGAGGACAAAAAAGCCGGAAATCTCCAGGACCTGACAATGTTTCCCCCTCTACTCTTAAGCTAGAGTGGAGGCACTGGCTTAACAGCTGCGGCCCGCCTGCAGTCTGTCTGTTTTTTTCTTGTTTTTTTTGTTCCTTTGTCTAGGTATGTTACAATACTTACCTTTAGTGATGCTGCAGTCCTGCCACTCCCCGTGTGCGCAACTTTGGCGCCTTTCAGAGGGGGCGGATTTAAAATGCCATTTTTCTCCAGACAATTCAAGTCGATCCATCTCAGGGGATTTCGTCGCTAAAGAGAAATCGCTCCAACATTTGTTTTATGAAGGTATTTTTAAACTACACTAGATCATTTATTAGCTAGAGTAATTTAAAAATCATCTTCTAAAGCCGTGAGCGCCGACAACGGGAAGGATTTTACGTAGAGGAGAAAAGAAGGTACACAGTTTATTTTTACATAAAAACGTGCTTCTTAGGAAGCATTTAATCCAATTTTCATGTTGTGAAATGGGGACAGAAAATATATACAAACTGGTAGTATTTTTCCTGCCGACTGTGGGTTAAATTCACCACAAACCGCAACGTTCCAATCCACCGCATTCCACTAAAACCCACTCGCAAGTTGATTTAAATGGCCATTAATTTACAGGAATTAAACACTAAATTCCTTCCATTTGGCCTATAAATTCCTGAAAATTAGATTTTAAAATTATGTTATATTGTGAATTATTGTGTGAATGTTATTTGGACACTTAGGCAATTTAAAAATGTTTATCTTTTCTTAAGAAATGGATAGATGTTTAGATCTAGTAATTGAATTTTGTAATTAGCTACAATTAGGTAACTAACTAATTATATGCTTTAATTTCAGGTCCTCCAAGTAAGATTGTTTCATATTTGTTTCAGAATGCTTCAATCTATAATAACTGAAAATGTCATTGAGTTCTCTTAATTTTTAAGAAAGTTATGGGCTTTTGACTGTCCTAGATCACAGCTTTTGAGTTAAGTCAACGGAAAGGCAATGGAGAACAAGATGCTAATTTCCGAGTATGAAAATGGCCATAACTTTTTTAATACTGAAGATATGAAAGTGAATTAGGTGTCAAATTAAACTTCTTGTTATGCTTTATCTAATGGCATAAATTGCAGACTTGATTTTTAAAATCTCAAAATGTTGTAACATTGCTAGTATCTGGACCTCTTGTATGATTCTGGTTTGCCAGTGCTGAAAGGCACAAATCTAGCACCCAGCAGATTATAAATCTCCTGGTTTATCCAGGGTTTTGCTTGGGGAAGACTCTGAATTTTTTTGCAAGTACTCACCCATTCACATATTTCTTTTTGATATCGGTGATGGCTGTCGCATATTCATTTTGATCCACTGACAAATGTTTGAACATAGCCCTGTCCACTGATTATAGCAGTCCCCTAAACATCTGTTGTCCACTCCTGGCTAACACTTCATAGTCTTGTCTCCTTTCAATCTCTGTTCAGCTTCATTCAATGTGTGTTAATGGTTTGTACCTGATGACTTGTCAAAACTGATTAAACAGAACATCTCTAAACAGTCATGAGACTTTAAACCTCATGAGAATACCAACCATATTGGATGGACGACTGAATTTAACCATGAGCGTATTCATAATATATTTTCAAAATCGACACTACTCTTGATCGCTCCTTCTCAGCAGCCCTTACAACAATTCTGTTGAGATAAAACTTTTACTGATGAAATTGCAATTTTTTTTTTAAAGGTTATACTGTACATTTCTGTAGAATGCTGAATAAAATGTCTTACTCAAGAACAGTCAATGGTAATTATAAAGATAACATATATTTAAAGTGCTACCATACCAGCCATCTTCACATTTACATAACACTGTTAATGGTCTAAAACATTCAAAGACTCTTCACTGCAGAGTTTTCATACAAACTTTAATGCACTAAAAGGGGTATTACTGAAAATAACCAAAGGTTTGGTTTCAAGGAAAGCCATAAAGGGAAGTGTTTGAGGAGGAACATTTTTTGGAAAAAGCACCTGGAAGCACAGGTGATGATGTTGGAGCATCTAATTTCAAAGATGATGAAGTGATGGGGGAAAGATTTAATAGGGACCTGAGGGGCAATTGTTTTACACAATGTGTAGGTGTATGGGGTCTTTGAGGCAGGTACTATCAAAACGTTTAAGAAACATTTATACAGATGGATAGGATGTTTAGAGGGATATAGGCCAAACGTAGGCAGGTGGGACTAGTGTAGATGGGGCTTGTTGGTAAG
The DNA here is from genome assembly GCA_963514005.1 of Raja brachyura. Next base: position 15,258,149 of record OY740794.1, on the reverse strand, counting down.
TGTGGGCAAGTTGGACCAAAGGGCCTTTTTTCCACACTGTATGACTGACTCTAAGACTATAAACAATAGACAATGGACAATAGTGTGGGTGTAGGCCATTTGGCCCTTCAAGTCAGCACCGCCATTCAATGTGATCTTGGCTGATCATCCGCAATCAGTATAAAGAGGCTAGAATTGTAGCAGCAGAAATACCTTGAGTTTAAAGGTCGGAAGAAATTGTTGTCTATTTTGTATCCTATTTTGTAAAATAAATACAAATATTTTCTATGGAGCAGTAGCCCAAAAATCAGTGTGTTGAATGCATGGTAAATTAGTAACTAGCATCATCTATTTCTGGTCAATAATATGCTTTTTCAGTTTTGAAGGAAGTTTAGAAATCTAGGAGGAGATTATGGCAATGGGAAGAGGATATTACAAGATGGGGGACAGGAAGTCTTGAAGAGATTTGAGTAGTACGAGAATTTGACACAACAGGATCAAATACAATGGTTAGGGGCGAGTTTGTGAAAAGGACAGAAGCTTAAGACTTCAATCTTGCCAATATTTAATTTGAGTACAATTTTGCTCAACCAGTATTAATGTTAAATCATGTTTAGAGGGAATATAATTTAGAGGGAAGGAAGAGAAAAAGTGTTAGATGGGATTGAGAAATCTTAGATTAGTTTTTATGGATGATGATGTTACGGGGCAGCATGTAGATAAACTAAGAAAGGCCAAGGATAATCATTGGGACCAGCAGATGTAAAACTGTGCAGTGGGAAAAGAAGGCATTACAGATAATCTTTTGGCAACGATCGGATGGTTAAGATTAGAATCAAGTGAATGTACTCTCATCCAGTTAGAGAGCTAGAAAGTGGCAATGGATCAGGGTGGTCCAATTAACTCAAAGGCTGAAGGCAGGTCAGGAATTGACACATTGGCTATTCCTTAATTACTCAAAATACCACTGGTGATCTTGGTGGACAACTCTTTTGATACAAAGGTGGGGAATGACTGGTTGAAGCATTTTAAACAATGTTTAAACGGGTTGAGAGTAGAGAGGCTAATGAACATTCAAAGTCATTAAAGAGATAAAGGTTAGAACTAAAGTGATAGTTTGCAAGAACAGACCAATGGTACTTTTTTGGGGGGGACTTGGGCAATGATAGAAAATTTGAAGGAGAAGCAGAGAGGACCTGATGCATAATATTAACAATGTCAGCTAAAATGGGAGCCAAGAAGGATATTGTGGTGGGAATTGATTCAAGGAATGAATTGGTGGGTGCCAAGGTCAACATGAGCTTGGAGAGATCATGAAGGTAGATAAGAGAGGGACGAAAGTAAGGAGAAAGGTCAGGCATCGTCATAGATGCTGAAAATGAGTGAGGAAGGGGTGAGGGGATAGGGGTCAGAATAAGATCCGTGTTTGTTTTAATTACAGGGAAATTGATATTGCAAATTTGGAAAGTGTTTTGGTAAAAGGAGAAACAGTCAAATATTTTGCAATTTAAACCAAGGCTGTGGTTATGAATTTGGACACATATCAGGATGTATATTGCAATATAACTTAAGCATCAGATCCTGGCTTAATGCTTGCATGCACATGCCCAAGTGGTGTGAAACCCTCACTAGCAATGTCCACCAGTGTGAAGCCCCATTTCAGAAATGCTGATGCGTAGACCGTACGGGAAATACAGAAGCCAAAATAAATGTAATAGAGCGGTAAGCAGTGAAATTACAATACTGAATGAGACTTGGAACAAGTTGTGTTTCCACTAAAGGGATCTCCAAATCATTGAATGTGCAAAGCTTTGGCAGAAGGGGGAATACTGTCAGAAAACATTGTACAATCAATTAAAAAACACGAAGAGATGGTGCTCCTGGTCTTGCATCCGGTCATTTTTCAAGTTGTGTAATTGTTTAAAAGGTATGTACTGTGACATGTGTAGGAAGGGACTGCAGCTGCTGGTTTACACCAAAGATAGGACAAATTGAAGTTAGACACAGGCAGCATCTCTGGGTCATTCAGGCCACCCCAGAAGGGTCTCGATCTGAAACGTTACCTATTCCTTCTATCCAGAGATGCTGCCTATCCCACTGAATTACTCCAGCAATTCGTGTCTATGTACTGTGACATGGTAGATAAACTTTAAAATATTTTCTCTCTCATTGTAATTCCGATTTGTTCACCTAACACCCACTGGCAACTAATACTAGGATGCCCCATTGCAATCAATTGCAAATACATGTTCAATTCAATTGCAGTACATTTGTTTCTTTTATTATGCAATATGTACTGTATATATTGGCACCTTTAATTGGCATGTCGCCAGAAGGAGCTTTAGGCAGCGACGTCCGCTTACAAAGTTCAGCCATCCAAATAAACTAATCAACTTCACACTGCTTCCATGACAACACGCGGGTCTACGTGTCACTGGGTGCAGATGCATCTCTTGGCTGGACTGCAGGTAAGTGCTGCCCATGCATCCACCACAGTTGTCACCCTAACAAGACTTGATGGTATATTTCTAAATCGCCATGATTCAAAACCAAAGCAAATCTCATCAAAGTGGAATAAAATAATCACAAAATGTCAGTGATTCTGTGCCTGTCACTGAATTCTAAGCTCCTGCTTCCTCCCCTTTTCACCTTTCTATTCTAAAGGATACGAGTCCTATACAACTTCCTCCTGGCATCAGCCCAACATTTCCATCAATAACAGAAATATGAGATTTTGTTCTGACAAAGGGTCTTGGACCTCAAACATTTACTGCTTTTTATTTCCATATATATTGCTTGACCTTCTGAGTGTTTCCAGCATTTTCTAGTTTTATTTCAGATTTTCAGCATCTGCAGTAAAAACAAAAATCATCTCCAGAAATAAATCAACAGCTGATTGAGCAAAGTTAAATCATCCTGCTACAAATACAAGAGTCTGCAGATGCCATAAACTTGAGCAAAAAACAACGTGCTGGAGGAACTTAGCAAGCCATGCACTATTTTTATTTAGTTTAGCGATACAGCACGGAAACAAGCCCTTCGCCCCACCGAGTCCGCGCCGACCAGTGATCCCCATACACTAACCGTATCTTACACACTAGGGACAATTTACCATTTCAATCAAAGCCAATTAACCTACAAACCTGTACGTGTTTGGAGTGTGGGAGCAAATCGGAGCACCCGGAGAAAACTCATGCAGTCCCAGGGAGAACATACAAACTCCGTACAAACAGCATCCGTAGTCATTTGCTGAAGGGAATCTTGGGTCCGGACCAATCTTCAGACTGAACCACTGACACCAACATTAGCACCGAGCTTTCAAGAAACCAATATGCTAACTCAAAAACAGATTGCGTATGGGTGTGGGTGAAGGACAGGAGCTTGAAATCTCCATACAGAAAGCATCAGTGATCAGGAGTGAATACAGCTGCATCACTGTGGCCATGTGGGGGTGAGCAAAGGGCAGGAGCAGTCAGTCGAATTGTAATCCACATGGCAACCTGATAGAGCTCGTGTGTTCCTTTGATTTCTTCTGTTCAGCAGCTGCATATCTTATCTCCTCCACCTTTATCCTCCTGTTCTCTTGTTTCCCATCACATCAAACCTCTTTCTTGCCAACAGCAATGCCATCTGACAACATAAAGGCAATTAACTGGCCTGATGGGGTCACCAACAATGACCAGCAGTCTTGGCAGTCTATATCTGGGCTGGATGACAGTCGACAGCCTAAGATAAATCTCTACTGCAAATTTTAAGAAGACAATTGGAAGGTTGGCCAACAAACTATGGGATGTAGATTGGTATGCAGGAAGATTGTTCCCGATGTTGGGGGAGTCCAGAACAAGGGGTCACAGTCTAAGGATAAGGGGGAATTCCTTTAGGACCGAGATGAGGAAAACATTCTTTACACAGAGAGTGGTGAGTCTCTGGAATTCTCTGCCACAGAAGGTCGTTGAGGCCAGTTCATTGGCTATATTCAAGAGGGAGTTGGATGTGGCTCTTGTGGCTAAAGGGATCATGGGGTATGGCGGTGCAGGCTCGAAGGGCCGAATGGCCTACTCCTGCACCTATTTTTCTATGTTTCCATGTTTCTATGAAGCTACATCTAATGCCATATACAATCTGCCTGGATTTGGAAGGATGATTTTTTTTTAATGCAGTTGCTGGAAATATGAAATAAAAACAAAATGTGCTGGAATCTTTCATTAGATTTGGCATGTAGCAGGGGTTATGGGGAGAAGGCAGGAGAATGGGGTTAGAATGGAGAGATAGATCAGCCATGATTGAATGGCATAGTAGTATTGATGGGCTGAATGGCCTAATTCTGCCCCTATCACTTACAGTATGTGTGGAAAGAGAAACAGTGTTAATGTTTCAGGTCAAAGATCTCTCAGTAGTGGAATTGTGCAGGATGTAATAGCACAGGAGTTTTCTATATCTCCTGATGATGAAGCAGGAGGCCATTTCGGGCTATCAAGACTGCGACTGCTTACAGTACAATCCTATTTCTCTTATCGGTTTTCACTGTAACCTATTTTCCCCATCAACATCCCCAACCTCATTCCTACCCATTCTCATCTCCACCTGCTCGCAAGAGCAATTTACAGTGGTTAATTAGCCAATCCACTCGCAAGTGATTTAATTTTGGTTTAATTTAGTTTAGTCTTAAAGATACAGCCTTGAAACAGGCACTTTGGCCTCCTCCATTGTCAGAGTGAGGCCCAGCACAAGTTGGAGGAACAGCACCTCATATTTCGCTTGGGTAGCTTACACCCCAGCGGTATGAACATTGAGTTCTCTAACTTCAAATAGCCCTTGCTTTCCCTCTCTCTCCATCCCATCCCCCTTCCCAGTTCTCTCACCAGTCTTACTGTCTCTGACTACATTTCATCTCTATCCCGCCTACTCACCTGACATCAGTCTGAATAAGGGTCTCGACTCGAAACGTCACCCATTTCTTCTCTCCGGAGATGCTGCCTGTCCCGCTGAGTTACTCCAGCATTTTGTGTCTACTTTGGTCCATCAAGTCCATGCTGCCCATAGATACCTAGTTCACACCAGTTCTATGTTATCCCACATTCACATCCACTCCCTACACACTAGGGGTAAATTTATAAAGGCCAATTAATCTACAAACCCGTGCATCTTTGGGGTGTGGGAGGAAACCCACATCGTCACAGGGAGAACTCGCAAACTCCACACAGACAGCACCCGAGGTCAGGATCGAATCTGGATCTGTGGTGCTGTGAGGCAGCGACTCCACCAGCTGCACCACTATACAATACAACAATACAATACAATACAATACCATTTATTGTTATTTGAACCTCATTGAAGTTCAAACGAAATTTCGTTTCTGCAGTCATACATACAAGAAAAGAACCAAGACACAACACATTTTACACAAACATCCATCACAGTGAATATCCTCCTCACTTTGATGGAAGGCAAAGTCTTATCTCTCCCCTGCACTCCCCATTCTTCTCCCGGTCAGAGTCAAAGCCCCCGGCGGGTGATAGTATATAAGTCCCGTGGCCATTCATGCCGCGCCGGGCAATGCAAGGCCCCGCTCCCGGTCTTGATGTTGGAGCCCCCGGCGGGCCCTAGCAAGTCCCGTGGCCATCAAAGCCGCGCCGGGTGATGTAAGGCCCCGCTCCAGGTCGTCTTCAACCCCGCAACTCGGGCGGGAGAAGTTGCTGCCGCGGGAGCTCCGAAAAGCGGTCTCCCACTAGAGACCCGCGAGCTCCCGGTGTTACCGTCCACCGGCCTGCAGCTGGAGCCTTCGAATCTCCGGGGTCGGGCAGCAGCAGCGCACCACCACAGCTCCTCCCGTTCCGGACTCGTCCAGCCCCACGATGGTAAGTCCGCAGCTCCGCGACTGGAGCCCCAGGTCCGGTTGGAGGCCGCTCCACGGTGCTAGGCCCCAACGGCAACGGAGACCCGACAGAGAAAAGGTCGGGTCCTCCGTACAGGGAAAAGATTTTAAAAGTTTCCCCACCCCCCACCCCCCACACACATATCCAGCTAAAAAAAAACACTAACTAACAACACTCATACGAGACAAAAAAAAAAGACAGACGGACTGCAGAGGCCGCTGCGACGAGAGTCGCGCCGCCCACCGATGTGGGAGGAAATCGGAATTCCCGGAGTAAACCCTTGTGGACACTTGCAAACTCCATGCAGAAAGCATCAGAGATAAGGATTAAATCCAGATTTCTGGTGTTGTGAGGCAGCAGCTCGATGAGCTGCATTACTGCGCCTCTCAGTCTTTTTGTTTTCTTTAGGTTAATATAGAGGTCAATAGGGGAGGAACATTGCAGGACATCCTCAGATCTAATGAAGAACGAGGCAGTATAAAGGAAGCAAAATGAGCAATAGAAATATCATTGCATCACCTTCGTTTTTCTTAGAGGGAATGTAAGCATCAACTTGCCCTGACAAGTTACCTGAACCTACATGTGGAAACTGATTCCAGAATCAGTGTCAGTCATACCTGTATATTGAATACAGGTCATACCTATACGAATGACAGCTGTAATTATTATCATTATAATAATTACCATTGTGTTGCCCTCGGGTGCTTTTGCGTTATCCCAGAGTTAATTTATCTTCTCGATCATTCGAGTAAGAATGCTTGCTGGCTGCACTGCAGGGTTTCACTGAAGGTACAGATGTCTCCTTTAGCAACATCAGACCCTTTGAGGTCATACTTTGCAAGAATCCTGCTTGTGATTCTGCTCTGATCGTTACGTTCGAGCTCACTCATGCTGCCTGTTTTCAGTTCACACGCCCATGACTGACACATCCTAAAGCCATCAGGTTCACATATTTCCATCAAAATGAGTCCTTGAGGCAAAACTAGAATTCCGCAAGCTATAAAACTATTTCCTTTTATTTGTTTGTTTTGCTCAAAATCATCTTCCTATCATAATGGTTTAACTCTCTCCTATCCGCGGTGAAGAGTTGAAGAGATGTTTGGCCTCAGCATTCCTGTCCCCGCAATACACAGTAGATCCCATACAGAGATTGGCTGCTGTTTTTCAGTGTGAGGGCTCATACTATTGCAGGTGAGGTCACAAGGTGAAGCGATATTCAGAAAGAATGGCTGAGAACATATTTTGGGCAACAGGTACTTCTTCATTCTTTTAAAGGCAGGATTGTTTTGTTGCATAGCACTCTGTGAGAAAGCTAACCCCACTCTCGCTCTAATTACATCAGCTGCATGCATCAGGACCTCAGGTCCTTGCATCAGCTCCATGCATCAGGTCTTCAGGCCCTTGCATTAGATCCATGCATCTGGTCTTCAGGCCCTTGCATCAGCTACATGCATCAGGTCTTCATGTCCTTGCATCAGTTCCATGCATCAGGTCTTCAGGCCCTTGCATCAGCTCCATGCATCAGGTCTTCAGGCCCTTGCATCAGCTCCATGCATCAGGTCTTCAGGCCCTTGCATTAGATCCATGCATCTGGTCTTCAGGCCCTTGCATCAGCTACATGCATCAGGTCTTTAGGCCCTTGCATTAGCTCCATGCATCAGGTCCTCAGGTCCTTGCATTAGCTCCATGCATCAGGTCTTCAGGCCCTTGCATCAGCTCCATGCATCAGGTCCTCCTTTGGATTATTGACTGGTAACAAATTGTAGAATATCACCAAAGTGTGAAATGGTTATCAATTACCGTTCCTGCACCCTATCAAATTTTAAATATGTGCTACCAAAAACACATTTTCAATTGATTCATATCAGAGGTTCTTTGCCCCTGCCCATCAATGGTTTAATATAACTATTCTAAAACTATGGCTTGTCATCGCTTTCAATGTTGCAAGCTATTTTCTATGGGACAAGTTGGTTGGAGGGGAGCAGCAATAGTAATAGTTTCTTTATTGTCATTGTAACATGAACCATGTACAACGAAATTTTGAAATGACAACCAGTCAGTGCACCATTCAAACCATAAAAGCTAACGATACATACAAGGTAAAATATTAAAAAAGATAAACAACTAAAATAAATATGAAATATGAAAACAGCATGCATAAACACCCAACCCTACATCCTTCTGTCGATTTCACAGTGTACCAACCACAGTCCCTTAGTCCCCGCGTTCCTTGGTGGCTACATTTAGTGCCTTTATAGCAGTGGGGTAAAAACTGTTTTAAAGTCTGTTTGTCCTTGTCCTTGTAGATTTGTACCGTCTGCCTGATGGCAACAGTTCAAACAGGGAGTGTGCGGGGTGGGAAATGTCCTTTATAATATTCTGGGATTTTTTGATGCAGTGGGAACTGTGTAAGTCCTCCAAGGTAAGGAGAGGGCAGCCGACAATCCTCTGGGCGTTGTCAATGGAACGTTTGGTAGCTGGGCGTTGGGTCCAGGGGAGATGAGAAATGAGATGCAGGTGGAGGACAACCAAAAGTTGTGAAATGACCTTCATCCAATAGAAGAAATGGTCAGTGGCTGGAGAGTGGAAGGACATAAGGAGGAGGAATAGTAAGATTGAACGAGAACTTACCAGTTCGAAGGTTGATCTTTATTTCATGAGGAGTTGAAGTGAAAGTGAGGGATTTCTTGAAGAGCCCGCCGGCGCGCATGCTCGACATACTTCAAAGTAGCGGCGTGGAATCACAGAAACCAATGAAAAGAAATGACTTCACATAGTAAGAATGAAAACGACTAAGATTACCAGATGAAGGTGATTGAGGGTTGGGCGAGGAGGGCACGAAATCCCTCACTTCGACTCCTCATGAAATAAAGATCAACCTTCGAACTGGTAAGTTCTCGTTCAATCTTACTATTTCATTTCGGAGTCACGTGAGTGACTTCGTGAAGACTTCAAAGCTTCTGTGATGACACGCCCTGGACCACGTCCATGCTGTCACACCACTACCAGGGATGGATGGGAGGAATAACGTGCTGACTAGTCCATACTGCAAAACAAATCATATTTATTAACAACAAATCAAAAACCCCTTATTCGGGGACATCTCCACGTTCTTGCCCCGCATTTAGTACGGCTTCTGCGAACTGTAGAGGCGCAGCGACGGGCCGGTTGTAGAAACGCTGGAACACCGCTTCATTAGCCCATCCTGCTGTGGCGAGAATATGGTCCATGGGCACCTCCATGACCCTCGCCGCCGACGTCGATGCAGCCCTGGTGGAATGAGATTTGAACACATTAGTGTCGATACCTGACTTACCCAAGACGACTCGAAGCCACCTGGATATCGTCTATGTTGTCACTCGATGGTGAGGTCTCTTATGAGTGACAAGCAGGTATCTCTCCTTTCCTCTGATGCTTGCCGTCACCTTGACGTAGTAACGGATGTGGGAGGCTAAACATAGCCTAGCATCTGCGGGGTATGCCGGGAACTTCAGCTGCAGCCCTGTGCACCCAGGTCTATGCTGCTTTAGTAGCTCGTCAACAAAGAAAACTACTTCTGTGGGGGTAGACATCATTCTGTCGACACGTAGTTTATGGAGTGTCTGTACCCTCTGTGCTGAAGTCAGCGCTAGTAACATCACCAGCTTCATGGTGAGTTTGTCCAGCTGGAGCCCTTCCATGGGGGACCACGTCCTGAGCAGAGCTAAAACTACCCTGACATCCCAGGTGATATTGTAGCGTGGTGTAGGCGGATTCGTATTGAAAATACCCCGCATGAGCCTGGACACTAGCTTGTTGGATCCCACCTCAATATTGAGGTAGAATGATAGAGCGCTCCTGGCGCTGTTGATGGCACTGTAGCTTAAGTGTTCATCATGGTGCAACCCCGCGAGGAATTCCAGGACGTCGGTTATAGTCACGGCATCGTACGTGATGCGAGAGCGGCTGCAGAAGGCTTCCCACTTCCTGATGTGAGAGCGGTATCTCCGCCTTGTAGACTCTCGGCACGACGCTGCAATGGTATCCATGGTCCGGGTAGAAAGGCCGTATCCAACTAAAGGCCGATTCAGAATCTGCAAGCCAACAAATTTAAATAGCCATGGCAGGGATGTGGCTCCCCTGATACAGGGTGAGTAACTAATTCTGGGCTACCCTGCAAACGGACCCAAGGTTCACTGAGCGTGTCAAAGACCATCGGATACCACGGCTGTGTAGGCCAGTCGGGTATGATAAGGATGCCCTTGGCACCATCCATCTGAATTTTTCGTAATACCCGACTGATGAGGCAAAACGGAGGGAATGCATAGAAAAACCAATTCCCCCAGTCTAGCGAGAATGCATCTAACGCTATAGCCCCAGGATCTGGTTCCCACGAGACGTAGGTTGGTACCTGATGGTTCAACCGGGACGCAAAAAGGTCAATGTCCGGTTTCCCAAATTTGGCTGTGATTTTTGCAAAAATTTCAGGATGTAACATCCATTCAATATTATCATTGAACTTGCGTGACCTGGCGTCCGCCACAAAATTAAGCTCACCTGGCAAATAGGTGGCTGAAATCCAAATGTCTCTCTTGACACACCAGAGCCAAATTGAATTAGCCAATTTATCACATGAAACTGACCTGGTACCGCCCATGTGATTTAAATACGCCACCGCTGTGGTGTTGTCTATTTGGAGCCGGACATGTGCTCCAAAGATCTTGGAACAATATGCACGAAGTCCGTGAAACGCTGCAAGCAGCTCCAAATAGTTGATCCCTTGTGATACCAACATTGTATTCTCAAGGGTATCCCATCGGCCCCCACAACTAGAATGTTGATTCGTAGCTCCCCAGCCATCAGAGCTCGCATCAGTTTGTAAGTATATCATCGGTTTCGCCTCAATAATAGTTTTAAACAAGTTACTAATGTGGCAAACCCACCATCGTAACTCATCCAATGCTGCAGGCGGCAGCTGCATTGATCGATCATAATGACCAGCATGCCGCCGCAGCGCAGCAATCTTGGCTCTCTGCAAGTTTTGATAATGCAGAGGTCCATACCGGGCTGCCGGAAACAAAGCCACAATCTTGCCAATGACAGTAGCTGTGTGACGAATCGATGGTATACGAGTATTGAGTAAATCTGTACACACCTGTGTTACCTCCTCAATTTTGTTAATTGGTATGGTGACTCTCATGCTAATGGAATTCACCTGGAACCCCAGATAATTAATTACCTGGTTGGGGCAGAAACAGATTTTTCTGGATGAACAATGAACCCAAGCTGTTGGAACAAATTGACCGCAGCTGCAACCCCTTGTTGAGCTGATTCCAAGGTGTGTCCGATAATTAAAATATCATCTAAATAGGCCATCACGATATGATGTCGTTGTCTTAAATAAGCCATAATTGGCTTCACCAATTTAGTAAATAATCGAGGGGCTGTGCTGAGCCCATTAGGCAACGCCCTATATTGCCACAGCTGGTCCATCCAGATAAATTTTAAGAACCTTCTGTAATATTTTTGCATGGGTACGGTATAGTACGCATCCTGTAAATCAATACATGCCATAAAGCACCCTTGTGAGATCAATGATTTGGCCGTTTCAAACGTGTCCATTTTAAAATGAGTATATGTTACAAAGTTATTCAGAGTGGTCAGATCAATAATGACTCTACAGCCTCCATCTTTCTTAGGTCGGGTAAAAATATTGGAAACAAATTCAACGGGCTCATGAACCGTTTTCTCTACGACCCCTTTCTGTTCCAACCTTAAAATTTCCTTATAGCCTACGGACTGTTCCGCAGCCGTTAGTTTAAACATACGACCCGGTCTATGCTGAGACGGAGGGATGTCCCCATTAATAAACTCAATGCTATGGCCCTGAATATTCCGTAACACATACTCATCACTGGTAATATCACCCCATGCACCCGCAAACAACCGCAAACGCCCACCAACATGTGAAGTTAAACAAAGAGAAAAAAGAGAACCAGACCGCCTCACCTCTGTGGTTACCGGCGGTCCCTGACACGAGTGGGTGGACGTAGAGGTGCTGGGTTGGTTTGAGGTCGTGGCGTCCTCATTTTCCATCTCGGCTTCTGCCGAGCCTGTCCTAAAAAAGACCCCTGTGGTTGGGGTGGTTGATATCGGTTTGGACCTGGAGGGTAATTCCTGGTAGACGTGCTGGCAGACCCTCGTGAGCGGCCAAGCGGAGCTTTGGAGCTCGATGGCATGGGGGCACTCTGAGAGCGCATGAGCCCCACGGTCTTGGCTTGTTCATCAAGCTCTCTGACCCTTTTGGAAAGGTCTTCGCCAAAGAGCTGACGGGGCGGCGGCGGCGGCGGTGGTTTGCACAACCCTGCAAATTTGGGGTTGAGCGCTGGGCGGATGCTATTTTTCCGAAAGCCGTTGATTTCGTTTTGAGTAGCGCATAGAAGCGCCAGAGCATCCTCCTGGTCCAAATTAAGCTCCTCTCCATCGACCGACCGCACAAAGGCAGTAATCCCGGCCGTGAGGAGTTTCAGGATCCGCTGAATCTTTAGCTCCTGCTGACGGATAGCCGCACTGATGTTGCCCCATATCGGCGTATTGACCACAGGCACGTTGAGGGAGTTCCAGTTTGATGGAGCCTTGTGACGGCTCATGGCTTGTAGTAGAACTTCCTCCTGAAGCTGGTGATTATTTAGGAAGTCCACAGTGGCTGCCAGCTTTGTATTGATAGGAAGCCCCAAGGAATGAGGGGCTGCAAACTTGGTGGCCACATCGAGGAGGTCCTCCGCCGGTAATTCAGGCGGGGGTGGGATGGGGTCGCCCACGGCCTCCTCGTCCTGCTGCTCCAGGCTGGTGTATGAAGCTGGTGATGAAGCCCTGTGCCTGTCGCTGCTGGATGCCTGTTGATGTTGGATGAGACGTTCCAGCAGCCGCTCTATACGATCAATACACCCTTCACCCTGAACACTCAGGTGGTCGGAGTCCTTCAGCTCTGAAAATTGGCCGGGGCTCCTGTCATCGGCCCGCACCTCGTCGAGGCCCTGCCGGTGCCGGTAGTTGTCGTCGACAGCCGCCGAGGCGAAACTGCGCGATTCCTGCACGGGCGTGTTCAACCGCCTCCGTGTAGTGGGAGCGGAAGCCGTTGCCTCTAAGGACAGATGCGGCATGTTGTCGGCACCAGCCGAAGCCTGGATACCTTGGGCCCGTGCAGGCTTGCCAGCTGCCCACATCGTGGACCTTGCCGACGCATGGTCTCGCCCACCCATCCATGGGGGGCTCGGCGACCGTGACGGGACCCCCAACTGACTCGTCCCGGCGTCGGAAGTTGGGGGGCGACGGCTGGACCTCACAGCTGCCCCGGGTCCCGTCCTGGAACCTGACCGCTCCTTAGCGGCAGGCAGAGCCTTAGCCCCGACAGGGTTAGGCGCCTGGGCTCCTGCCCTTCCCCTGCGCAGGGGGCTTCGTGAAGCGGGCCGTGCAGCCGCACGGACCCGTCTGCTCGAGGCCGTCAGCAAGCCTGCTGACGACCGGACTGCCATGGCAGGGTCGTCCTGCTCTGGCGGCACACCACACTCCTCCTCGTCAAACTCCTCCGAGCTGTGGTGTGCGGGCGGGTCCGGACCTGAAAAAACAGAGCTCACCGACCTCTCTGCCCTCGTTCCGGTCTGCGTTGCAGGTACCCCCGACAACTCTCGCTCCGGAACTGCTGGCCGGCGACTTTTTCCAGATCTCCGGCCTCTCAAACTCCCATCCATGTTCTTGCTGTGAAGCAAACACAACAAGAACCACCAACTTAAGGTAGCATACTTACCTGCGTGGTTCCCTTATGAAGGGCTGGCGAGGAGCGCGCTCCTTCGTCAGCCGTCGCAGCAACGCGATACGACGATATGTCGAGCATGCGCGCCGGCGGGCTCTTCACGAAGTCACTCACGTGACTCCGAAATGAAATTGAGATGTTTTGCTTTAATGTATATGGCATTATGATAGGAGGCACTCTCTCAAAGAGGCAGCAGGCAATGTCATCAGACCCACACCACCCTGGCCACATTTCATTTCACTTCTACCATTAGGAAGGTGGTATAGGAATCTGAAAACCGTGACCACCAGCCTACAAGAATGGCTTCTTTCCAATAGTCATCAAGCTACTGAACCCTACACAACACTAATCTCAACAATAAATCCCTATGGATTGTCTTTGGAAGCACTAAAGACTTTGGGAATTTTGCACTGGAATTGTAGTTATTGATTTATTGTTTATTATATATTATCTAAGTGTATTGCGTTTACAGGCCTCTTCTGCTGCTGCAAGTATTAATTTAATTGTTCCATTGGCGGTACTCATGACAATTAAACACTCTTGACTCAAATCTTGACTCTTGAACTTAAAAAGGGCCATATAGCTGACCAGGTAAGCTAAACATTTTGATAGTGTTCTTGTTAGCTTTATTGTTTGACATGGTTTGCCATGAAGTGTGTGAATTTGGGTTCCCAACAGCTCGTGTCACTTCACATGTAAACTTTCGAGAGAGAGAGAGAGAGAGAGAGAGAGGTGAAAAAAAAGTGAGAGAGAAAATAAAGTTTCCACGATTTTCACAGTGGATCATCCTTTAAAGATGTTATCAGTACAGGAACAACAGAATGCCTTTCAGCGACATGAGCCTGCTGCCTTTCAAAAATATGACGGGTAATCTGCACGTGTTTCTGTTACTTACTTTTCATCCGTTGATCCAATTGCAAAACAAAAACCTGACATTTGATTCTAAACTAATTAGTGCATGATTGGAGCGAAGGAAATTTGGAGAAAGATCTTTGGTCGAGGTGGGGAGAAGGCAAGGTAGGGACAGTGGCAGATGTTTTTTGGAATAAAGGGAATCCCTTTGTGGCTAAAGGGATCAGGGGGTATGGAGAGAAGGCAGGTACGGGATACTGAGTTGGATGATCAGCCATGATCACATTGAATGGTGGTGCAGGCTCGAAGGGCCGAATGGCCTACTCCTGCACCTATTTTTCTATGTTTCTATGTTTCTATGAATAATTCTTAGAATAAAGGGGAGGTCATTTAAGACTGAGGTGAGAAAAAACGTTTTTACCCAGAGAGTTGTGAATTTATGGAATTCCCTGCCACAGAGGGCAGTGGAGGCCAAATCACTGGATGGATTTAAGAGAGAGTTGGCTAGTGAGGTCAAGGGATGTGGGGAGAAGGCAGGCACGGGTTATTGATAGCGGACGATCAGCCATGATTACAATGAATGGCGGTGCTGGCTCGAAGGGCCGAATGGCCTTCTCCTGCACCTATTTTCTATGTTTCTATGTTAATTTTGCAGAGCTCAAAGCAAGTAGATGTGCTGATGGCTAGGACAAATCGTTCCACATAATCAGATTTTTGTATCCATTTCAATTCTCAAAAAAAGAAAAATGATCAATCTGTAGGTTATGCCATTCATTGGCTGAAATGGAAAAGGTTTTGATTGTAAGTCACTGTGACGCTGAAACCAATCTGCACACTTCAAGGATCTGCAGAAAGCCATGATATAAAAGACAAGGTAATTTGTGTTTGAGTTGTTGATTGAGAAACAGTCCAACATGTCAGAACTCCACCACACTTCTGCAAATAACGTCAGGAGCTCTTCAAAGTTAACCTGAGAAAATAACTCAGGAATTGGTTTGATGAATATAAATGGCACCTTTGACAAATAAACCATCTCCCCCTACTTGAATGAAGCTACGTCTCAGCCTTACTATTCTTCAACTGGGATGTAATTTTTTACATTCTGCAGAACAAAATATTATGAACAGAATATTATTTATGCCCGACTTTACAATAACACCATATGCCTGCTAACCTCTTCCACTCTGATACTGAAGAGCAAATACTGAATTCTTATCATAACTACTGTTTTATCTCATGATCATAAAGTGCACCATGCTGTTTACAATAATTGCACAAAGATGGTTAACCTACATCTAATACCAGCATGACAATCCTATGTTTTCTCATTCCGATGTACCATGTCATGGTTCCCAGTTACCTGCATGTAGATATTTTTTAATTCATGATTGTTTTTCAAAAGGAGGTGGGAAAGTGTAAGCTAGGCACTTTCCCACAGAAGGGAGTGGTATTAACTCACACACCTGTTCCTACCCGTTACGCATTGCTGGCAGATATATTGTGTAGCACTGCTGAACGCCTTAGGGTAAAGGAAAAGCACAGAAAATACGAAGCATCACACTGCTAAGAAAAACATACCATAAATTAAAAGCAACTAAATACTAGACTGATGTACCTCCCTTGGTCAGGGAGCTATGGTTGTGGGTAGATGTGGAGACAGGAATCTTACTGATCTCCTATCTTGCATTGTTTTGACTGCTCCGCCTGTTCTATTAACTTCAATTCAACTTTATTTGAAGAGTGAATCAAGTCATCGACGCTGTCCCAATTTAAAAGGTAGGTATCATGTGTGTTTTTATCCTAAAGCTTTCTTTGGGAATGTCAATATCTTGCACGATTAAAACAGGGTGCTATTGATGAAACAGCTTGAAAATTAAATATGTAAAAATAAATAAATAAATAAATGCAAGTACAATGACTTAAATTTCTTTACAACCTTTCATTACTCCATAATGTCTCAAAACACTGATCTGAAAAAGGGTCTTGACCGAAACATCACCCATTCCTTCTCTCCAGAGATGCTGCATGTACCGCTGAGTTACTTCAGCTTTTTGTGTTTAACTTCGGTTTAAACCAGCATCTGTAGTTCCTTCCGACACATCTCAAAACACTGTGCAGTTAAAGAAATACTTGCTGTATTTAGGTCACATGGCACCAAATTTGCATACGGCAAAATCCCACGAACGGCAATGTGATACTGACCAGTTAATCCATTATAATGACGTTAATTAAGGGACAGGTGCAGATAAGGGCAACTTCTGATGAGAACAACGCTGCTCATTTTCCACACTGTCACTAGACACTACACTCACCAGATACAAGACTTTGATTTAAGATCACATTTGAAAGATAAATAGGCATAATTATTGTTTTCACTTTAAAACTGAGAAGCCAACTCCCATGCATATTGGTTGAGCCCAGGACTGTATATCATATTTTCTCTTAAAGGGAATTATTTGTTAATAACCCCAGACACAGTTTATTGCTGAGCACATTGTAATTTCACTCTTGAAAGATCATAGCTCAACAGAAGATGTGGCTAATTTGAAAATGAAGCTGGAATCGTTCTTGGGGCAAAGAATCGCAGAAACATCAATGAGATATTCAACGGATCATCCATTGTCATGATGTTAGCTGTGGGGGCTGATGCTGAGAGGGACATTGGTGGGAACAGCCTTCCTCTTGTTCTAAATGGTTAATGTCCCACCTGAGAAGGAATGTCTCATTTATCAGAATGAGTTTGATTACTCACACAACTGATTTGTGTAGTTATGATATGCGATATTCAAGAGAGAGGTGAGTGGGAATGTTAACCCTTCCACTCCCTGTAGAACCAGATGCTTAGACAACTAAAGTACCCTGTGTAAATGACCTTTTCAGTTTTGCTGCTCTTCTGGGAATTCCAATCTAACCTAAACTTCTTTGCACTCTAGACTGACCTATCTTAAGTCAATAGAGTCACTCAGAAGATGAATATGGAGATTTAGGAATGAGTCTAAATATGGTGATCATAAAGGGCCACTGCCTATTAACTACAGGCCTGCATAAAGAACCTATTTTTGTTTCTCCTGCTGAGATCAGGAGCCATGGCAGAAACTGACACAAGGAACTGCAGTTGCTGATTTACTAAAACAAAACACAAAGTGCTGGAGTAATTCCTTCTTAAAATAGCCCAATTTTTCCTTAAGCGGTGATCTTTCAAGGGAGAATTTACAAAGCTTCCCTTGAAGGGGGGACTTTGCAGTTTCCCCCTTGAAAGATTCCAATCTAAGTAAAGGCAATCTTAAAATATGTTATTACATTTTCCATAACTAGTTGGTTGATATAATAATTTTCAATCAAAACTGGATAACATACTGAGGATTTTCTTTTAGATATTGAACAAAGTATTCAAATATGTTAGTCTTTAAGGATTGTATGGACAATATAAGCAATTACCATCTTTAATCATGGTAGAATGACCAAATTTTCTATTATTTTAAGTATTTTGTAATTATTCAAACACTTCAATCACTCAAATGTGCCAAAAAAGGGCTTATATTTCAAAATTATCTTTTGCATGAGAAAGGCTTGAGGAATCCAATGTTTGTCTTCATTTAATACTAATGTTCTAATGCATATGAAATATTTGTTATAGATCTGTTCTAACTATTTATTGCCTGTCCAAACTTTGACCATTCCAAATATAATATGTGGAAATTGTCTACAGAGTTGTGACGTAGGGTAAATATATTTATACTTTGCATATTGTAGCGTTAGTCACTTTCTTTCTAGATGGCACCGTGAAACCTTTGGACTTTACACAAAAACTTCTTTACCGCGGCTCCAGAGACATCTGATTATTGCCTGACGCAATCCTATTGAGAGTATTTTCTGTCATATTGAACATTGTTTTTAGGTCCAGTTTCTGCATCATTGGAAGTTGGGCAATGTCAGCATCACCCATAGGGATATCTCTTGTCATTTGTTATGCTTAGTCCATTGCTTAAGTTGTTCTTGCCAGTCAGTCAGGATGGTACCTCTATATTCAGGACTCCAGTATTTTTAGACTCTCACCAGTCGCCTCTATGATTCCGTTATAGGTTCCGTGGGACCTTCCTTTCAAAGCAGTTCTGCGCTGTTTTGCAGAGGTCTTGCCTTTGAAAACACTCTCTGTTGGCTTTCTGGATTGCAGCCTTATCCTCTGAATTTATGTGTTTTGGACTTAGCTGTTGAAGTAGAGTTGGACAAGTATGTTTTCTCATTTTATGTGGGAGTGGCAGAAGAGGAACAAATAGTATATTTGAAGTGGACAGACAAAAAGTAAACTTTTGACAAATTATCATGTGAGAACTGAAAATTATACATGATTTGCTATAGTTAAAACTAGTGAACTGGGAAATTAATAACTTGGTAAATAGTTTTTAAAGACATTGCCGGAGAAATACATAATTAAAGATTCCCTGCATTTCTTTAAAATCTAGCCATGAGACTTTTTAAGTTCACTGAGAAGATAAAATGGTGTCTCAATTTAATATTTCACCTGCAACATAGCACCACAGACAACGTGGCACTGATTTGGTACCGCTCTGAGAAGAGTCTGACTACTTGTAGGTTCTGATGCACATGGCACAATGATAATAATTTGTATTCTTTTATGAACTAACACATAAAATCATCATTGGGCTCTTTAAAATAGAGGGGGTAAAAGAAAGGATGTTGAAACTTAGTGAGAAAATTAGGAGAGACAACTGAAAAATTGACTGTAAGAATAGAAGGTGTAAGAGGGGATAAATGTTTGTAAGGAGGTTTCATAAATAGGCTAGAACAAGATCTTGCAGGAATTTGAAAATTATTTTATATTTAACTCACTGAGGTTAACTCACTGAGCCTTAGAGATGGTGCGGGTTGATGGGAAAATTACAGCAGGCTACCGTATGATGCAGAAAATAATATTTGTGGCTGAGGTTTTAACCAGTCAGATCTTATTGTGTATAGGATATAAGATGACAAATTGTTGAAGGATTAGACTGAGTGGTGACGGCATGGATAAAGGATGGAGGATGAGGTAAAAATGGAGAGGGGTGTTCTGGAAGAGGAAATAGGTTGTCTTAGTGATGAAAGGGAGGAGGGATTTTATATCGTGGGCAAGGTTTGCTGGCACGAGTTCTTGGACTAGAACTACGGAAAATAATTTCAAAAATCATCCTTTGGTACATTATCAGATATGTGTTTTGGAAGATCATTCACAACCTCCACATATACTGGAAAAGAATGATTTTCATATTTCGCTTGGGCACCTTCCAGCCCAGTTGTATGATTTTTGATTTCTCTAACTTCAGGTAGCCCCGGCATTCCCTTTCTCTACATCCCTCCCTCGCCCAGGTTGCACTAGCTTCTCATTTCCATCCAACAAACAGCTAAAAATGGCCTGTTCCCTTTTCATTGTTACTTTTTAGCATATCTTTCTTTCATTGTTCTTTATCTCTCGCCATCATCGACTATATCTCTCGTTTCCTTTATTCGTAACCAGTCTGAAGAAGGGTCTCGACCCGAAACGTCACCCGTTCCTTCTCTCCAGAGATGCTGCCTGTCCCGTTGAGTTATTACAGCTTTTTGTGTCTATCTTCTGGAAAATATGAAGAGGGAAAATAAGAATAACAAGAAAAAGAAGCAATAAATATTAGGAAACAAAGGAAGTGAGAAAAAGGTAAAATTGACTTGCATTTGTACGACATTCCCAAGCCATTGAGATGTCTTGAAGCAATTCATGGTCATTAGATTGCTCATATGGGGTTTATTTGTTGGTAAGCCTAAAAGCAAAGTCCCATAGATATAGCCATGAGATACCTACCTACTTACCGCCTATTATGCCTCCTGGCATGTAGGGCAGTAACGTCCTTGTGATTCCTTCAGTTGCTTTTTCCGTAACATATTTGTTTTACGAGACAGGGTTGTTAGCCTTGTGCTCAACCTCCAACCTGGAGGACCAGTGGATCGCTCTTCGTCTCGCCTCTACCCTTCGACCTGTCCAGCATGGGAGACCCTAACAGGAGACAAATCTCCCGCTGGCATAGCTCTAGGGTCACTGAGACACACAAGCTCCCGACCACGACAAGGTTGCAATCCAACGGGGAGAGCCATGAGATAGCTGGTGTGTTTTTAAATTTGTTTTTGATCTTGTTTGGGTGATAAATGTTGAACTGAACAGTGTAAGGTTACTCCTACTTTCCTACAAATACTCCCTGTGGAAATGTTATGTCGGATTCAAAAGCTAGATGCTCCGTTTCAATTTCATCTTTTGAAAAACATCTCGAAAAATTTCAAATAAATCTTGGAGTGTGAGGTAACCATATGACCTTCAATTTTAGAGGTGAGAGCGTGAAAGTTGAGTCAGTCTAAACCTATTTAGGCTGACCTATTTAGACTAAATGTATTTAGAATTATATAAAATATGCAATTTTGAAAAAGGCTATACTATTTTGGTCTTTGTCTTTCATAATAAATTGATATCATTCATCTTGTAATCTTGGTATTATGGAAATCACCCCACTAAATCTGCAGGATATTTTTAAAAATAACCAAATTAACTGAACACATCCAGGTATTCTAAAATCAAAAACCATAACCATTCTTTTCAATATCACTACTTTACCCAAGACCCAGTTATATCAACAAACAAACCATTTTGATGATAATTACACATTGGGAAACATTGATTCCGCTGTGGGGGATGTTTTTATGTTTTATGTTAAATTCTATAGTTGTGTTTATCTTATTTGTGTGCTGCATGATAACTCAAATTTCACTGCACCAATTGGTGTATGTGACAATAAATGTCTTTTGTCCTTTGTCCTGTGTGAGAGAAAGTTCTTGAAGGGCCGCATGTGGTGCTGGAGTAACTCAGTGGGTCAGGTAGCATTTGTAAAGAAATAGAAACAAGGAACTGCAGATGCTGGTTTACAAAAAAAGACATAAAGTGGTGGGGTAACTCAACAGGTCAGGCAGCATATCTGAAAAACATGGATTGGTGACACCTAAGGGAGGGTCCTGACCTGAGATGTCAACTATCCAAGCTGCCTTACCTGTTGAGTAACTCCAGCACTTTGTGTCGGCATCTATGGAAAATGTTGATAGGTGACATTTAGGGTTGGGATCGTTCTTCAGAATGTTTGTAGTAGAAATTGGAAGAGAAACACACGTGGTTGTAGTAGCGAGTCTGGGCCAGAACAAAGTCAAAGAGCAGAAGAACAACAGGAATCACAGAGGGGGAGCAGTAAGGGAGGGTCTCATAGAACTCCTGTCAGAAATAGGAGAACTTCAAAGTAAGCGTAGTTTGAAGAGATTTTGGAGTGAGTGTAAAATGTAGACACAAGGAGCTGGTTTACAAAAAGAGACACAAAGTGCTGGAATAGGTCAGCAGGTTAGGGATTGCTGGTGGAACTGTGCCACTTCCAAGTGACATCTCTCATTGTTCATTCTGGGTTCACCTGACCAAATGTAGTTTCCTTGCAAAATATAAATGAGCAATTGTTTCATTAACTATAAACTTAAGGAACCATTTTGCATATTTTATTGGACTGCATGTTTTCCTCTCGTACTATATTGTGCTTTATTATATCATCCTTTGTGAGCCACATAGGCGGTTACTGCTGGTGGTCATTGAGTGATACAGCACGGAAGCAGGCCATTTGGCCCAACTTGCACATGCCAACCAAGACACGCCATGTACACTAGTCCCACCTTTCCTGTTCATATACCTGTCCAAATGTCTTTTAAAAGCTTGGTGGTGTATTAATTAAATTTTCTCTGTATTATTTTGCCATTAGCAAATTAGCAAAAAAGACATCACAGAGAGAAATACAACACGAAAACGGGTCCTTCAACCATCAATCACTCATTTACACTAACCCTATATTAATCCCATTTTTTATGCAATGCCATTATAATCTTCGGCAATATACTACTGGCAAAAATACATAAAATATGAAATGCCCATTTCAAACATGGTTTGGAAACTACTAGCTACATTGGTAAACATTAAAAAAACAATTTTCTGCTTGATTCCGTTGAGTAATCAAGCTAATTTCTTGATTATTGCTTGTAATTTACAGCCCATTTTTAACAATGCCTTACGCATTGTTCTGGTTCTCACTCATGATCACTCTAGGACAAAATAACTTTTGTTCCTTTTTTGATTCATTGTGCTGAACCATGTATTCATAAATTTCAAACTCCTCCTATATATAGATATTTCTACAAAATGTATTTACACAAATTACTCGGCAAAGGTCAATTTTTTTTTGCTGAATCTCTGTATTTGTGGTTTGTTTCTCTCCAAGCTTGATTGTATTTTTGGAAACAAATTGTTCAGAAAACCAGATTTAGATTTTAAACCGATAATTAATTCACGTTAAAGTCTGCAGTGCAATCTTTTCAGCATCATAAATAAAATTGATGATTATTTATAACTCATCTTAAAATGAATTCTGTCAGAGATTTTATCTCTAACATGATTTGTGTGCCATTAATTTGACCGTATTTGTCTCACAGTGTTTATTTTCTTTTAGAAATCATTGTATTTAATGATTTCCACCAATGCTCTGTGTGAGAATTGGATCTGCATTCAATTTTTATGCAGAGAAGATGTGGAGAACAAATGCAGTACAACCAAAGATTGGAGCAAACTAATTTTTGGTTCTACTGGACTGAAGTCTAGTTTAGTTTAGTTTTATTTAGTTTAGTTTGGAGATGCAGCACGGAAACAGGCCCTTCGACCCACGCCGACCAGCAATCCCCGCATATTAACACTATCCTACACATACTAGGGACAATTTTTTTTACATTTACCAAGCCAATTAACCAACATACCAGTAGGTCTTTGGTAAACAGTAGGCAGTAGGTAAACACATGCTGTCACGGGGAGAATGTACAAAGTCCGTACAGACAGCACCCATAGTCAGGATCGAACCCAGGTCTCCGGTGCTGCATTCGCTGTAAGGCAGCAACTCTACCGTAGCGCCACCGTGCCGCAAGTTCAGGTGGAAAGTTATTTTTAATGCATTTTCATAATAGACAATAGACAATAGGTGCAGGAGAAGGCCATTCGGCCCTTTGAGCCAGCACCACCATTCACTGTGATCATGGCTGATCATCCACAATTAGTACCCCGTTCCTGCCTTCTCGCCATATCTCTTGACTCCTCATATCCCTTGTCTGAAGAAGGGTCTCGACCTGAAATGTTGCCAATTCCTTCTCTCCATGGATGCTGCCTCACCCGCTGAGTTTCTCCAGCATTTGTGTCTACCTTCGATTTTACCAGCATTTGCAGGTCTTTCTTAAACATCCCTTGATTACGCTATCTTTAAGAGCTCTATCTAACTCTCTCTTGACAGCATCCAGAGAATCGATCTCCACTGCCTTCTGAGGCAGAGAATTCCACAGATTCACAACTCTCTGGGTGAAAAAGTTTTTCCTCATCTCTGTTCTAAATAGCCTACTCCTTATTCTTAAACAGTGGCTCCTGGTTCTGCACCCCCCAACATCGGGAACATGTTTCCTGCCTCTAGTGTCCAATCTAGTGCCCAATTCCTTAATAATCTTATATGTTTCAAGAAGATCCCCTCTCATCCTTCTAAATTCCAGTGTATACAAGCCCAGTCGCTCTATTCTTTCAACATATGACAGTTCCACCATCCCGGGAATTAACCTCGAGAACCTACACTGCACTCCCACAATAGCAAGAATGTCCTTCCTCAAATTTGGAGACCAAAACTGTACACAATACTCCAGGTGTGGTCTCACCAGGGCCCTGTACAACTGCAGAAGGACCTCTTTGCTCCTAAACTCAACTCTTGTTATGATGGCCAACATGCCATTAGCTTTCTTCACTGCCTCCTGTACCCGCATGCTTACTTCCAGTGACTGATGTGCAAGGACACCAAGATCTCATTGTACTTCCCCTTTTCCTAACTTGACACCATTCAGATAATTATCTGCCTTCCTGTTCTTGCCACCAAAGTGGATAACCTCACATTTATCCACATTAAACTGCATTTGCCATGCATCTGCCCACTCACCCAACCTGTCCAAGTCACCCTGCATCCTCATAGCATGCTCCCCACAGTTCACACTGCCACCCAGCTTTGTGTCATCTGCAAATTTGCTAATGTTTCTTTTAATTCCTTCATCTAAATCATTAATGTATACTGGAAATAGCTACAGTCCCAGCACCGAGCCTTGCGGTACCCCACTAGTCACTGCCTGCTATTCTGAAAGGGGCCCGTTAATCCCTACACTTTGTTTCCTGTCTGCCAACCAATTTTCTATCCATGTCAGTACCCTACCCCCAATACTATGTGTTCTAATTTTGCCCACTAATCTCTTATGTGGGACCTTATCAAATGCTTTTGGAAAGTCCAGGTACACTACATCCACTGGCTCTCCCTTGTCCATTTTCCTAGTTACATCCTCAACCAATGAATATAATTCGGGCTATAGAAGCACTTACTAGCCATCAATAATTGCTCAGAGATTATGGTGATAACCTCCTTGAACCATGGCACCCATGAGCTCCATGGTGTCTATGTTGAAGGGGTTGAGAGCTTCAAGTTCCTTGGTGTTAATATTACTCACGATCTGTTATGGACCAACAACATTGAAGTGACAGCCAAAAAGGCACACCAATGCTTCTACTTCCTTAGGAGACTGAGGAAACTTACAAACCTCTACAGATGTACCATGGAAAGCGGGTTGCATCACAGCTTGATTTGGGAACAGCTCTGCCCAAGTCTGCAAGAAGTTTCAGGGAGTTGTAGATGTAGCCCAGTCCATCACACAGCCCAGACCCCACACCATTGACTCCATCTGTATTTCATGCGACTTCAGAAAAGCAACAAATATAATCAAATCCTTGGCCGATCAACTCATTCCAAATATTTCCCTGCTCCCATTGAGCAAAAGGTACAGAAATATGAAAGCACACACCACCAGACTCAGGAACAGCCCCCCCTGTTATCAGGCTTCCGAATGGTCCTTTCATAAGCTAGGGTACTGTCCAATTCACCTCTACCCTATTGCGGACATTGGATTTTGTCTGTGGAACTGATGCGCTGCAATGATGAGAACAATATTCTGCACTCTGTATTTTCCACTTTGGTCTACCTATTGTACTTGACTTTAATGTTATTGTATTTATTACCTGATCTGATTGGATAACATGCAATCAAAGCTTTTTGGTGTTCCTCTATACACGTGACAATAATAAACCTATACTTAAAAAATAGTTTGAGCACATTTCATGCTCATATTAGGTGTAGTGTGAACATTAACTTAGGTGTAGTGTACCATTAATTTCAATGACAAAAACTCCAATGATTTTAGAATGTGTTCAGTTAACATATCTTTATGATTTAGGATATTGACTCCAGCTATTTCCCCGTTATCGGGCTTCCGTATGGTCCTTCCATAAGCTAGGGCACTATCCAATTCATCTGTACTCCACCGTGTGACATTGAACTTTTGTCTCTGGAACTGGTGTACTACAATGTTGAGAACTATATTCTGCACTCTGTATCTTTCCCTTTGCTCTACCTATTGTACGAGTTTGGCTTGGTTATATTTATGTATAGTATTATCTGATTTGACTGTATAACATGCAAAACAAAGCTTGGTAAACGGGACAATAATTACGCTAAATATGTAATCATGATATTTGTCTTATTTGTACCTAGGTACTTAACATTCTAGCAATCACCCCAAGTACCTATAGTGTCTGTTGTTTCCTCCCAGGCTGGATATTCCACGGCACTCAGTAGGTGGCAGTATCGTGGTGCCAGCATGCTAACAAGGCATCTCAACAGCAGTATCATTGAAAGTAACACTTCAAAAGCCGCAAAAATGGAAACGGACTGAAATTATATTCTCTAAACAACGTGTTTTGTTTAAGCTGGATTCAGTCACCAATGAAAATGGAGCAAGAGATTTATTAGGCGGTGATATTTGTTTCATTTGTAAAAGCTGAAACTTAAAATATACAAATTGTATATCAGAAAGTTTTAAATAATCACTTTATCAGCTCGATGTAAACAGTGTCCCTCTCTCGTTGGCCCGCAAAGAGAATAAACCAGGGATTCCTGTCTGTCAGCGCATATGTTGTTTACGATTCACGGACCTACTAAACATGCTGAGTCTGTGCTCCCTACATTACATCGTTGTATTTATGGCTTTTTCATTTATAAAGCATTGTGAATCAATCAATTTATACAATTGAATCCCTTTCCCTAATCAAAGGAGGACTGGCATTTAGTTATTTTTGCAAACACATTCGTTTGCCTTTTTTTTCATGTGGCTTCGTGATGATGGCAGTTGTAATTGCGGAACAAAAATTACGAGGTAACGTGTTGTTTTTCTCTGAAAAACGGCAAAAACATTGTGACGGCACCTGGGGTAACGTGCAATGCAGAGAAGAATGCGGAGTTTGAGATTTGAATCGAAAACCCCGCAGTTCTGCATCACAAACTTGCAGCTTTGCTATTTCTCCAAAGGTTTAAACAGGGACAATGTTCGCGATAAATGTCATTAACGAAATAAACTGCATTGTCCCATGATGTGAATTAAAAGATTGTACTATTCGAATCGTACTGCAGATTCCGTTTACAGCTGCATGTGGCTTGGTCTTTTTTTGTCAGATCACGCAAATGGTCTTGAATTTGCTACATATCACTTTTCTTGCAAGGACAGAGGAAGGGAAATATACCATTAATTTGCAATTGTAATTGCAATTGCGAGGCCTGCTTTTGGCCGCGGAAAATATCAATAGTAATGAATGGCGGCTGCACCTTACTACGTTACGCGTCCGGCGAGCCAGAGGGAGGGAGGGAGGGTAGGGGAAGGTGGGGGGCGGCTGCAGAATGAGCTTTGTTGGGGAGGGGAGGTGAGGTGAGGTGAGGTTTGTGAGGAGGAGACGGCGAAGTGATCGAGCGAGTGTGAGTGTGTAACCCCTTTGGGGGGGGGGGGGGGGGGGTGACCGGTATCTTACCCGCGTCAGGGAGGAGGGGGGGGGGAGGCTACAACATTCCGAAATAGAACGTAAACAAGGGGCAGGGGGAGGGAGGCGGGGCGGCGCGCGGGCAGGCGGTTGGCTGGGCGCGAGCGAGCGAGCGCGCGCACACGGGTGGAGGGTTGGGAGCCGCCGCCGCGCGCACACACGCCCTCCCCTCCCCTCCCCTCCCAGCACCGCGGCGGGAGCGGGAGCGAGAGCGCGCCCTCCCGATTCAAAAGTCGTCTTGTCAATCGCCGCGCGCCCGCCCGCTCGCCGCGGGAGCGCGCAGAGAGGGGGGTAAGGAGGGAGGAGGGGTCACTCGCATCGGGCGGGCTGCGCGCTTGTTGTGGTGGTTTCCCCTCTCTCTCATTCTCAGGCGAAAACATAATAATAATCATCATAATTTCAAGTTTAATTGAAAAGTGAGAGGAGGGGGAAAAGGGGGAGAGAGTGGGGAAAGAAGAAGGAAAAAAAGGAACAAGAAAGCCGTGAGGAAAGTGATCCCGAGTGGCTGGAGGTGTTGTATTTTTACGTTGTGGGGAGAGATCAGTCGTTTACTCTCTCTCTCTCTCTCTCTCCCCCTCCCCTCCCCCCCTCCCTCCTGCCTGCCGGCCCGCACGCTGCTTGTAATTCTTTTAATTTATTTGCTGAATCGTGACTGCGAGTCCGGCCGGCCCGGCTGGCCGGGGGCTCCGAGCAATGGCGAGTCCGCCCGAGCCCACCTCGCCCGCTGCAGCAGCCGCCGCCGGTGGTGGTGGAGGAGGAGGAGGAGGTGGCGGCTCCGACGGCTTCTCCGACGTGAGGAAAGTGGGCTACTTGAGGAAGCCCAAGAGCATGCACAAGAGGTTCTTCGT
The DNA here is from genome assembly GCA_963514005.1 of Raja brachyura. The sequence continues at coordinate 15,229,775 of OY740794.1, read as the reverse complement.
GCTGCGGGCACCCAGCGAGTTGGGCCCGGCCCGGCTGGACTACTACGAGAACGAGAAGAAATGGAGGCACAAGGCGGGCGCGCCGAAGCGCTCGGTGCACCTGGAGAGCTGCTTCAACATCAACAAGAGGGCCGACTCCAAGAACAAGTACCTGGTGGCCCTCTACACCAAGGACGAGTACTTGGCCATGGCCGCCGACTGCGAGAGCGAGCAGGACAGCTGGTACCAGGCGCTGCTGGAGCTGCACAACAAGGGCAAGCTGGCCGGCGACGAGCGGGACCGGGACTGTGCCGCCGGCTCGGCCGCTCACCCGGGGGGCACGGCCACCGTGGAGGACAACTACGGCGAGGTCAGCCCCGGGCCGGCCTTCAAAGAAGTGTGGCAAGTGGTGCTGAAGCCTAAAGGTCTGGGGCACACCAAGAACCTGGTGGGCATCTACCGGCTGTGCCTGACCAGCAAGACCATCAGCCTGGTGAAGCTGAACTCGGAGGCGGCGGCCGTGGTGTTGCAGCTCATGAATATCCGCCGCTGCGGCCACTCGGAGAATTTCTTCTTCATCGAGGTGGGAAGGTCGGCGGTGACGGGTCCCGGCGAGTTCTGGATGCAAGTGGACGATTCGGTGGTGGCGCAGAACATGCACGAAACCATCCTGGAGGCCATGAAAGCCATGAGCGAGGAGTTCCGGCCGCGCAGCAAGAGCCAGTCGTCGTCCAGCACCAACCCCATCTCGGTGCCCCTCCGGCGGCATCTCAACAACCCGCCGCCCAGCCAGGTGGGCTTGAGCCGCCGGTCGCGCACCGAGAGCATCACGGCTACATCACCGGCTGCCGGCAAGCATCACTCGTTCCGTGTGCGAGCCTCCAGCGACGGCGAGGGCACCATGTCGAGACCGGCTTCGGTGGACGGCAGCCCCGTCAGTCCCAGCGCCGCCAGGACCCACTCCCAGCGCCACCGGGGCGGCTGCAGGCTGCATCCTCCTCTCAATCACAGCAGGTCTATCCCCATGCCCTCGACCCATTATTCACCGTCGGCCACAAGCCCGGTCAGTTTATCGTCAAGCAGCACCAGTGGCCACGGATCCACTTCCGACAGCCTTTTCCCCAGGCGATCCAGCGCTTCCATCTCTGGATCGCCGAGCGATGGGGGATTTATTTCATCGGATGAATACGGATCCAGTCCGTGTGATTTCAGGAACTCCTACAGAAGCGTCACTCCGGATTCTTTGGGACACACTCCTCCTGCAAGGGAGGAACAAGAGTTAAATAATTATATCTATATGGGGAAACATTCTAATCTGGTCCCAAGTTGTCAGAGCAGGGGTACCCAAAGGTGGACTCCTACTAAATCAGAAGATGCAGATTCGGATAAAGGATTTAGGAAGAGAGCTCACTCATCAGGCACTTCGCCACCCACAGTGATGCACCAAAAGACTCCTTCTCAATCTTCCACAGTTTCCTTTGAGGAATACACAGAGATGACACCGTGTTATCCTGGTGGTCATATAACCACATGTAAAAATTCTGCTTTTGTACCTACTCATTCATACCCCGAGGAATGTTTAGACCTCCAGCTGGTCGAAGGCAGGCGTTTCAGCCAGATGGATGATGGATATATGCCAATGTCACCAGGAGTGGCCCCTGTGCCCAATAAAAGTGACTACATGCCAATGAGTCCCAAAAGTGTTTCTGCTCCACAGCAGATTATTAATCCACGCCAACACTCTCGAAAAGATGGTTACATGATGATGTCGCCCAGTGGTAGCTGCTCACCAGAAAATGTGAACTATGGAAAGATATGGACCAATGGAGGGAGTTCTAAGTTATCTGTTGAAAGTAATGACGGAAAATTATCCGTTAATGACTACATAAATATGTCTCCTGCGAGTTGTTCAACTACCAGCACACCGCCAGACTGCTTCTTCAATCCAGTTGAAGAATCTCATAAACCTGTTTGTTCATATTTCTCATTGCCTCGTTCCTTTAAACATGTGCACCGAAAAAACGAGGAGTCCCCTTTACGAATTGCTGTAAACTCAAGTCGTCTTTTATATGCGGACGATTCCTCTTCATCTACAAGCAGTGATAGTTTAGGGGGTCAAGATGGTGGGCATCATGCAGTTAATCCTGTTAAAAACGAATTGTATGTGCCAATGAAAAGTAAACTTGTACGGCCTACCAGGCTTTCGCTTGATAACACTAAAGCAAGTACACTGCCCAGAGCACGAGAGCATCCACTTCCACCAGAACCAAAAAGTCCAGGGGAGTATGTAAATATTGAATTCAGTGACAAAACTTTTTCTTCTAGCTCATTGTCCCTTGTCAAGCCTTCGTCAGTTGCAGGAAATCCTGTTCGACAAAGGCCGCCAATGTCAGAATACATGAATATGAATTTAAGAACTGATGCATCCAAGTTTTCTTACACATCAAAATCTTCAGTGGACATCAAGTCTGCAGCCAGCTGTGCTTCCAGCACTTGCAGAAAGGATAGAGGACAGGGAAGTTGTGATTATGTTACCATGCAGCTAGTTGCCACCTGCTCAGATTTACTGGAACCTTCAGTGAGTAACTATGCTGAGATGACGGTTGGTGGAGGTGTAACACCTTCTATTTCTGTTCTACCTCGAGCGGAAGAGGGCTCACTGAATGCTGTTTCTGACGTAGTACCTGGTCCCCTGATGGACCAAATTTCAGGGAGGAGTGCCTTTACTGTGCTTAATCTTGTCCCTAATCGGAACCAAGGTGCCAAAGTTATCCGTGTTGATCCCCAAGGTAGAAGAAGACATAGTTCAGAGACTTTCACTTCCACAGCCAGTGTAGCTGGCATGACACTGTCTTATGTTGACCATATTAAACGACATAGTTCGGTGTCTTTTGAGAATGTGTGGCTTAACAAACCAGGAGATTCTCTGGCTTCAAGTTCCAAAGATCAGTCAGAGGATGTAACAGTGCAGAATGATTGTAAAAACGGTATGAACTACATTGATTTAGACTTGATAAATGATTTTAACAAAGAATGGCCCTCCTCTCAACACGTAACCCCTCATCAACTTCAAGGAAGTACCTCTGGTGGTAATGGTAATGATGATGATCTGAATTCGTATGCAAGCATCAACTTCCAGAAGCCAGATGAAATAAGCAAGCCTGCAGAAAGGGAAGGTAAAGGCACAACGTGAATTCTAATAGTTGCTTATATTTCACCTCTTTAACAATGCTTTTGCAGTTTTGGATGCAGTTTGCTTAGGACTACAGAATTGATTTTGCTTGTTGATTGACATGTTTGAAGATAAATGTGTTATTTAAAAAAAAGAGATTAATCTTTCTGTAAATTGCTTTATATTTTCAATCTTGATTGACTCATTTATTATTCTTGTAGATATTTTGCATCATACTGTGAAATAGTATCTAGTTTAAATATTTCACCCAATTAAATGGGGAAGTCCTTGGGTAATATCTCAGTTTGGCTTGTATGAAAATTTCCACATCAACTTCGGGTTTGGAAATTATAGATATATATTTGAAAACTGGCACAGAAATTATTTACTTTATTATCTGTCAATACATGTGGGGCTCCATCTAGTTCTTGAACAAATAATAAAGCAGTTCTGTAAATGTTAAATGTGGCAGAAAACATTTCTCCCAAGAGCTAAGATTTATACTTGTATGTGTACACGTCTTCTGAGCTGAAGAAGATACATCTGAACCTCAAGAATTAGTTGCCTTGGTTGCACAAAATGTTTTGCAATTGAGAAGTATATGCATTTTCCCAATTAGGTCTGTTTATGGAATTTTTATTGCTCGGCAAGAGCTGGTTTGAATCTGGCAATTCCAGTGAGAGTTTGTATTATGGAAACCCCAGCTTGAACCGGGAGCAACATTGTGAGATTGGTTGTACTTGGCTTATCAATTTTGATACATGAACAGCACTGCTGAGTTCATGTGCGAAGCTTCAAAAGATATTGACAATTAGAATGTAATACGTACTGGATCCAAGCGTCACTTCCTGTGACTTGGCATGAACACAGTAGAACCTTGTAGCTTTCCTTATATCATGCTTATAAAAATAGTGAAATGGCTGCAACATTTATTGAATATTTTGAAGAAATCTGTGGAGCCACTGAGCTGCCTTCATGGTTTGGCAGACAGTTACTTCACCACAAGAACACGTCACTTAACCCTTTTGACAACTGAAGCAACAGCTCTCTAGCAAAATAAGTCTTCTGTTAGTTCAACAAATGTGAATTAAGAATAATTTCCTGAATCCATGTGTTCTGATGCAGTGCCTGAAGGGGCAGGAAAGTCTTCAAGAATGTATCATTGAAAACAGGAATCGGGGTCAGAGTTGAAGTTCTTGTAGAGTAAATCATATATTCTGTTAAATTTCCAAATTATATTTTTGTGAAGTATAAGTATACTACATTTTGCAAGACAGCTTGTTAATTGTGAAGAAACCCAGTGTATAATGCTAAAATTTTAAGATTGGGGCGATTCAGACTATTCTACAAATAGTTTGGGGTGGCGAGGGAGTGAGTTGGTAAATTCTGTATTGTACATGTTTACGAAGTACGAGCAGAATAGCGCTGAGGTAGTTGAATGTCTTCTGCTAGGAATTAGTACTGGTGTCTGGGATGTGAAGATGGAGAGAGCAAAGGAAGAATCGGGTACCTTCAAATATGCAATTCATTGGCTGATTTGCAATTATGATTTTAATATAAATACATGATGCGGAAAGTAGCAAGCAGAGAATGTTTTCATGCAACTGTACCATTACTGTTTTATTCGCTCTTAAACAGAAGAGGCGATGTGTATTGTGCTGCAGAATATGGATAGTTAATGCCTGCAGTCGATTGCTTCAACTTTTCAAGGGCACAAAAATATCGATTTTCTCTGGTCATGTTGCAGAGATGATAATGCATTCATAAACAGCATTGTCTGCTAAAAGAAATAGTTATGATTTTGTTATCTCTCATAATTATCAGCTTTGCAGATAGTTCTTTTAGCTTAATGTTTCTTTGTGGCATGGAGTGGTTTTGAGATAGGGATGGGGGTTGATGTGGAAAGAAGCATAATGCGTACAACATGTTGCTTATATATTTAGTGGTACTGACCTCTGCTCTGCTCCTGTTTAGTGACTGGTAAAAACCAAAGCATGTGAAGCCGGTCAGTATAATAAAACAAACAAATTGTACATTGTATCGTATCAGAGGAAGATATTGGATTTCTATGGGCTTTGTTTAATTTTTGAAGGAAAGCTTGTCCTGGAATTTAGAAACAAAAACTTGTATGATTTGGCAGACTAAAGGAAACTATTTTAAATTAGAGATTGAATTAGTCATTGTGCCATTTCAAATCTTGTTGAGTAATTGTTTTGTAAAAATGATCCATGTTAAGCAGACAAATCAGATTGGTGAAGCCTGATGTTTAATAACTGTAAATTAAACTATTTTTAAGTTCAGGTCTATGGTCTAGTTCTGTTTTTATTAATGTTATTAGCTAAGATTATGGTTATTTAATTGCTTCAAGGGTAATCTCAGCTGAAAAGAATATACATTCTGTAACCAATCTTTTATTTAATAAAAAAAAAAAAGCCATGACACTGTTAAATTTGTGTATTTGTGAATCCTTCTGGACTTGGTAGCTGCTTCAGTAAATTATATGTTATGGTAGTATAGCTTCAGCTCTGAAGAGAGATTGTACCATTCCATAACTATGTAACTTATTGCTAGCTTGTTTTAACCACAATGGTTGATTAGAATAGAAATCATTGCCCGAGAAGTTGATAGGAAATTATCTCTATTTACTTCATTCTGAAAATCACTTGTTGGATGAATGTCTCTGCTCATTTGATATTCTATTCTGCAGTATAAGAATCAAAGGAGCTTATTTCCTCATTGTTCCTGCATTCTGTCCTGCATTGCTGATCTCTGACACTTTTTCCATGTGGTTTTGGTTCACAGCACAATTTCAGAGGGAATTGCAGATTTTAATCAACATGTTCATGTTGCTGTTTTGATACTAGTTACAAAGTGTGTATTTATGTGTGTCTGCTTGTTTGTTCATGCACGTATTCTGACATCTATCACTCATGTTCATTCATGACAGTCAAGGATGCACAGCTTTGTCACCAAACATTTTAAGAAAACCTCTGTTCATTGAGATCTTTTCAATTCAACCTTATTGGTTGCCCACTTTATCTGGGCTACTCAAAGCATGCTATTTGATAGTCAAACATGCATTCCTGAAATTCTCTAAATCGGGGGTTCCCAACCTTTTTCCTCCCATTTACCCCAGGCAAGTTTAATAGCACATAACAATTGGAAACTAACATTTATTACTCATTTCATCGTACTTTGCAATGTTCTTACTATAGTGCTTTCTACGTGGCCCTGCATTTGTGTCCACCTTGACATAGGGGCTGTGGTTTTGTTGAGGAACTATGTAGCACAAATGAAATAACATTAACTGAGTGTCCAGTTTGTCATTTTGATTGTAAAGTTGGCAAAAGTTTGGGAAGTTATGAAGTCAAAATGAAGAATCTTAAATACATCTGACAGTTCTTGACTATGATAGGTGTGAGATTCAGCTGCCAGAGACATTGAGAGATTCTCCTTTCAAAACAGAACCCTGCCTTTGTCCATATTTCTTCTGTACGAAAATGTTTTCCAGCTGCATTACATCAGCCTATTTTTTCCTTTGTTCCACAATAAATGAACATTGTAGGGTCAGGGATCAATTAGACATTTTTGTAAGTGGGTAGAGATACATCTGGTTCCAGATGCTTTTTCATGAGATTGAATAATTTACTTCTGTTTCTGATTTAAATCTTTAAACCATTTTTCAGGTTTAATTTAGCTTGAAAGCAAAAAAATATTATAAGGATATACGGAAGATCTGGAAACGAAAAACGGCTTCTAAATCTGTTAACTTTTTTAAATGAGCAATGTGGGATGATAAAATAAGACAAAGGGTACATTTCCGGGAATGGCAGCAGGGTGGAAGCGAGAGTAATATCTGAAGATGTGCTATTGTATGAAAGCTGTTTTGTTGTGGGTGTGGAAGCTGCTGTGGGGCAATGGTTGTAATGCTATAGTAGTCGGAATTTGGTATCTGCAGGGTGTGGTTTTTTGTTGGTAAAACCTCATGGTGCTTTGCCTACTAATTAATGATCTATAAAGTGTGGGCAAGAACATCCTTATTTTGAAGAGATCTTGAGAAGTTACATTTTTTTTAAATTCAGGAGATTTTGAGACCTTTTTAAAATCCACTTTCGTCAATGAAATGGATGTAGCAGATAGAGTGGAATGTTACTGCATCATTGTGGGAGGTCTGTCAGCGTTGTGTTTTTACTGATTAGGACCCTGAAGTAGTTTGATGCCTTTGTATTGGCACTTGTGTTTTGAATGAAATATCTGTGTGACACTCCCTTCAGCTTGCACTTCTGTATCATGCCTATATTATCAACATATATTAATGTGTAATATGAGCCTCATCAGAGCAATCCAAAAGGATTGTGTAATGGAAATCTGTTTGAGGGGTGCACAATTAAAGGGGGATCTATTGTTAATGAAGGGAGATAAAATAAAATGAACAGCCTTTCAGGCTAAGTCTTGGTGTTAAACCTCCCAAGAACGTACAGTACTGACCAGCATGTTACATCTGCTTTTTATTTTGTGACTTCGTATCCTGTGCCTCTTTATAACTGAGAGCAGGTTTGCTGATAATTATTGGGACTTGTTTTGCAGTTGTTTCAAACATTTTTGTGATATCAAAATCTTGACATCAAGCAAGTCTCTGCAGGAAGGTTCTTTTTCAAAGCAGGTGCTTAGTTGCATGCGGTGGGGGAACTGACTTGTGGAGCCTTTGAACTGGATAAGGAATGTGTCTGAGAAGAGACTGAATGATCGTTTGCTGCTACCAGCCCCAGGGCCTGAAACTAGTGGGGAGGAATGTCATTGTGTCTTTAAAAGCAGGTTTCTCACATGTCTTTATGAGGAAGAATGCCTGTGGATGATTCTTCATTATCCAGCCTGTCTGGCCTTCCTGATCTGATTGGAAAGTAATTATTTGGCCAGCTTTGAGGTGAGAGGCCTCTGGAAGTTCCACTTTTTTACCAAATCTGAATGTCGGGACGCGCTCACATGCATTATTTTGAGATGAGTTTTGCCAAGGAAGTATTCTTAAAAGTTAATGGATTCTCTGTTGGACCTGGGCCACAAGTGAAAAAGGCACAAAAAGCTATACTGAAAGTCAGGCAGCATTTTTCTGATTTAGTACCAAATTTAAATACTTAGCTTATTACATTTCACAAAATATTAGAAACGTTTGGAAAATTGTGAGTTTGGTCAAAAGATCAGACTTGTGAGTTGTGTTATCTTGGTTTCAAGTCCTACTCTAGAAAGTCGAGCACAATCTGGACTGATGCACTTACTAAGACTTCCTATGTTCTTAGCACGATTGTTTGTCTAAATTTTTGTGCTGCAGCTTTGGGGACAGTGGTTTAAATGAGACGATATACCAGCGTTCTTCATTGCAAGTCTCCTGAGCCAGTCGTAGCTCCCATTGATCCTAAGTGAGGTTTCTGCAGAGCATGGCCAGGAGCGAGTCCGGATGTTCAGACGGGATGCAACGAGACCAGGATCAAATGCTTAGACGGACCACTTGAAGCATGTGGGCTAGAATTAGGAGTTGCCAACTAGTGGCACGCCTGAGGTTGTGTAAAGGAAATATACATTTCTTTTATTTACCTGATGATAACATTTCCACAAATGTATCGATGACGAAATTAATCTTGTAGAGTATTTGTACAAATAATCTTGTAGAGTATTTGTACAAATAATCTTGCACCCGGATTGATTTATATAGTGCCTGAAATAAAAGTTTTTGGAAAAATCTGAATTTTTTAAATATTGAAATATGTCACTATTGAGACAATTAAACCAGAAAATCTCCAACTATGACCAACGAATCAACAGCACCTGGAAAGAGAAGAATTGATATACAGATGGGGAGAAAGGGATGTTTGTGTGGATGCATTGGTGCAGGGAGAAGATGAGAGAAACAAAGATGGAATGAGGCATGGAGAGCAGGTTGGGTAGGGAGAGATGTGCCCTGATCAGGGAAGGACTTGGGGTAATAGTAGGCAGAGAGGTATACCGACTACTTTTGGTTCGTATTGGGGTAGGGGGGGGTGATCATTAGAGACTGGGATAATGAAAATGCTGTCATCAAAGTAAATGAAAGGTTGACATGACAACCCACCTCTGGGTCCTCATCCCACCACTTCAGAACCCCCAGAAGTGAAGTGCAAGTGTGTGGTCCTCAAACTTAGACAGAAGTATTGTTAAAGAAGAAACTGCAGATGCTGGAGAATCGAGGGTTACACAAAAAGCTGGAGAAACTCAGCGGGTGCAGCAGCATCTAAGGAGCGAAGGAGATAGGCAACGTTATTTCTTGCCATTCTCTGCCTTGATGCAAATCAGTTCAGTCTGACTGATTTAACTGTCCTCTGAAATGGCCATCTTTGCCAACAATATTTTTAGAGACTGACATAGGAGACCAAGTAACATGGCTTGTTCACTGGAGCTGACTGAGTGTATTAAAAGGGCCCAGAGCTAGGGATGTTGACCTAGAAAAGTAAACTGGCATTGATTTATGTATTCTACAGTGGACTTGAAGGCTTTTGTAGTGAATGTATCGCTTTTGATGCTTTGGGGTGCAAGCTGAGGATAGTCCTTTGTACGAGGGGGAAAGGATCATGCTGCTCAGTCAACAGTGACCGTTGTGCGTGGTTTGAATTCTTTATATTCCTACTAATTTTACCTTGGAAGACTAAAAATGCTCCTGGATATAATTGTTGATCTTTGCTACCTTTGAGATGTGGCTCACTTCTCCCTGGGGTTTGTCATGGGCTTTAGTCAAATGGCATTGTTGTGCAGCCATATTAGATTAGTAAAAGGTCTGCTCTATGGGTGTAAAGTATAAGATCCATTCAGTAGTATGATTCATAGACTGAGTTGACAGTGACTCAGGTGACTGATTCATATGCAAATCTTGCGACTCAGTGTCTGAAGTTAAAGTAACCATGATTTTGTAGATGAGGTGATGTAGATCAAAAAGCTTTACCTTGAAGAGCTTGTTGGAAGTTAAGTGCAACATTATGGTGAGAAATATTGAGAAAAGCGTTGAGACGATGACATGGTCTCACTTGCAGGGGTGGAAAACACGGGGGGGGGGGGGCAAGAGGGGACACGTCACCCCCATGTTTTGAGAGGAGGGGGACATCCCCCCCCCCAAAGTTTTTTCATCCGGATTTTAAAATCTCCGTGAGACAGTGGAGGTGGGATTGCTGATCGAGGGAGTCGATGGGACGAGAGAGACGTCAGGGCTGGACATGATGATTCAGTGCGATGATTGGAGGAGGGAGACATGAGTTGGGGGGGGGGGGGGGGAGGAGACTGAGGATAGAGTGCGGTGATTGGAGGGAGGAGTGAGGGGGTGGGACTGAGGATAGAGTGCGGTGATTGGAGGAGTGAGCCATGGCACAGACCTGCACCTTGTCCACAGCCAGGATCAATCCTGGCCGGGTCTCCGGCGCTGTCCCGTCCCCACCCGCAGAGAAGCAGCGCTAAACCCAGCTCAACTCTGCCTGGTTAACCTGCCTGGGCTTGTGGGAAATATGCGCAGCGCGGAGAAGCAGCGCTGGTGTCCAGGCAGGGCTGTAGTTAACCCGGCAAGACAGGCAGAGTTGAGCTGCATTTAGCGCTATAGGATCTTTGCTCCGAAGCCGTGCGTGTGCGCATGTGCGGGCGGCCACCAAAAAATTGTGTCCCCGGTCCCCTCCATGTTTTGATAGCGAGTTCCGCTCTTGCTCACTTGACACCTGTTAGCACTGAGATTTGGTTGGTTGTGGATTTGTTGATTAAGATTGTGTGGAAAGAAAGCAAATGTGGTTCTATCAAGCATCTGCTGTGTCCTGGGTCATATTACACTTTTTGAGTGCTGCTAATGTATTCAATTACCGTACGGCTTGAAATGGGGGAAAGGCCCTTGGGAGTCAATAAGGTAATAAAGACCACAGCTTGCATGCCACCATGTAGCAAATGTAAGGTGGAGGTAAATTCTGTGCAGCCAAACTTAGGAGAATGGGTAATGCCTGCAGCCCGTTTGTTTTTCCATCTTTTCTTTATTTTTAGTCCGTTAAAAGTCTGTTTTTGGGGGAGACTTTAACTTTTCTATGTGGAGGAGAGGGGCAGGGTAAGGGGGAAACTAACTCCCAGTCGCTTCCTGGTGGGGATGCGACTATTTCTCCTGCCGGGAACCGGACCAGAGCTGCAGCAGCGCGGCGCTGGAGTCACCGTGGCGCGGGCGATGCCTACCTGGGTCGCCGTTTGGAGCTCCACAGCGTTGGGCTGCTGCTCCAACATCTTGGAGCTCTGGTTTGGAGAGCTCCCAACGCGGGCGGCACTGAACAGCTCCGGTAGGAGGGGGCTGACTCAGGATCCAGGCCGCTGAGTACATCCACCAGCCCCGACGTCGGACTTGCACCACCCCGGCGAGGGGGCCTGAACATCGGGCCGCCCGTAGCGGCTACTGCGGAGGGCTCTGGGAGGCCCCGACCACGGGTGAACAGTGGGGAACATAGGGAAGAGACTGACTTTGGTGCCTTCCCTCACAGTGGGAAACTTTGATCCTGCTGTGTGGGGATGTTTTATGTTGAATTCTATCTACTCTATGTTGTGTTCTTTATTTTTTACTGTATGGCTGTATGGTGATTTCATTTCACTGTGCCAATTGGCACATGTGACAGATAAATGTATCTTGTATCTTATAGGCCTTTGCAGCATTGAAGAAACTGCCACATTACAGGGCTCTCACTTAACTTTTTTTTTCTCTGTTTCCAGCCGGGCAACATAGGCAGCTTTTTAGGTTGCCAAATGACAGTTTAGGTGGTCATTTAAGACGGCTTGCATGACGCATGCGATAATGTGCTCGGACGAAGTGAGTAGTTACCAGTCGGAATTATGCTCAATGAACCATCCACATATTATTTCTGCTTCAAATAAAATCACAAACTAACATATTCACCAATCAAGACATGATATATACCACAGTGACATGCAGCAAAATTATAATACAGTATATACAGTATCTCAACTCTTTTTACATGTTGCAATGAATGCAATTTCTATTATTTCTTTCCACTTCCAAACCAAAATGTGGTTGGATTATTCAGCGCATGATCAACCTCAGTGAGACCAAGCGCAGGCTTGGCAATCGCTTCGCACAACACCTCCAATCAGGTTCGCAATAACCAACCTGATCTCCCGGTGGCTCAGCACTTCAACTCCCCCTCCCATTCCGAATCCGACCTTTTTGTCCTGGGCCTCCATGGCCAGAGTGAGGCCCACTGCAAATTAGAGGATCAGCACCTCATATTTTGCTTGGGTAGTTTACACCCCAGCGGTATGAACATTGGCTTCTCGAAATTCAGGTAGTCCTTGCATTCTCCCTCCTTCCCATTCCCAGCTCGTCCCCTGCCTATTGTCTCTGCCTCTTCTTTTTCCCGCACCCACCCTGACATCACTGTGAAGAAGGGTCTCGACCCGAATCGACCCCGGAATTGATCCTGAATACGGCTGCTGTCCGTGTGGAGTTTGCTCCTTTTCCCTTTGATCGCATGGGTTTTCTCCGGGTGCACTTGTTTGCTTCCACATTCCAAAGGTGTGCAGGAACATTTTTCAGACCCAACCCAAAACATAATATATTTCTCGTGTATAACATTGTTTACAGAGTACTATGTTTACATACTCTGTTGTGCTGCTGCAAGTGAGGATTTCATTGTTCTAACTGGAACGTGAGAGAATAAAACACTATTGACTCGCGTCGCTAATGTGTGGGATAGAACTAGTGTACGGGTGATCGATGATCGGCGTGGACTCAGTGGGCCGAAGGGCTTGTTTCCACGCTGTATTTTTAAATTAAAAACACCAAAACCAGAGGAAATCTAAAGAAGGGTCTCTACCCGAAACGTCACCCAATTTCTTCTATCCAGAGATGCTGGCTGCTCCATGGAGTTCCCCCGCACAATTAAAGCATGGAATAGTCTTCACCCTACCAAAGTTACCCAACCAGACACAACTAAATTTAAGGTAGCTCTTTTTTCCCCAAGAACCTTTTGTTTGCTCAAGTCCAAGTCAAGAGGGTTTTATTGTCATGTGTCCCAGATAGGACATTGAAATTCTTGCTTGCTGTAGCACAACAGAATATGTAAGCATAATACAGAACAGGAGATAAAAAGTTCAGTGTATCTATATACCATAGACCATATATGTACACAATAAATAAAAAGATAAAATGCAATGGGCTGTTATTTTTCAGTTTGGAGTTTGGTGGTGGACCGTCCACCACCTCCAGTTTAAATTCCATTTGGAATATTTTTGGAGGACCAGGAAACCAAGAAGCAGGAGTTGCTCCAGGGAGTGATTCTGCATTGGTTTTCAGTGGTCTTGGCGAGGCGGCGACTGGACAGCAATGGCGGCCAGATCTCCCACAATACAAAGGGAGGGAGAAAGTGCCGGGCGCTGACGAGTTGCCATGGCAGCGCACATGTGCTGGCCGCGGTTGTGCGAATGTGCAGGGGGAGGATGTGCAGGCCGTGGCAGTGTGCATGTGCAAGGCGGCCGGCCGTGCTGCCGGATGAGGAGCAGCCGGAGAGCCGGCGACACGGATGGCAGGCGAAGATGGAGAGAGATAGATAGCGAGGGGGGCCCCGCTCAGAGTTGAGCGGCAGGTGTCCCGGGTGCTTCCAAGCCGGGCAAAATGACATGGCTTTTAGGTTGCCCGGCGGGACTTTAGGTGGCCATTGGCACCCGGGCAACCGTTAATTTCGAGCCCTGCATTATGGTGATCAGTAAGTTGCTAAAGCTAAAAAAAAACAAAGGTGGGGAAACTTTGCACCCAAGGCAGCATCTGTGGAGCAAAAACACAAAGGATATTTCAGTTTGTGATCCATCCCATCTTCAGACTGATAGAATAGAGGGGAGAAAGCTAGAAGAAAGGTGAGTAGAAAGTGTGGGGCAAGAACTGGCAAGTTACAGTTACTAAACCTACATTCTTTCCACCCTCTTTCTTCCCCCCCACCCACCCATTTTTTCTGTATCAGATATGTGCCAGCAATGAAGATCCATAACAAATAAGAGTTTAACCAACTTTCCTTAATATTCATAGAAACGAGCATCGTCAAATACTCACCAAAAATATCTACAGGTGTGTAAGTTGGGTTTGCTGCAGTAATAAACTACCTCTTGACTTCCATTATATCTTAAAAACATAAAGTAACAGTGTCATGGAATACTCCAGCTGCACTTAAAAAGCTTAATGCGGTAACGGGCACAGAATGCTATTTCATAGAACCACACCTGTAGCTCTTTTTTCCCATGCCGCTTCTGTACAGCCACACCCTCTCCCCCACCAACCTGTCCAAGTAAAGGACAATATCAAAATAGAATGGTAGCGAGAGAAAGAAATGAAGGTGGGTAGAGGCCAACATCATTAGCTAAGTTGAGGGTTCCTTTTTGAATAAAATGTATCCTGCTCAAACATCAAGCATTTCCATCTGCAAAAGCAGACATGGCCACAGTTTAATGTCTCGCCTGAAGGCAGGCAGGCAGTCAAGAACGTGTTGCGCTTTTATATTGATGCAATGGACAGTCAAACTGAATGTCTATGCTTAGGTTCTGAAATGGGACTTAAACTCACAATATTCTGACTTAACCGAGCCCCAGCTGACAGTCTTTACATTTGTGTTCAATATGAAATTTTGTTGAAGGATATATATATTTACACCACGATAGCTGAATAAAGACAAGCCTTTGAGAGGCTTACCAGGAGGTTTTATGCATAAAAGCTCATCGTAAATCAGTGCAGCTGTTTTCTAGAAAAGGAACTTTCACTGGTTGATATCAGTTGACTCAATAACATAATATATACGAGTCATACATTAGAACTGATTGTAGAACAGTTTGCTTTGTTCGTAAATTACACATCCTTCAGATGCCTTGACAGATACATTTCTTAATATTTCCAGTTAAAGTTACTTTCTCTATAAAATAAGCACATAAGAATGAGATGCAGGAGTAGACCATGTTGTCATTTGTACTGTACAATAAGTCCATCACTGTTTTCCTCCATCTATCTCTTCCTTTAACATCCAGAAACCTGTTAATTTTTGTTGCAAGTGGACATAGTATTGAAGCTCCGCAGCCCTTCAGGGTGGAGAATCTGTGATTCACCTCCGTGCGAGTGAAGAAATTCTTTCTTATTTCAGTCCTATATTGCCTATCCTTTATTGTTTTATTCTGACCCCTGGTTCCAGGCTTCTCCGCCAGGGGAAATTTCAGTTCAGCCTAGTAAGAATTTTACAACTATTTATTAGATGGCCTCTAATTCTTTTAAACTGTCAAGTTTACATGGGTATACTGTGGCATGGCATCTTGGTTTTGACCCTGACTTGGGCGCTGTCTGTGCAGAGTTTGCATGTTCTCTGTGACTAGATGCCTTTCTAAAAACATGCATTGCGGTAGGTTAACAGCTACTGTAAATTACCCCATAGTGGGTCAGGGTTAACCAAAGGGGAGTTGATGGTTGAGCTGTAGTTGCATGGTTAACGGAAACAAAGGGTACAAGGAGTGGGACCAGTGGAACTCATTACATCATTATAAGTATACAAATACAGACCTAGCCTTCCCAATCTTCATGTGATAAACATTCCATCTCAAAATACAATGTGATGAATCTCAATTCTATTTGCTTTATGGTGAGAATATTTTTTTGGGGGTAAGGAGAGCAAGGATGTACTCTGTGTCATTGAGGCCCTATATACTTCAGTCAGATATCTTTGTTCTTGTACTCATCCTTTCATAATAAAAACAACAATATTTCCCTTGCTTATTGCTTGCTGCACACTGCCTTTTCAGTGACTTGTCTACCAATGTCCCATTGAACTTCAACATTTTCATGCACGTCCATTAGCCTCATTTTTTCACATTATTTTCCTCCTGCCTTCACCCACTCTGTTAATCTTTATCTCCTAGACCTCTATATCCTCCTCCCAACTCATGATTACATCTCATTTTGTGTCATTTGCTAACTTTGGAAATGTAGCATTTTGTTCCATTACCCAAATTGTTTTTATAAAGTGTAAGTATCTTTGTACAGTGCCTCCTCCCTGTTGTGAGTCCTCAGATTGGACCTTCCATGTCAATTTGAATCTTATTTTATGTTTGTTCTATGATGCCATACAATCCATCATCCTGACCTGTGGGTCCACAGAGTGAAGACCTTTGTCAAATAAGACTGTTATTGCAGCAATACTTTCTCAATCATACTTTCACAATATTCCATCACACTTCCCATTGAAGTGAAGTTAATCGTCAAAACAAGTGGGGAAACTGTTCAATCTGCATCAACTATACATCAGAACAAGGTTATCTGGATCTTAATAGTAGAGATCCAGTACTTGTATGATGCTTGCTTTTGCACAAACTCTGAGATAGAGCTCCAAGCTTTGGTTGATTTATTGATTGAAATAATATCGGAAAGTGGGCCTTGCATTCAACACCTCTACCAATGTCCTCTACCAATTTAACAATAAAGGTTCATGGGAGGACCCTGCAAAATATGGACCACTTCCCATATATTGGAACCACCTCAGCAAGGACAGACCTGATGAAATTTGTCACCATTTTCAACACTCCAGCACAGACTAAGATTGAATGAAAATGGTATTTGAAGAAACTTGCCAACTTCTTCAGGGAGAACAAAGCAATTGATGTTCAACATGAAGTTCAAATAACTTCAATTCCTATTGAATGTACAAAGATGTATAAGATTCATTTACATATGTATATGAATTTGTGTTTTATGCTAGGCTGATATATTTAGAGTCTTTATGGTCTTGTCTCTCGTTAAATGGTGGAATTGAATACATTTATTGCCAGGAGTGTTTTATTGTTATACAACCCGAAACCAAACAATGAAATTCTTACTTATAATAGGCCAACAGATATAAGTTCATAAGTCAAAGGTGCAGAATTAGCCCTTTCGCCCTTGCGTCTACTCTGCCATTCAATCATGGCTGAATCCTGTTATTCCCCATAACCCTTGACAGTCTTACTAGTCAAGAAACTGTAAATCTCCACTTTAAATTCCCAATGACGGCCTCCACAGCCGTCGGTGGCAATGAATTCCACAGATTCCCCACCCTCTAACTCGAGAAATTCCACCTTGTCTCTTTTCTAAAGGTGCGTTATTTTATTCTGAGGCTATGCCCTCTAGTCTTAAAATACTCGCGCACTAGTATATCCTCTCCGTATCTACTCCATTCAGGACTTTCACTTTGGTAAGTTTCACTGAGGCCTCCCCCCCCCCCCCCCCCTCTCATCCTTCTAAACTCCACGAGTACAGGCCCAGTGCCGTCAAACGCTCATCATACGTCAACCCAATCATCCCCAAGATCATTTTCGTAAATCTCCTCTGGACCCTCTACAATGCCAGCGCATCCTTCCTTAGATATGGGGCCCAAAGCTACTCGCAATAATCCAGATGCAGTCTGACCAGTGCCATAAAGTGTCAGCATTGTATCCCTGTTTTTATACTCTAGTCCTGTAAAAATGAATGCTAACATTGCATTTGCATTCTTTAGTACTGATTTAACTTGCAAATTAACCTTTTGGGAATTCTGCACCAGCACTCCCAATTCCCTTTGCATCTCCAATATGTAAACATAGTACTCAATAAACATGATAACCAACAACAAAAAAACATTCAGTACCTGTATTTATAAATAACAAACAAACAACCAATTATTCTTCAAAGACAAAAACAATGCCCCCCCCACCCCCTCCCCCCAAATCTATGTAGTTGAGAGCTTAGTTGGAGGTTGTAATGTTTAATGGTCTGATGCTTGTGGGGAAGAAGCTGCTAATGAACCTGGATGTAGGTTTTCAGGCTCCCATACCACCTTCCTTTTGGCAGGAGTTAAATGAGAGTGTGGCCAGGGTGGTGTGGGTCCCTGATGATGCTTGCTGCCTTTTTGTGGCAGTGACCCGTATAGTAGCAATGTTACAAAATTTTGATATTTTAAAAATCAAGTCTGCAATTTATCCCATTAGATAAAGCATAAAAAGTTTAATTTGACCCCTAATTCACTTTCATATCTTCAGTATTAAGAAGGTTATGACCATTTTCATACTCGGAAATTAGCATCTTGTTCCCCATTGCCTTTCAATTGACTTAACTCAAAAGCTGTGATCTAGAACCGTTAAAAGCCCATAACTTTCTTAAAAATTAAGAGAACTCAATGAAATTTTCAGTTATTATAGATTGAAGCATTCTGAAACAAATATGAAACAATCTTACTTGGATGACCTGAAATTAAAGCATATAATTAGTTATCTAATTGTAGCTAATTACAAAATTCAATGAGTAGATCTAAACATCTATCAATTTCTTAAGAAAAGATAAACTTTTTTTAAATTGCCTAAGTGTCCAAATAACATTCGCACAATAATCTGCAATATAACATAATTTTTAAATCTCATTTTTATGAATTTCTGGGCCAAATGGAAGGAATGTAGTGTTTAATGCCTGTAAATTAATGGCCATTTAAATCAACTAGCGAGTGGGTTTTAGTAGAATGTGGTGGATTAGAACGTTGCGGTTTGCTGTGAAGTCGGTATAAAAAATACAGCCGGTTCATACATTTTTTTTGGACCCCATTTCGCAACATGAAAATATTATTAAAGCCTCCATAAAAAACAACTTTTAATATAAAAATAAACTGTACCTTTTTTTCTCCCCTACGCAAAATCCTTCCCGTTATCGGCGCTCATGGCTTTTGAAGGTGATTTTTAAATTACTGTAGATAATAAATAATCTAGCGTACTTTAAAAATACCTTCATTAATGAAATGTCGGAGCGATTTTACTTCCGCAACAAAATCGCCCGACACTGATCGATTTGCCCAGTCTGAAGAAAAATGGCACTTTAAGCCCGCCCCCCTCTGAAAGGCGCCAAAGTCACGGGGAGCGGCAGAACTGCAGCGCTGCTCAAGGTAAGTTTTGTAACGTACCTACGTATAGATCCTTTCAATGGCGAGGAGGTCAATACCCTTGTTGGACTGGGCAGCGTTCATCACATTAAAAAATATCTTCATTGTTGGGCGTTCGAGTTGCCGAACCAGGCCGTGATGCAGCCAGTCGATATGCTCTCCACTATACACTTGTGGAAGTTCAAGAGAGTATTTGTTGAATACTGCATGCCGAATCTCCTCAATCCTAAAGTGGGATTGTATTTGGATGATAGTTATGAAAATTATGATGTAATAAAAAGTATGAGAAGGAACAAAAGTAATGGATATTATTTCAAGAGTGTTTTATTGTCATATGTCCCATATAGAACAATTAACTTCTCATGCAGCAGCACAACAGAATATGTAGTGATTGACAGCTAGCTCTCTACCTCTGACTGTGTTGCTCAGTTGCTATAATAGTTCTCCATCTCATTGACTTGGATGTCCTAATGGCTGGACTTGAGTGGCAGCTTGCTGTCACTGTCAATATGGGGTTGATTGCAATGCTACCTGCTGAAAAAATGAAAGACAAGAAGTTATTTACCTGTTCAGAACTAAGCTTGACATTAACCTGCAAGCCTAAAAGCAGACTGTCTCAAAACTATGCAAATATATGTTCTATTGTGTCAATAACATTCCAAATGAGTTTTAATCAGGCCTGACCAATGAAGCAAAGGACCAAGCAATGTGTTCACCAGAATTTTCCTGCAAGGGATTTGGAGCTACGCAGCTGTTGTGTGGACAGGAGGCCCTTTTGGATAAGCCAAAAATGTTTATCTGCGTCTGGAGGGCAGAAGTATTCATTGGTTCCAGAAGGAGAGTTTACTTTGCTCTACCCTGTTAGGTCCAACGACAATGCCATCTTCCTCCAATTACCTGGAAGTCACAGATGGTTAATAATTGCCTGTTCTGTCTTTGGGTATTGTGGAGAAGAAGTGGACCAATAGTGAAAACTCTGGCCTCCTAGCTCTTTTGGGCAGAGTTCAACCTGCTGAAGTTGTTTCCTGTCATAAGCCTGCTCTGCACCTTCTCTGTACTAGCTTGTTTCTTTCTGTTGACCTGTTTTCTCTTCACAAATTCAGAATTCAAAACGGGCCAGAGTGTTAAATGTAGAATTTTACGTATGGAAGTTTCTGGAGTCTGAGGCCTTATGCAGAAACAAATTACGTCTCATTAATTCAAACCACATTTTCTATATTTTTTGTTTTCTGCACTAGCCATTGGTTTGAAATTCTACTAACACAGGATCTGCTGATTTCACAGAGCTTTTGGAGTCAGTTGCTGGTGTCCTTGTTTCAACTTGATTCCCAGCCTTCCTTGGCTCAGAGTTGAGAGCTGGTTGCAGGCCAGTACAAACACGCCAGGGACTTGAGGGCGGACTAGTGTGAGAAGCGCTAGAAGTTAGAAACGTGATGCAGTTTTAAAATTAAAGTAGGTTTGAGGAGAAAGTTGTATTTTGGGGCACGAGAGAGGAATTGAAGACAGCACCGCTATTTGAAAGGTGGTATACGTTTATCTAAAAGCTTGATTGAAAGTATAACTGGAAACTTAACCAATAAGAACAAAATTGAATTGACAGTCATTGAATTCAGAGCAACTAAAGAAAAAGAGGCTTTGGTGATGAGATTGTAGTCTGAAGAATAGAACTTAGTAAATTTACAAATTGATTTACAGCAGCTGATGATCTTTATTCTATAGCTGCTATTGCTTTCTAGTCTGGAAGCCGTGTTATCTTGGCTGTCAGGATTTATATCAAAATTTATACTAAACTTTTTTTATCTGCATGTGTCGGAAAGAACTGTAGATGCTGGTTTAAATTGAAGGTAGATACAAATGCTGGAGTAACTCTGCGGGACAAGCAGCATCTCTGAAGAGGAATGGGTGACGTTTCGGGTCGAGACCCTTCTTCATACTGAATTTTTTTCCTGCATATTGGCTAGAAGTTTATGGACATAGAAATTTGTGGACATTTCTCGAATCATGCTATCCTTCTGTCCCCTCAAAAGTGTGGATGGGGCACAAATTGAGGAATGAAGTTGTGCTTTGTGTATGTGTCTAATTTATTGCCATTGGACTGGACAGCATAAGCGCTTATTCTTCGCAACATAAGATGTTACCATTTGGCCCATCAAATCTGTGACAACTCCATCAATTGCAAGTACCCAATTATTTTCCTCCAACCTTATGCATGCCAATTAGCATTTCTCTGATTCTCCTGGCACCTACATATGTTTCAGAGCTGCAGGTTATCCAAGTGACCAGCATGTCTTTGGAATGTGGGAGGAAACTAAAGGACCTAGTAGAATTCCACTGGAAATGGAGGGAATGTGAAACTCCATGCAGACAGCAAACTTAAATCCAGGTCACTGCAACTGGAAGACAGCTGTACTACCTGGAGCCCCATTGAACTCATCAACAGAGGAAATGTCTCTTGGTTGTAATGGCAGTAAAAGTATGACACTACTTTTGAGTTTTGCAATTTATTTTGATTTCCTCACTGAAATTATAAGGAATTACATTTGTAAATGTAATAGTTTTTACAAAAGATGCATTATTAATGCAAAAGCATTTCATCTGATTTTTGATTTTATTCATTGAAGACATGCCCTGGTCAACCATTGAATTTACGCAGAGAGTGGTGAGTCTGTGGAATTCTCTGCCACAGAAGGTAGTTGAGGCCAGTTCATTGGCTATATTTAAGAGGGCGTTAGATGTGGCACTTGTGGCTAAAGGGATCAGGGGGTATGGAGAGAAGGCAGGTACGGGATACTGAGTTGGATGATCAGCCATGATCACATTGAATGGCGGTGCAGGCTCGAAGGGCCGAATGGCCTACTCCTGCACCTATTTTCTATGTTTCTATGTTTCTATTTCTGAAGGCCTCAATCTTTAAACTTTATATGTAAATAACCTTCTGCATTGCACGTTAGTCTTGTTGCATAGGTACAGTGGTTGTAGACCATTATGGCTTAAATATAATGTCCTTAAAATTGAGGTAATGGATTTATAACAATTAGCCTTTATTTAAAATAAAACACCTACACATTTTCACTTTCAGACTTTTTTGTAATAGTACTAAATAAAGGAATTTCAGATGGTGTTAAAATATCACAAATTATTCAGGGAGTGGGGAAAGCATTTATGTCAGACATGTTTATATTGCAGAACTCTAAATATCCAAACCAAAATATACAAATCCAATCAAACACTTGTGTGGGTAGATTAACTAGTTGTTTAATAATGGCAGTTTTCAGCAACTTGCACTCAGTCTCCTGGAATGTCTTTTTATTCGACTCCAGCTGCAAAAGAAAGTAACACCTGTTTAATTGTTATGTATGATGTAAAAGTGCAGGTATTTCTGAAATAATTTTACAGTAGTGACTTTGGTGATAGCAATATAATACAAAGCAGCTGCAAAATCCCTCCGTGTCACCTGGCCTGGGGCAGAATCCTTCTTTTAACTTTGTTTTGCAGAATGAATACACCTTTATGTTATTAAATCCATTGAACTTGTAATGTGTGTCAGTTTCTGTGTGGATGTTTGGTAGCATACTTAGTTGGAAAATTGACACTGCATTTTTGGGTGTTCCTGTGTCTGACATACTGCCTTATTCACTTGAGCTTAAGCCTTTTTTCCTTATAAATAGGATTCAAAAACGTGCTCAGTGGAATAATGTTGTTTATGGGAAGCTCTAAACCAGAAGCTTTGTGGCAATGACATATTCCATGAGATGTCTTCCTTTCTCATTTATTGTGGATTCTGGTTTTAAATGCATATTGTCTTTTTTTCCTGCATCACTGCTCTTGTCCTCTCCCACACAGACAAGGATAGGTGGTTTGTGTTTTATGCCAGCAGTCATAGTTGGATGACTGCAGCAATGCTGAATTTCAAGATGTTGATGAAGTATAGAAGCCAACTACTAAATGTCAATGAGTGCCATTTATCTCTAAGTTTCTGGCTTTATCGATACAACAAAGAATTGACTAATTTTCAAAAGTTTGAAACTTTAATACTTTTTTGTAATCAGATGTTCAATTTCTTCCTTTGTTGACAGTTGCACTTCACCCTTCACCTCATTCGCTGCTTTTAACTTGAATTTATTTTCATGTTCCAAGGATCACAAGTTTCACCAACTTTGAATCCTCCTTTCTCAAGACATCCATGGCTGTCTTGATTACATTTCCCCTCAACCTGCATTCTCTAAGGTCTGATTTCTCCCAGTTTCTCTAGCTTTGTCATATCTGATGAAGACACTTGCCACACCAATGTTTCCACAATTCTATAATCAGAGCTCTGTGTGGCATCTGTTCCATTCCTTGTAGATTTGCCATTGCCTCTAAGTGCAAAGCTGTTTTTGGTCGGGAAGTGGAAGGTTTTGCATGATTATTTTAATCTATCAAGAATAGGTTATAGAGTATTATAGTTTGATGTCCATTTTCCACCATGCCAAAATAATAAATCTGTAATCGCGATTTGGTATCATGTTCCAGATGAATCATTAAAACAAGGTTATATTAGCTAAATATATTTAAAGGACCATAAAGTAAGCACAAAAAATAGCTTGTACAAATTTGAAAATAACTATCTTTGAACATTTACAATTTTCATTGTGATTCGAGGTTTCCTTGATTTTATGCCTTGAGTAATTGAAAATAGAGGAGCTCTTTTTAATAATAAAGGGAACTCTGCATAGTATCTGAGGATTTATAATAAGTTAATATTAAATTTGGGCTTCAAAAGCTTCTAGCTGTGCAATGTGCTTCGTAAAACATAGGTGCTTCGAGATCTGTAATTTGTTGCATTGAACAAAATCTCTGTAGCCAAGTTTATTTTACATCATCTACTGCAAATCAGATTTTCTTTACACTCTTTCCATTCCCCCTTAAACCCCATAAATGTTAGTGGTAGGATCTTCAAAAATAGCTTTTCAATTGAACACTAAAATGTTGTGTGTTCATCTCATTAAATTTGAATGAATATTGGATTTGTTGCATAGTTCAAATTATGGATGCAGAATGACCAATTTTTCTGTGTACTTCATGAAGATTTTGGGGTAGTACTCGGTGTAGCATATATAGTGTAAACAATCTTGCATGATAACTGGGGTTCATTGCCAAGGGAAGTGAAGTAAAATCACCTGGCAAATCCGAAATAAGAACAGAAAATGCTTGAAGTAATCAGTCAAATGGGATCTGTGGAAAGAGAAATAAAGTTGGTTGTTTTTGAGTCGTGGGGTAAATAGATCTTATTATTTCAAGGGCCACTTTGTAGCTGAGCCAGGAGACTCAGTAGCTGTACCTAAGATCTATACAGAAGTTTATTTCACACAAAAATCAAAAAGCAACTGTATAAATGAATTTATTATATATTAATGGAATAGCAGAAAGTACTATAATATTGTAGAGCACAGTGAAGAAATGAAGAATTTTCAAAACAAATCTTTTCTTCACTAATCAGGCTTTAAGTACTATTCAATTAATTTAAATTTGTCCCTTTTAAATGAGCAGGCTATGGTAAGTTCATACATTTTAGATAACAGTTTTTACATTATGGACCTGAGGTTAAAGAGGCTGTTGGGTACGGAATAGAAATGAAGATAGGCAGGCGATATAATGGCTAAGTAAAAGAATGCTGTCAGATCTGTTTGATACACAGGCCATAGTTGAACATCATCCTCAAGTTGTCGAGACACAGGGCACTTGCAGGACATCTTCCTAAACATTAATAATTAATTAAGATCTTGCTGCTGTTGGTATGAATGTTAAATCCCAAGATTTGTGAATTACAATTTCAATTCCTCTGAATTGGTTTTGTTTCCAGGAGCATAAACGTTTCGATGGCAAATTATTGTTTTAGCTGAGCAAACCAATCGATGAAGTTTAACTCCCTTAAGTTTTAAGATAGTTATGAATAAGGAAAAGTCTGAAATTTTGGGGGGGGGGGGGGGGGAGTATAAAGTTGGGGGAGGACTGATTACAACATTTTTAGGCTGGGGCTGGGTGATTGAATAGGGAGCAGCTGTTATTCGATAAATTCACATCTGACATATGGGAGTCGTTTAAAGACCAGCTGATCAGATGGCAAAGTAAGGGGACTTTGGATGATGAGCAAAGTAGTAAATTTGGTCGAAAATAAGCATATGTAAGGCCGAGGATGATGAAATCACACAGAACCTTTGAGGAATATAAAGAAAGTAGAAAATAACTCAAGCATGGAATAAGGAGGGGCCACTAGGGGCCATGAAATGCCATTGGCAAGTAAGAAAACAAGAATCCTTAAAGCATTTGCACTGTACATTCGGGTAACTAGGGGCCACCCAAGGATAAAGGAAGGAATTTAGACTTGGAGTTAGAGGATGTAAATGAGGTACTGAACAAATACATTGCCTCAGTATTCAACAAGGAAAAGGACAAAGAGGATAGTAAGATCAATATAATAATATGGTACGATATTTCAAAATCAAGGAGGAGAGGTCTTGGAGTTCCTTGAAGTGGATTAGATGGATAATAATTCCTCAAAGCCAGATGGGATCTATCCCTGGTTATTGAGAGGCAAGGGAGGGGATTTTGGGGGCCTTGATGAGAGATCTTTGTATCCTCTCTGGCCACAGACGAGGTTCCGGAGGACTAGAGAGCAACCAATTTTGTTCCTTTGTTTAAAAATTAGAAATGGGGATAACCCAGCAATTTATAGAATGGTGAGCCTCACATCAGTGGTACGGAAGCGATTGTAGAGGATTCGCAGGGATAGGATTAACATGCATTTGGATGAGAATGGGCAGATTATGGATACTCAGCATGGCTTTATGCAGGGAAGGTCTTGTTTTACAAACATGATTGGATTTTTGAGGAGGTGGGGCAATGGATGTTGTCTGCATAGATTTTAGTAAGGTATTTGACAACGTCCCTTAAAATATGCTAATCCAAAATGTTAGGATGCATGGGATCCACGGTGACTTGGTAGTTTGCATTCAGAACTGGTTTACTCACAGAAGACAGAATAGTGATGGAAATGTGTTCTGGCTAGAGATCTGTGATTTTTGTTGTTCCACACGGATCAGTTCTGGGGGCTCTTTTGTTTGTGATAAATATAAACTACTTGAAAGGAAAAATAAACACCAGGAACGGTAGATGTAAAAAATATGGAATGCTTCACAAATTTGATGTCATCGGTGCCTAGAGGCCTTGGTAATCTTTTCTGCGTAGTTCAACATAAATGGATTGGATATTAAGAATGCAGACGACAACAAATTAGTGGAGTTACGGACTGATGAAGCTGTCAAAAGATACGGTAGGATCAATTACAGGTATGAGTGGAGAAATAGCAGATAGAATTTAATCTGGGCAAGTTTGGGACGTTTCACTTTAGGCAATCAAATCTAAAGGTATACAGTTAGTTTCAGGACATGTAACAGCGTTCTTGTACAGAGAAACCTTGAGGTCCAAGTCCACAAGTCCCTGAAAGAGGCAAGACAAGGAGTAATAAAGAAGGTGTTCTTACCTTTATTGGTTTGGGCATTGAAGTTTAACAGGGTATTAGCTTGAATGAGAGTTGGACCAACTTGGTTGTTTTTTCTGAAGCATTGGAGCATGAGTGCTTCCTGGAGGTTTATAAATGTGAGATGCATGGATAGAGTGGACATAACATTTTCCCCATTCAACCACAAGGATATACTTATATGGTGAGAGGGGGAAGGTTTAAAGAAGAGGGCAAGGTTTTTTATTAATGCAGTGGCTGATGCTGGATTGTGGTGCCATGGGTGGTGGTGGAAGCAGATATCATCATGGAGTCAAAGAAGCTTTTACATTGAAGAGGCACATTGATATGTAAGGAATGGAGGGAGAAGAGCTTCATTTAATTTGGCATATTTTCAGCATACAGTAACCATGGGTCAAAAGGTTCTGTCCTTGTGTTAGTGGACGCCAGCAAAATATTAAATATAAATATAGTGTAGTAAAAACACCCCAACAATTTGTATTTAAAATTCAAGATCTGCCTTTTGTAGTATTACTAGACCAAGTGGGACCCATTGGGTCCCTGTCACACGGGAGGCCTGGTCCCCCAATGCAATATTCCACCACTCACACATAGCCCCCAACTGTGCAGGTGCGGCTCATTTCCCATTATTCATCCTCCCTAATTTTAAACTTAAAAATGCAATTGCACCTGCCAGGACTCAATGTATCGGGATTGCAACATTGTAGCCGGTAGGGCTACAATCCCATTGTGATGTCATAGCTGTAACTGCCTGTGCAGATGGTAGAAATGTTTCTCAAAGTGGGATTTTTTAAAGTTAAAAATGTGAATAATGTAAAATATAACATCAATCTGAACGAAACGATACGCGACAACATAGGACAATAAGATATAAGACGACTGTTGGCTTTTAAAGGAAATATTCGCTTTCAACTAAGGGTAATGCTCTGCACATAAATTGATGGGTATTGATTTGAAATTATCTTAAATTGGATTTTAGTTATTGATTTCAGCTCCTTTTAAGTAGCCAGGTCTGTAATGTGAATTGTCATTAAAAAGTACACATGTTTGAGAGTACTTCTTTCACTGGCTTGCATATTTGAGGTTATTTCTCCTTCCTCGATCAAATGAAGGTGTGATTAAATTGGAACCCAAATATTTGTTGTGCTTGTAAATAGAAGCTGAATAGCACTTTGGGATGTTAAGACACTATGAAAATAAGTTCGCTTATTTTTCCAAATGTGTATTGTAGCATTTTCATACTGGAATACGGATGTGTGATAACTATTTTATATCCAAAAGATTAACAATCTTAGATATGCGTATTTTGTTGATTGTAAGTAAAGTAAAAACAAGATGATCTGTATTTTCTTACTGTGATTTCCATGGTATATATTAAGGTCCATACAAGGGAGATTTAGGTTCTTCGGTGAATAAGCGGCTGCTTAAAATTTGAGTTGTGCTAAAGTTTGATTTTGTTCAAGTTCATAAAATATTTTCTTCCAGATTTTTTTTTGTAATGAATTGGTTACTGACAACAGCAGACTGTGCTCCCATTGAACCATGAATGTGCCATGTATGCAATGATTCCCAAAGGTATTTTTCAAGGCATTCTTTTCCAGAGATCCCATGGATGCCAGTAATACTTGCTCGGTCAAAAATGAAATGAAATGCCAGTTCTGATTTCAACACCACTCTGCTGCCTCTGTGATGACTGTGGCGCAGTTTGATTCGTACTTAATATAACATTTATTCTTTGTGTTAACTATAATGATGTCCAGAAAGGGTAGAACCTATGTGAATCAATATATGATATATTGGGGGTTTGCACGTAAGGTCACTGGGTCACAGGGCTTGACGCACGAAGCCGCTCAATCCATCTGGAGGACATGCGCCACTTCCGGTATATGTTATTAATGTAAGAAACGTGTACTTTCCGACCTGTTAAAAACTGCCAAAATGTTGAATGTTTGCGCTGTAAAAAATTGTGGAAGTCGGGATAAGCGTGAGAGACATGTACCCAACTTAAGAATTCCAAAAGTGAAATGAAGGTACTATATACCATCATTTCTCCTCACTTTTGGAATTCTGAAGTAGGCTAAATGTCTCTCACGCTTATCCTGATTTCCATAATTATTTACAGCGAAAAAACTGACCATTTCGGCGGATTTTAACGGGCCCGCTACGCTGTAAGTGCTTACCTGCAGTTCATCGCGTGTAATCCACTTGGGGTAGCGGCGCAACAGCACGGGTCATGGGTCATGATCCGACTGCCATGAAATCTCCCTATACTTGAAGCACTCTATTTATTCATTGGGATGTGAATATTGCTGACATGTCAGTAATTATTAACCATGCTATGGTTAATAATTAGCTCAAATGTGGTTATCTAGCTCTGAGACGCTAGAGTCTGAAATGAAAGTAAAAACACACTGCTAGAGGAAATCATTGGATTGAACAGCATATGAAGGAAATAAATAGTCAATTAAGAGAGGGGGTTGAGATGGGCCAGTAGGAGACAGGTGGATTGAGAAGGAATGAAGGATGATGGACCGATTTGACACCGTGAGGTGTAGTTGGGAGACAAGGATAAGGGGAGCGAGTGGAAGAACTTCTCTGTCTACTTCTACCCTGGTGGATTGAACATTGAATTTTCAAATATCAGGTAATCCTTTCATCCCTGTTCCTTACTCTTTTTCTCTCTGCCTTGTCTCTTACCCGCTCGCCCCCTCCAAGGTACCCTAGGCTCCAACAGCCCATCATCCTTCACCTTTCCATTGTCTACCTATTACTTGCTAACCCTTGTCTTATCCTTCCATCCTCTCTTCTCTTTATACTGATATCACACTCCACTCCATTCTGTTGCAGGGCTCTCAGCTGATACCGTGTCAATTTCTTTACCCCCACAAATGCTACTAGCCCCACTGAATTCCTACAGCTTTTTCTGTTTTTGCTGGTGGTGTAGCTTCCTGAATTGCGGTA
Organism: Raja brachyura; assembly: GCA_963514005.1. The sequence goes on along the minus strand of OY740794.1, from coordinate 15,200,191 downwards.
GTTCTTTTGCTAAAGATACAAGAAGCTGTTAAGTTCGAAGTTCCAGAATTTTGATGCAGTAAATAAATTATTACATTCTTTCAATATGGTGGATTGAGAGGTGTTGTTGGTGAAACCTTGTGATTTGCTAAAATGCAGCTGCTGCCTTGTGATCCCTCGCTACATCAATGGTGAAGGAGAGGGGTAAATAGCATGCTGATCAAGTGGTCGTCTTTGCTTTGAATGACGTCAAGCATTTGTTGGAATTGTATCACCAATGCAAGCAGAGATTATTCTATCACTGCTTACTATTACAGGCAGTCCTCTGTTACATAAGGATTTGTTCCTGAGAACCATCTGAATGCTGATTTCTCCATGTCAGCAATGTCCATAATCTACAGTAGATTATATCATATTGCTCTGCATACATGCTATAAATCTTTAATTTCATTGACTATTCTGCCTAACATTACCCATAATTTAACTAATGGAATATACACCAGTCAGTCGTTTTTAATGATGAAAAACATTATTGCTATTATTATTTGAAAAATGCTTTGAAAAATAGCGGGACAGTTTGTGCAGAGTCGGATAAATCAGGACTTCTTTATCCTGGAATGCATCCGTACTTTCTAGGTGGTAGAGATTTGGAATTGAGTCACTGACTGTCTTTGCAGTACAGTATTTAAATTCCTGTTTTTGTTATTTCTTTGTGTGATCTCCAAGGCATTACTGCAATGATCATTCCATTGAACCTCATAGCCAGATAGTCGCATTGTTGTCATGATACACTCACTGCTTGGCATTTGTGTGTGACACGAATGTTACTTGATGCCAGTTCGAGCCTGAATGCTGTTCAGGTCTTCATGTATGTCTGCACTAATTGCTTTATTATCTGAAGATGTCAATTGGTCAAAACTGTCAATTTAAGTGTGAATGACTTTCGTTTTTCCTCATTTTATAGGACAGGTCATTGATCAAGCAGTTAGAGGCAGTTGTGCATATCAACATGTGGAAATTTGTCACGACACAGAACTTTGCCTGTTTTCAGTTATTTCTTGATATTACGTGGATTGAATTGGGTAAAGATTGCAGTATTGGTAATGGTGATATGGGGGAGAAATGGAGGTGGATCTTCAATTTTGAATATGGTGGCGAATGCTTCAACTTTATAATTTGCACTTTCATGCTAGGCTCTATAGTCACTGAGTATGATTATGTTTGTGTAACCAGCTTTACTTGTTAACTACTTGCTTTTCTTTAGTAATTCTCTTTCAGAAGATTCATCTCAACCTTTCCCCCCAGATCTATTTACCAGAAGCAGCAGTAAACCATTAGGTTCTTCATGCCTGCTGTGCCATTTAATACAATGACCGTTCATGTGTTATCCCCCTTATCCCTTGAGTTCTTGAATATATGAAAATCTATCAATCCCTGACTTTAATATTTGATTTATTGAGTTTCCACAGCCCTATTGGATAGAGAATTCCAAAGGTTCACCACCTCTGGAATGAGGAATTCCTTATCTGTCCTGAATGCACCAGTATGACCCCTGGTGTAATGAACTCCTGCCAAAGAAACATTAGCTCTGCATGTACTCTGTGAAGCTTTGTAATAAATTTGTAAATTTAGTGCTAATTCTGCTACCTAACATTTATAGTCACTATTTCCAAGTTGGCAAGAACACCTCATTAATAGCACCAGACATTATTTGAAAACCAAACTGACCATGAGTATTTGTCCTGTCGTTTTAACTTTCTTTGTTTAACTCGTATTCCAGTGCAAATAACCTCATGAGGAGATTGTGTAACATTACTTAGGGGCAACATTCCTTTCATGCACTGTTGTAGCTACTTGCTATATCTGACCTTTCAATCTAGTATAGTGCAGAAAGTCCGATCTCCTCGTACTACTATCCAGTGAAGCTTTTATGCTTGTAATTATATACTGCTCCCAAGTTTGCAGCTGTGAGTAAAATGCAGAACAAAGTCAATTCACTGTTCTGAGCACTGTGAAGAAAAATTCAAATCGCTATTATGACTAATATTTCAGTGTTTTGCTCCCAGTGTATATAGTTTTCCTTCCTAGAATGTTAGCTATCATCAGTAAAGAGTCTTTTTTGGTTTCCAATGATATAACATGGTAGCTTTGAAGTTCTAAACATCTCAATTTGCTTCTTCTCTAATTTCAAACACATTTCATTATTTACAAATAGTCTGTAGTTATGGGGATGCATAAGATGTAATTGAATATATGTAACTTGCATTAAAATGCACCTGTCAACTCCAGTAAATCTGTGGATTAAGCAAAGTGTTACTTTCTTTTTCAAAAATAATGACCTGCTAAGCAAAGGTGGCTTAAACAGCAGGGTCATTTGTTATAATTTGCCTTATTATTTTGAAAGATGGCAAATTTAAAGTGTTACATGAATAGGTTGATCCTAAGGTGGTTAAATATGATGTGTTTTCCAAAGTGGCAAACAATGTAAAGCAGGATGTGTGAGCTAAGATTGTAATATGAGAAAATGCCCTGCTAGAAAGAAGCCACTTGGAATGGTTGCCTTTTGGATCAGGGGTTGGCTGCACAAAGTCCAGAGATGAAAAGACAGAAGATGCGAGACAAAACGGTGCTCTTACAACTGTTTTTTCTCTGATGCCAGCCAGGCAACCTAGGCAGCTTTTTAGGTTGCCAAATGACAGTTTAGGTGGTCATTTAATTTAGGTGGTCATTAAGGCGTGCGATAATGTGCTCGGACGAAGTGCAGAGTTACCAGAGGGAATTATGTTCAATGAAGCATTCACATATTATTTCTGCTTCAAATTAAGTCACAAACTAAACATATTCACCAATCAAGATGTGATATATACCACACTGACATGCAGCAAAATTATAATACAGTATATATAGTATCTCAACTCTTTTTCCACGTTGCAATGAATGCAATTTCTATTATTTCTTTCCAGTTCCGAACAAAAGTGTGGTTGGATTATTCAGCGTATGATCAACCTCGGTGAGACCAAGCGCAGGGTTGGTGATCGCTTCGCACAACACCTCCACTCAGTTCGCAATAACCAACCTGATCTCCCGGTGGCTCAGCACGTCAATTCCCCCTCCCATTCCGAATCCGACCATTCTGTCCTGGGCCTCCTCCATGGCCAGATTGAGACCCACTGCAAATTGGAGGATCACCTCATATTTCGCTTAGATAGTTTACACCCCAACGGTATGCACATTAGCTTCTCCAATTTCAGGTAGTCCTTGCTTTCTCCCTCCTTCCCCTCCCATTCCCAGCTCTCCCTTAGCCTACTGTCTCCGCCTCTTCCTTTCACTCCAAACCCCCCCCCCCGCCCCCCCCCCCCCGGACATCAGTCTGAAGAAGGGTCTCGACCCGAAAAGTCGCCTATTTCCTTCGCTCCAGAGATGCTGCCTCACCCGCTGAGTTTCTCCAGCACTTTTGTCTACCCATTCACACAAATTCTGTTATCCCACTTTCCTCACCCACTCTCTACACATTATAGGCAATTTTACAGAGACAAGTTAACCTACAAAGCCAGTGCGTCTTTGGGATGTGGGAGGAAAACCCCACACGCTTGCAGGGAAAATGTGCAAATTCAACACGGACATTGCCCGAGGACAGGATCGAACACAGATCTCCAGCATGGGAGGCAGCAAGTCCACCAGCTGTGCCACTATATTTTGTTTTCCAACATACAACAAAATTATGTTGATAACATTGGTTACTAAAAAAAAGAAACTATCCATTTTCAGTCTTAAATCTCTAAGTGATGCTATGTCCCCCTTTACAGCAACTGTATGTTTTAATTCAGTTCAAGACTATGGGGCAGTACATTGGCCATAAGGTTGCTACCTAAAAGTGCCAGAGACCCGGAATTGATCCTGAATATGGGTGCTGTCTGTATGGTTTGCTCCTTTTCCCTTTGATCGATTGGATTTTCTCCGGATGCTCTTGTTTCTTTCCACATTCTAAAGGTGTGCAGGAACATTTTTCAGACCCAACCCAAAATGTAATATTTTCCTTTTGTCCAGAGATTCTGTCTGACCTTTTGAGTTACTCCAGCTTTTTGTATCTATCTTCGGTTTAAACCAGCATCTGCAGTTCCTTCCTACACACACAATACTATAAGATAGAACTTTATTAATCCCAGGAGGGAAATTGTGTGTGCAAGTAAGGATTTAATTGTTCTAACTGGGACGTGAGAGAATAAAACACTCTTGACATATGTCGCTAATGTGTGGGATCGAACTAGTGTACGGGTGATCGGTGGTTGCCGTGGACTCAGTGGGCTGAAGGGCCTTTTTTATATGCTGTATCTTTAAATTAAACTAAAAACACTATAGCCAGAGGAAATCTAAAGAAGGAATCTACCAGAAACCATTTCTTCTATCCAGAGATGCTGGCTTCTCCATGGCGTTCCCCCGCACAATTAAAGCATGGAATAGTCTTCACCCTACCATAGTTTCCCAACCAGATGCAACTAAATTTAAGGTACCTCTTTTTTTCCCAAGAACCCTTTTTTTGTTGTAAGTCCAAGTCAAGAGAGATTTATTGTCGTGTGTCCTGGTTAGAACAATGAAATTATTGCTTGCTGCCGCACAACAGGATATGTAAACATAATACAGAACAGGAGAGAAAAGTTCAGTGTGTCTATATACCATAGACCATATATATACACAATAAATAAACAGATAAAGTGCAATAGGCTGTTATTTTTTGGAGTTTGGTGGTGGAGGGTCCACTCCAGTTTAAATTCCATTTGGTATATTTTTGGACGACCAGGAAACCAAGAAGCAAGAGTTACTCCCGGGAGTTACTCCAGGTCCAGGGAGTGCTTCTGCGTTGGTTTTCAGCCGTCGCGGCGAGGCGGCGACCGGACAGCAATGGTGGCCAGATCTCCCACAATGCAAAGGGAGGGAGATAGTGCCCGGCGCCGACCAGTTGCCATGGCAGTGCGCATGTGCAGGGCGGCCGATGTGCTGGCCATGGTTGTGTGCATGTGCAAGGGGAGGATGTGCAGGCCGTGGCAGTGCGCATGTGCAAGGCGGACGAGGAGCAGGCGGAGAGCGGTGAGCCGGCGGCCTGGACACGGATGGTGGGCGGAGACTGAGAGTGACAGAGAGATATAGAGAGGGTGGCCTGCTCAGAGTTGAACGATAGGTGTCCCGGGTGCTTGCCAAGCCGGGCAAAATGGCACTGCTTTTAGGTTGCCCGGCGGGACTTTAGGTCGCCATTGGGACCCGGGCAACCGTTAATTTAGAGCACTGCAAAAGATTTTAAGAGTTGTGAATTGTGAAGCTAGAAGCAATGTAGATGAGGCAGGGGAGCAGGGAAGTAGGTGCAAGTCCAGATGGGGCATAGAGAAGAAGGGGTTGGTCGAGAGAAGAGGGGGTTGGTGTATGTGGGGGGTAGAAGGAGAGGGTTGTTTAGTAGTTACCTAAAACTGGAGAATTTAGTGTTCATACTGTTGGGTTGTTGGTGCAAACTGTATCCTCCAGTTTGTGTATGGCTTTGCTCTGGCAATGGTGGACGTCAGAATGGGAAGAAGAGTTAAAATGGTTAGCAATCAGGAGATCTAGCAGGCCTTATGGACCAAGCATAAGTGTTTGGTGAAAAGATCGCCGAGTCTATGTTTGGTCTCGCCAATGTACTCGGCGATAAGGCCAGAGGAGGTGCATGTGAACCTCTTTCTCACTTGGAAGAACTGCTGGGACCCCTGGATGGGTGTGAGGGAGGAGGTATACAAGCTGTACATCTCTTGCAGTAAGGAACTTTACATCTCCTGCAGTTGCAAGGGAAACTACCTGGGGAGGAAGTGGTTTGGGTGGGAAGGGATGAGTGAAACAAGGAAGGCAGAAGGAGTGAAGATGGTTTAGAATCAAGATTTTCTTGCCTGGATGGAAAAAATAAATACTAGAAACATAGCTTTAAGGTGAGAGGGGCAAAGTATAAAGGATATGTATGGGGCAAGTTGTTTACGTAGAGGGTAGTGAGTGTCTGGAACCCGTTGCCAGGGGTGTTGGTTGAAGCAGATACATTAGTGGCATTTAAAAAACTTTAGTGCAGGCATACTACAAAGACGTACAGGTTTGTAGGTTAATTGGCTTGATAAAAATGTTTTTTTTAAATTGTCCAAGTTGCCAATATGCAGAGTACTGCCCTGCCGACTACACAATTCAGAAGATTCAGAAGGTTATGGATATTCAGGGAATGAAAGGATATGGGTTATGTGCAGGTAGATGAGTGATGGTCTTGGCATCATGTTCGGCACAGATGTCGTGGACTGAAGGGCTGCCCTTGTGCTATACTGTATTATGTTCTGCGTTCTAAGATATTTGGTGATGAGTTCTATGGAGAAGGAGCAGGGAGAAATAATGGGTTGCTAGGGCAGTCCTGCTTGTGGATTTTAAGAAGCAGATAGAAACAACAGTGTAGGACTGGGGAATGATAAGTGTGGAAGGCTGTGAAGGAAAGATGGCCAGAGGTGATGAGATTGGAATCAGTCTGGGACCTGATGTTCCACTGTGGAGTCATGGTCAAGGGCTAGGCGCCCTTGACCATCTACCTGCACATAACCCATATCCTTTCTTTCCCTGAATATCCATAACCTTCTGAATCTTCTGAATTGTGTAGTCGGCAGGGCAGTACTCTGCATATTGGCAACTTGGACAATATATCTCACCTTAAAGCTATGTTTCTAGTATTTATTTTTTCCATCCTGGCAAGAAAATCTTGATTCTAAACCATCTTCACTCCTTCTGCCTTCCTTGTTTCACTCACCACTACAATAGGACCTCCCTTGTCACGTGGTTTAATAACAATGTTGGGATTGACGTCGAGTCTGCAGTGGGTTGTGCATTCAGAGGGGGTGAGATTGGAGTGGATAAGGGGAGTGAAGAAGTCAAGATGGTTGATGTTGTGCAGGCAGTTGCCAATAAAAAAAGCCCAGAGAGGGTAGAAGGCCGACAGGAGGGTCCATGAGGAACGGGAATGTTGGACACAGGAGAAAGGGGTTTACATCTGAAGAGATGGCCAAGGCTGTGGCATGTTACTGTTTTGGGCACTTTTTGAACTGTGCAATCTTTTCTTATTCCAGATTACATGAAATTGGTAGGGTTTTGTTGTTGTGAGGGCGAGGTTGTAGATTGGGATCGAGTTACAGTCAAGGAAATGGTTTTGTACCATTACAGAAAATGCTTACAGGCACTTGACATATTCAGTATTTTCTTTCCTATTGCAGGAAACATTTAATATATTAATACAGTGAAGCTAATGGATATTTGTGGTGTATCTAAGCACTGTCAATTTGAAATAGACATTCCGGTGGATAAACAGCATGACAAATTCTTGAAGAACGACTAAGTGTTGGAAATACTCAGTAGGTCAAGCAGCAGCTGTGCAGAGAAACAGTTCACATTTCAAATTGATGACCTTTCACCAGAACACTCTTCCGTTATCCCTGGAGTTTAATTATACAAACCATCCTGTTGTGATTATCTTCTGTGCACATTATGTAAATATCTGGCACATGTTGGAAATATGTTTTTTTAATTAATTTAGCTAATTTACATTGCCATTTTCTGTGATTTCTATCATAATTAAATTTAATATTTACATTTAATCTAAAAATTTAAAGTGATTTTATTCAAATTTAAGCAGAGCAAACTACAAAAGTATGAAACATGAATTGGCTATGATAGAGTGGGAAACTACATTAAAAACATATAACAGTAAATCGGCAATGTCTTAAAGAATCATTATCCCATTTTGCTGATAAACATTTGGTCATAGAAAAAATGGATGAGCTGAAATTGATAGGAGAATGTAAAGCTCATAGAATAAAATTAAAGACCTAAAATGTTGCCAGAAAGAGCAAGTAAATCTGAGGAGTGGGAACATTTCAGAGGACCAAGAAATTGATCAGTAAATGCAGAGTACAAAAATGGTCACATGAGGGACATGAAATTTCTATGAAAGCTTGTGTGTATTCTTGAAGGGATGGTGAAGGGGAAAAAAAGTGTTTTAGAAATTAATGAGACTGAATGGTGACTGACTCCAATTCCCTGTGTCCCAAAATTTTGAAAGAAATGGCAATAGTGGTAGTGTATGCAATGGTTGTTATCTTTGGAATCCCATTAATTCTTGAATGGCTTAGACAGATTGGAAGCTAGAAAATGTACTTTGACTGTTTAAGAAAGGTAAGGGAGAGAAAATAAGGCACAGCAGACCAATTAGCCTCACATTGCTGCTAGGGGAAGTGTTGGGATCGATTGTTAATGAAGTGGCAATAGGCACTGAGAAAATATGAATAAGATTGAGCAAAGTTATCGTGCATTTATGAAAAGGAAGTATTGTTCAGCAGTTTGTTAATATTTTTGAAATGTAACTACCAGAATAGATCATAGGGCTCTGATGTATGTGATGGGTTTGGACTTTCAGAAAGCCTTCTATAAATTCCCATATGAATTAATAAACAAAATTAGCATAGGATTAAGGATGATATGAGATTAATGGACAGAAAACAGATTATGAATAAATGGGGCCAATTTTGATGTTGTATGATACTCCTTGTCTTGATTTTATTTCCTTGTTATTGCTCTCATCTTTATTTCTATGCACTATTAAATACAATAAAACTAATGAAAACAAGAAAATAATTGAAATGCTCGAAATTAACAATAATGAGGCATTGAAATATCTGATTAAAGGTTGTTATTTTTGTGGTATTTCTGGCATTCTCTCTTTATAGAGAATATTGTGGAATGAAAAGGTGCTTTAGCATCAACTATACAGTGCTAAAAAGATGAACATTTCTGCAAAATCATGAATTTATGGCAGACATGCAAGGCTGGACGAAACATTGAGCAAAATGACAATTATTGAAAATTCATATTGACGATGATATATTGATAATTCAATTTGTGTTGGATTTTGAGAGAAATGTATGCATCCATCATTCTCTTTAACCATCTGCAGAACTTTGTTTTACTTCTGATTTCTAAATCACGTCAAAGTATAATTACAGAAAATCCACGATATTGAGCACATAATTCCTTGCTGCAAAACATTTTAGTAACTGAAGTGCTTTATCAAGCTGATAAATGCCAGCTTTCAGATTTTGTTTTGTTTCGCTGTGTGTGTTGGATTATAAGGAAAACCATACATTTGAAATAATTTCAAATGTTTTAAAATTATGAATAAAACAACAAGATACCATTTTTGGAAGAATATTTTTCATTGGGGTTCTGGTAAATAAAGGAGGTAATGCGTTATCTTATTTAGGTTAGATACTTCTATGTGATTAAAGATACAGATCATGGCACCACAGAAAACAACTTACTGTTTCAAAAATAATTTCCTGGAGCAGGTCAGTTTAATCAAAAAGTAACGTCCAAACTCAACGTATCGACATAAATAAATGTAATTCATTTTTCTGATTGAATTAACAATTAGGGCGGCACAGTGGTGCGACGGTAGAGTTGCTGCTTAGCAGTGCCAGAGACCCGGGTTCGATCCTAACTGTGGGTGCTGTCTGCTCGGAGTTTGTATTTTCTCCCTGTGACTCTATGAGTTTTCTTCGGCTGTTCCGGTTTCCTCCCATGCTCCAAAGACGTACAGATTTGGAGGTAAATTGGCCTCTGTAATTTTTCCCTAGTGTGTAGGGTAGTGCTAGGATACGGGGTCATTGCTGTTTGGTGTGGAGTCTGTGGGCCGACGGTGCCCTCCATAATGTTTGGGACATAGGATTTGGAAATTACAGCAGTGTTTATACATAGTACCCCCATTTCAGGGCACCATAATGTTTGGGACCCAGCAATGTCATGTAAATGAAAGTAGTCATGTTTAGTATTTTGTTGCAAATCCTTTGCATGCAATGACTGCTTGCAATTGAAGTCTGCGATTCATGGACATCACCAGTTGCTGGGTGTCTTCTCTGCTGATGCTCTGCCAGGCCTGTATTGCAGCCATCTTTCGCTTTTGTTTGTTTTGGCAGCTAGTCCCCTTCAGTTTTCTCTTCAGCATATAAAAGGCATGCTCAATTGGGTTCAGATCGAGTGATTGACTTGGCCACTCAAGAATTGACCATTTTTTAGCTTTGAAAAACTCCTTTGTTGCTTTAGCAGTATGTTTGGGATCATTGTCTTGCTGTAGAATGAACCGCCGGCCAATGAGTTTTGAGGCATTTGTTTGAACTTGAGCAGATAGGATGTGTCTATACACTTCAGAATTCATTATGCTACTACCATCAGTAGTTGTATCATCAATGAAGATAAGTGAGCCAGTACCTTCAGCAGCCATACATGTCCAAGCCATCACCGTGTTTCACAGATGATGTGGTATGCTTTGGATCTTGGGCAGTTCCTTCCCTCCTCCATACATTGCTCTCTCCATCACTCTAATATAAGTTAATCTTCGTCTCATCTGTCCACAAGACCTTTTTCCTGAACTGTGGCTGCTCTTTTAAGTACTTCTTGGCAACCTGTAACCTGGCCATCCTATTTTTGCAGCTAACCAGTGGTTTGCATCTTGCAGTGTAGCCTCTGTATTTCTGTTCATGAAGTCTTCTGCTGACAGTGGTCATTAACAAACCCACACCTGACTCCTGAAGAGTGCTTCTGATTTGTCGGACAGGTGTTTGGGGATTTTTCTTTATTATAGAGAGAATTTCTCTGTCATCAGCTGTGGAGGTCTTCCTTGGCCTGCCAGTCCCTTTGTGATTAGTAAGCTCACCAGTGCTCTCTTCTTATTGGTGTTCCAAACAATTGATTTTGGTAAGCCTAAGGTTTTGGCTGATATCTCTAACAGTTTTATTCTTGTTTCTCAGTCTTAAAATGGCTGCTTTGACGTTCTTTGGTCCTCATGTTGATAAACGGCAATAAAAGTTTCCAAAGGTGATGGAAAGATTGGAGGAAAGACTAGGTGCTGAGAGTTCTCTTATACCTGCATTAAGGAGGCAATTAAACACACCTGAGCAATTGCAAACGTCCGTGAAGCCATGTGTCCCAACCATAATGGTGCCCTGAAATGGGGGGACTATGTATAAACACAGCTGTGATTTCTACATGGTGAAACCAAAATGTATATAAATGGCTTTTATTAAAATCTGACAATGTGCAGTTTTACCACATGTGATTTTTTTTCTATTACAAATCTCAAATTGTGGAGTACAGAGGCAAATAAATAAATGATGGGTCTTTGTCCCAAACATTCTGGAGGGCACTGTATAAACCAATCTTTTCTGTTAAATGCCATTTTGATATTTGAACATGTTTATTTTACTTCCTATTCTATTTTAAAACATTTTTTTGTGGCTGGTGTAAAGAATGTCATACAACTCAGAAATGGGCCCCTTGGCCCACAGTATCCATGGCAACCATCAAACATTCATGATTTGAATCCCATTTTCTTTATGTACATTGGCGAATCGGGCACTTATCTTGATACTTTGTAAATGTTGCAGGATTCTCTGTTTTCACCATCCACTGCAGTGGACTACATTTCAGATTTCAACCATTATCTAGAAAAATAATTCTTCCACACATCCTCTAAACCTCCTACCCCTTTAAACCTATTCCCTCTGGTTTTATACAGCACTGATGCGGGAATGTTTCTTACGTTCTATCCTTCACCCCACAGAATTGTTCATGCATTAATTAAGTCCCCCACCCCAAGCCTTGTCCACTCCGAGAACAACAAACCCAACCTTTCCAGTCATTTTGTGACTGAAACACTAAATTCCAGGCAATATCCTGGTTAACGTGCCCTGCAATTACTTCCTTCATATGCAGTGCAGACAGTACTTCAGCAGTGACACAGCCAACCTTTCATAAGGTTGCACTATAATGGAACCCTGCATTAATATTCTTTGGTCTGCCTAAATACAATGATATAAGTGACACAACATTGGAGAAACTCACCTAGTCAGGCAGCATCTGTGGAGAGAATAGACCCCAGGGTCCCAACCCAAAACATCATCTGTCCATTCTCTCCACAGATGCTGCCTGACCAGCTACGTTCCTCCAGCACATTGTTATTTTTTACTCTAGATTCCAACATCTGCAGTTTCTAGTGTCTCAATTTACCTGCTGACAGCTTAGTATCCTGGCCACTTGGGAGTGTCGAAGCCACTTTCAAGGTGGTGTTGAGAATCTTGACTTAATTCTGAGGAAGCCCACAGAAGTCCAGCGTAAACAACAGAAGTGTGCACCATCTGACAAACTGCCCAACTCCCTGCCCCATATGGCACCCCCTGTCCAGTCCGTGGGGAAAAAAAACTGATTGGCCTAGTTAGTCATCTCATAACCCACACAACTTTTTTTCCTGTCTACGAACACTCTCTTCCACCTAGCAGACCTGGTCGTTACCCTTGACAACTTTTCCTTTGACTCCTCCCACTTCCACGAAATCCAAGGCGTAGCTATGGGCACTCGCATGGGCCCCAGCTATGCCTGCCTCTTTGTAGGGTACGTTGAACAATCACTGTGCCAGGTATACACTGGCCCTATCGCCGAACTCTGCTACATTGACCACTGCATCAGTGCTACCTCCTGCACCCATGCAGAACTCACTGACTTCATTAACTTCACGACTAATTTCCATCCTGTACGTAAATTCACTTGGACGCCATTTAGATAGTAATCTGCCTTTCTGTTTTTGATACCAAAAGTGGATAACCTCACATTTATCTGCATTAAACTTCATCTGCCATGCATCTGCCCACTCCCCCAACCTGTCCAAGTCACCCTGCATTCTCATAGCATCCTCCTCACAGTTCACACTGCCACCCAGCTTTGTGTCATCTGCAAATTTGCTAATGTTACTTTGAATCCCTTCATCCAAATAATTGATGTATATTGTAAATAGCTGCTGTCCCAGCACTGACCGACCCTTGCGGTACCCCACTAGTCATTGCCTGCCATTCTGAAAGGGACCCGTTAATCCCTATCTGCCTACCAGTTTCCTGTCTGCCTACCAATTTTCTATCCATGTCAGCACTCTGCCCCCAATACCTTGTGCCCTAATTTTGCCCACTAACCTCATATGTGGGACCTTATCAAATGTTTTCAGAAAGTCCAGGTACACTCCATCCATTGACTCTCCCTTGTCCATTTTCCTAGTTACATCCTCAAAAAATTCCAGAAGATTAGTCAAGCATGATTTCCCCTTCCTAAATCCATGCTGACTCGGACGGATCCTGTTACTGCTTTTCAAATGCGCGGCTATTTCATCTTTTATAATTGACTCCAGCATTTTCCCCACCACCCAATGTCAGGCTAACTGGTCTACAATTCCCTGTTTTCTCTCTCCAGTCTTTCTTTAAAAAGTGGGATAACATTAGCCACCCGCCAACATTTTTGCCACCTCCAACTGGATCCCACTACTGGCCACATCTTTCCATCTCCACCCCTTTCTGCTTTCTGCAGAGACCGTTTGCTCCACAACTCCCTGGTCAACTTGTCCCTTCGCACCCAAACCACCTCTCCCCAGATACTTTCCTCTGCAACCACAGGAGATAGATACATCACCTGTCTTGGTTCTTGGTTTCTTGGTCCTCCAAAATATTCCATATGGAATTTAAACTGGAGGTGGTGGAGGGAGGACTTTACTCTCTCTCCTGAGATGCTGCCTGACCCCCCCCCCCCCCCCGACTCCATCCAAGGACTCCCAACAATCTTTTCATGTGAGGCAGAGGTTCAGTTGCACCTCCTCTAACCTCATCTACTGTGTTCACTGTTCCAGGTGTCAACTCCTGTATATCAGCGAGACCAAATGCAGTCTCGGCGATTGATTCGCTGAACACCTCCGTTCAGTCCACCTACTAGATCTCCCGGTTGCTCAGCACTTTACCTCCTCCTCCCATTCCCAATCTGACCTTTCTGTCCTGGGCCGCCTCCATTGTCAGAGTGAGGCCCTATGCAAATTGGAGGAACAGCACCTCGTATCTTGCTTGGGTAGCTTACACCCCAGCGGTCTGAACATTGACTTCTCTAACTTCAAATAGCACTTGCTTTCCCTCTCTCCCCATCCCCTCCCCCTTCCCAGTTCTTCCACCAGTCTCAAGGGCCTGTCCCACTTGGGAGACCTCCACCACGACCTTAAGCGACTAAAAAAAAAATCAAGTCGCGATGACCTATGACTTCCTACGACCTTCCTTGACTATGTTGAAGACTGGCGTCGACCATGTAGGTTTTACTCAGTGGCAGTGGCAGATACTCAGTGGCAGTTACTCGAGGATGGCCTCGGGCAAATTGGTCTATGAAATCTATGAATGAGCACGACCCCCTTCCACCTCAGAGGGCCCCACCGAAAACCAACAACGACCAGTGACGAGTGTCTGCAGCTCAAATGATCACCTGATAAAATGACGTCATGTCTGCATGTTTTTCTCACTAAAAAATGCCTCCCAGATTTTCTTTAAATCATTCTGAACCATGCAAGCAAGCAAGGAAGGAACTAGTTTGGATGATGTTAGTAAAAATAAACTACTGCTGTTTGCAGTAGCCCTTTTGCTTCAGCAGCCTTTTAAGAAAGGCAGAAGGGGAAGAGCAACGGTCAAGAGGAAGCACAAGAAAATGTCTCAATGGGTGAATGGAGATGATGTGATGGACTGTCCCAGTACACCAGATGACTGGAAGAGAGTGGCGCTGGGCTTTGACAAAAGATGGAACTTTAAACACACATGTGGGGCAGTGGATGGTAAGCATGCCATTCTTGTCCCTGTCCCTATATCCTTCATTTTCCTATTCGTACAGGATGGCATTCTACTGGAACCATTCCTCAAGGTCCCCCTCCTGCTGCCTGGGGAAGGTGTAGGGCATAACCTTCCTCCAGCCCTCCCTCACAACCAATGGGGCATCTGCCACTGATGCTGTGTCAGACAAATGAGGCAGTGAAGGATGGGATGGTGGTGGGGACATATACTACCACCCTGGTCTCCTCCAGGGGTCGCTCATGCAGGGCTATCTCCTCCTGCACTATCACCTCCTGTGGCATCACCTCCTGCCACTCCTCCTGGGTGGGCAACACCTGCATGGCAGGTTTATTTGAGGGTTGTGCCCTCCCCCTGCGCTGCTGCCTTTTTGGTGCCATCTCTAAAACACAAGTCTCCTCTCCAAAAACCTCTCCAGCTATGAATGGACATGCATTGGAGTGAAAGACCTGCTGTTTAAATTACCTTTTTTCTACTGACCTTTTTTCACCCCGGAGCTACTACCTTCGACTACCTACGACTAGCATCACGACCTACTATAACCGGCTTCGACTAGACCTACGACTAAAAAAATTATCAAATTTTCCCATGGTGACCTATTTTTAGTCACAGGCAATTTTTAACATCTTGAAAAATACGCCGCGACCTAGCTGAAGCCTCGACTACGCGGAGACCACTCTCGACCATGAAGGAGAGTGACGAAGACCTCCTACGACCTCGTGGCGACCTTGCCGCGACTATGGGTCACAGGCAAACTTGCCGGAGGTCGCCCAAGTGGGACGGGGCTTCACTGTCTTTGACTACATTCTATCTGTCCCGCCCACTTCCCCGACATCAGTTTGAAGAAGTCTCGAACCGAAACGTCACCCATTCCTTCTCTCCAGAGATGCTGCCTATCCCGCTGAGTTACTCCAGCATTTTGTCTACCTCAAATTTAAACCAGCATCTGCAGTTCTTTCCTCCACAAAAATTAGAGTGGAAGTAAATGATTATTGATCGTGAGAGACTTTCAAATTTTATAAATATGTTTATTGAAGATAATTTTAATATACATTGATCGCATTCACCATTCAGACAATGAGCTTTATCTATGGGAATAATAGGTTTGGTGAGAATGTTTTCGCAGTCCAAAGACTCATGTTTTGTAATTTTACAAGCAGAATCAGAAAATCAAATCAGAAAATGAATATTAGCAAGTTCTGCTGCCATAATTCTCCATCCTTTAGAGATGCAGGCTAGCCTTAAATGCTACTTGCCACAAGCTACTGACACCTGCTGAGGCATTTAGCTACTCAGCAGCACAGTTAGTGATGGCTGGACTCTGCAGTGTTTTAAATTAGCAAGCTGCATAAGCTTGGTGTGCTGTTTACTTTGAAACAGTTGTAGCGGGTTGACTCTGCAACACAATTTCGCCTTTTCCTTCTCTTTCCTCGCCTCCCCCTTCTCTCTCCATGCCTGTTTTCAGAGAATGTCCTGTTTAGACCTTTGTTCTTGTATTCCGGCTCATCAACTATTGGAACCAAGATCATTTATTTATGCTATGTTGTGATTACTGCAATTTATAGTTACTGGAGAAAAGTTTTATTTCCCCTTGAGTCTCTGGCAAAAAAGTGAGATGACCAAAATGTGTACTGTGATTTGATTCCAGAATTGAGCTATTTGATAGTGTTAATATGACTTTAATGAGATTTGATAATGATCTCCAGGGAAGGCATGTTGCCTGCAGGAAGGGTGAGTGATTTTGAATAGCAGGGAGATGTATTCATCTTATACATGCCGTACTTATGCTGGTGACAGGTGTGCAAATGAAATGGTAGTACCTCTGGGTGCATTAACTGATCTCTGTAATTATTTGCGTCGGCAATAAAATCAAATGTTGAGGATGAAATTTACAAAGCTGCAATAATGAATTGCATTAGATGTTTGATTTTGACAATGTTCTATTAGCTGCTCAGCAAAATCAGCTGTTTAAAAAGACTCCTGTTTGAGGGCATAATTGTTGTATTCCATGAACCTATGCTACATTGTAATGTAGAGAGTGGTGAATAGGTTCCCGGATTTTCTGTTATCATACGTGTGTGTATATAAATGTGCGTATGCAATGGTGAATATTTGGAGAACGGCATTAGTAATGTTTTCAGTAGAATTAGCTGTCCACGCTGTGCAAAAGCCATGTGACAAACCCCATAACCTAAAATTCTGATTGCAGACTAAGAATCAAATTCATAACTTTTGAGTAATTTACTTGAACTAATGGGGAAACTAATCAACCTTGTCCAAAAGTCCTAAATGTGGGAATGCACAGCCAAATGTCTAATGTTACAGGATTGAATTCAGTGGGTACAGATGGAAGACAGATTAGTCTTCGCTTTCATGTTCATTTAAAAGGACCAGTTGTTTATCTAGTATTAGTGGAGATTGAATAGATTATTTTGTTCCATTCTCAGTCCGTGATAATGACAACGTGTTAAATATTGCCAATACCTGCCATTTTTCAATTTCTTCTCTTTCTTCTTTCTGAAATGTTTTTTGTTCTCCGAGGCATGTATTCCCATCATACTTGTCCAAGTGACCAGTGGCTTAATTGTCAATTAATTCTTTCATCATGCAAACATCATGGGTGGGCTTGATTTGTCCTCAATTTCCACAAATGTATACTTGCGGCAGAAGTGCAATTTCTGTTTAATATTCTATTTAATCTATCTGAGAGCTAATTCAGCGTAGAATGGCATCAATGCTTCCTAACCTGCACTCTGCTGGTTGAAAATAACTCAACAATCGTAGTTGTAAATACCTACATATAGGTTAGCCTTTGTTGTTTTGAGTGTTCTGTCATGGTGTATGCCTGCTTGCATGGCCTTATTCGGTTATTACTGTCTTTCTGCTCCTGATTGTTCAACCTTATTTACACTGGTAGGTCGAAATCATTGAAGTATCTACAATGTCAACAGGAGAAAATGGTATTGAACCCATGTGGTTGTTGCTACTTGATGTTCTTACAATCATGTAGCAAACTAGGGTATTTGATAATCTGAAAATTGAATATAATTGAGAATAAATTTACAGTCGTGGATTAAGTTGAAGGAGATTTTTTTTCATACCTCCAATCATCTATTCGATTTAGTGTCTTTTTATTAAATGAAGTCCTTCAGGAGAGCTATCAGTGTTTATGGTCTAGATACCCTATTGAAAAAAGAAAGGACCACATTTTTCACAGGAGTCATTACAGATTAATCCACTAACCCCATTGTACCTTTGGGAAATAAACCACTCACTGTTGCAGATCCGGTGTGCCAGACAGTAATAAAAAGACCTACTGCACAGACTGTTTATCTGATCAATAGAATGTGATAGCTGATATTAAATGAAGTGCACCTGCGCATTTTTTTTTTCTTGGCTATGTGGTTTATGGACGTGATATGAATTACACAACCATTTAAATTGTCATGTTTTGTATCCAGTTACAGATGGCTGTTAAAAAATTAACAAAACACCTGTGAGGAAGATTTAATGTAAAATAAACCTTCTCAATGGTGTAAATACAGTGCAAAACACGATCTGTTAGCTCCTAAATATGAGCAAATTCTGGAAGTATAGATTTTTGTTCAGGAAACCTGGCAAGGGGTTATTTTATCCTCGGCTTCAGAATTTTTATGTGATTGTGTAAGGATCTTTATTTAATTTGTGTCTTTCATGCTGTGATGATTTAGTAGATTTGAAATTATATTTTCATCATCTAAAAGGAGATATTTAACCAAATACCTTAGCCAACTCATCTTTAAAGTCCAGGAAAGGATAGTCTACAGCAAATTGGCTTTAACCTCACTGTAATGAATTCCCTAGACTTTGCAAGGGTTCCTTGACCTCTCTGCAAAAATCCCTATGGCGTGATAACTTTGATGTACTGATTAGTTCCAACTGGAAATACATTTTTACTCAAAACTACTGGACTTTCACTGCGATCATTATAATGATTTATATTGTCAAGATTAGTAACTTTTGTAAATCACTGAACACAAAATGGTTTACAAAAAACATAATTGGGTTATTGTTCATATTTTTTTAAATCCTTGATTCCCAATGCAAGGAGTTAACCTGAACACAGTGGCCTTCAGTACAAATGTCCCGGTACTTCAGCATGCTTACATTTATTGTTTAAGATGGCCACAGACACTGCTATTCCATGGTTTAAACTCATCAAAGCAAACGGGTGAAAAATAGGTGAAGAAATAAAGAACCACTGTTGCTGGTTTACAAAAAGAGGCATTGAGCTTGTGTAAGTCAGCGGGTCAGGCAGCATCTCAGGAGAATGCGTTTCGGGTCAGGACACTTCAGACGATTGTGGTGGGATGGTGGGGAGGAGAGGAGAAAGCTGGAAGTGAGGCTGAGGACAGGACAAAGCCTTACGAGTAATAGGAGGATTGAGGGAGGTTGAACAGAGGTGAAAAGATAAGGTCGCAAGGTGGTGCAGCAGTCGAATTGCTGCCCTGCAGCACCAGAGACCTGGGTTCGATCCTGACTGGATGATGTCTGTATGGAGTTTGTACGTCCCGTCTCTTTAAAAAAAAACACTTAAACCTCTGTCCTACTCAGACGATGATGTCTGTATGGAGTTTGTACGTCCCGTCTCTTTAAAAAAAAACACTTAAATCTCTGTCCTACCTAGGCGATTTTTTTCGGCGACTACAGGCGACTAGGCTGTCGCCACATGCTCACGGGGTGACACCTGTATGGTCATGAGTAGTCTCCTCAAGTTGTTTCAAGAGTCATAATGTTTTTCTGGTTACCGCTGGATTTTGAAATGTTCAAAACTTTTCGGCGACTGCAGGCTTGACGAAGCATGTTTACTGTCGTAGGTGCTGTCGTAGGTTGATGCCAGGATGACGCAGGTTGTCGCCAGGTGACGTTTGTTGTCGCCCGGTGCTGACTTTGGTGAATTCCGTTGACCACTATCTACGTCAACCGGCGACAGGTACCGGCTACTGAATTGTTTTCAGTTGTCGCCGACAGCGTCGTTGCTTGTCGCGGGTGAACGTAGGTTAACTTTGGTTGACGTAGGCTGTTGCCTGTGTGGTCGTAGGTGGACGTCCTAATGGGTCGCCAGTTGTTGGTTGCTGGCCATAGCTTGGCGTCGACTAGGTGGTAGGGTGTTATAACTAGTTGTAGACATTGTCCTGGGGTGGGTCCAGTCGCTGCTTTTTCGGCAACTGATAGGCAGCATGTCAGGAGGACATGGAGAAGGGAACGTTTTTGATTCACACAGTGCAACACCTCGCACTTATCTGTATCTAAAGATTTGGTTCTGAATCACTTTTTGATTCTGTAGAAGCGTCTTGATCCAAAACATATATCTCTCTATGTCCTCCAAAGATGTTGCCTAACCCACGGTGTTACTCAAGCACTTTGTTTTGCTTTGTGAACCAGCATCTGGAGTTCCTTGTGTCTCCATAATACATTTCAAATGTGTTTGATTATTTTATGCCATTATTACTGCGAGTACGTATGGACAATCCTGGTATTTGTAGAAAGAGATTGTGAATGTTGTTTTGCAGTCCACTGTTAAGAGTGGAATAGAATTCTTCAAATACTCTTCAAGTATATGGATTTTATTATTCCAGAAATGTTTAATTTTGCAGTTCTTATTAGCTATACAGCACAACTTCTGCATGTACTTTATTTTTCTTGTGATCCCTGGATAAAAAATTAGATCATTTTTGTCTCTTGTACATTCGTCTACCTCGTGATATAAATAATTATTTACAATAATTACATAAAGTTTTCAAAATTCTATCAATCTATTTTAGCATTTGGAACTATGAGATTTAACCTTCTTGATAAGGTACTTTTAGTATCTATCAGTAAATCTACAGTCCAATATAAAACTTTTAAATATATTAACATTGAGCGAGTGTGCTTTAATTGAGTGTTCTTTAATTTCATGAAGATATTTTATTCTTCACTAGTTCAATTCAAAACTGATCATGCATGTAGGTGCAATTTTTGAAATAGGAGATCACCGAAGACATTGCAGCTGTTTCTCATCATTCATTGAAATTTATTTTTGCTATGAAAGCCTTGTTTTTACTTGGTTAGCTGACTGTCTTTTAAATATAAGACCAAGTTCCTGTGGTCATGCATTTCCTGGAGAGGGTTGAAAACCAGATCAGATGATGATAGAGTAACTGGACTACAGTCATAATTAGATAAGTCATTAAAGATAGTGAAAGACATGGGAAACTCCTAAAGAAATTGGCTTACAACAAATATTCTGAGAGGGAGGGAGTGGTTCATGCACTTCCCCGTTGGTTTCCTGTACTGATGTTTGCTTTGAAAGGCCCAGTGGACCAGTAAGATTGCTTAGATTAAATAAAAATTGCATTTCAAATACAATAATCGAATATAAATGTAACGTATGAAATAACTTCTGCAATTATTGCTGGCTGAATGAGGTTGCTAATTGGTCATTGTCCCGACATTAATCTGGACTTCAGTTCATTGATCTTGTCTGTGTTTCAATTCAAGCTGCTACAAACATTTCAATTGAATTGCTGTGCTCATGGGCAATGTGTAAGTTACATTCGGATGATTAATAGGTTCCACAATGGAATTACATGAGCAATATATTTTTGGAACACTTTTAAAGTAACAGATTAGTGTAAATGGTGATCTAGGAGCCATGAGAAATTGATACAGGTGAATAGAAATGAAAAATGTTGATTATATATGCATCTTCCAAATTAATATGGAGAAAATAGTACGCATGTGTTAAGATGCATTCAAAAATTTTAAGCAATTTTACCTTTTGAGATTTTTGAAATGATCTCCAAAAGAATTTCTCATAAGTAAAATGGTCAATGGTATGCATGCTGCTGGCACATTTGCTAAGTGTTGGGAACCCAACAGTTGTGCTCTGTTACAATTAGGAAAGCTACTTTGGTAAACTGTTGACAAGGGAATTAAATATTTGAGGATATAAGGCCAGAGGAGATGAAAAGGAAAATGTGTGTAGAGACCATGAAAAAAAAATGAAGATGAAGGCAAATGATTATAATTTGAAATATTTGCATGTGGAAAGTCAATTGCTATTAGTAAGAAACTAGACATTGTGTCCCAGTCACACGGGAGTCCAGGTCCCCAAACGGAACCTATTCCCCAACGCAATATTCCACGCACCCACCGTTCCCCCGTCGTTGGTCGTTCTCCTCTTCCGGGAATAGTCTTCGCTTTCCGTCTGGCGACATCTCCGACTCTGGGCTGAGCTGGGCTGGGTCTCCGACTCCGGGCTGGGCTGGGCCTCCGACTGTGGGCTGGGCCTCCGACTGTGGGCTGGGCCTCCGACTGTGGGCTGGGCCTCCGACTCTGGGCTGGGCCTCCGACTCTGGGCTGGGCCTCCGACTCTGGGCTGGGCCTCCGACTCTGGGCTGGGCCTCCGACTCTGGGCTGGGCCTCCGACTCTGGGCTGGGCCTCCGACTCTGGGCTGGGCCTCCGACTCTGGGCTGGGCCTCCGACTCTGGGCTGGGCCTCCGACTCTGGGCTGGGCCTCCGACTCTGGGCTGGGCCTCCGACTCTGGGCTGGGCCTCCGACTCTGGGCTGGGCCTCCGACTCTGGGCTGGGCCTCCGACTCTGGGCTGGGCCTCCGACTCTGGGCTGGGCCTCCGACTCTGGGCTGGGCCTCCGACTCTGGGCTGGGCCTCCGACTCTGGGCTGGGCCTCCGACTCTGGGCTGGGCCTCCGACTCTGGGCTGGGCCTCCGACTCTGGGCTGGGCCTCCGACTCTGGGCTGGGCCTCCGACTCTGGGCTGGGCCTCCGACTCTGGGCTGGGCCTCCGACTCTGGGCTGGGCCTCCGACTCTGGGCTGGGCCTCCGACTCTGGGCTGGGCCTCCGACTCTGGGCTGGGCCTCCGACTCTGGGCTGGGCCTCCGACTCTGGGCTGGGTTAGGTCTCCGACGCTGGGCTGCTTGTGGTGGGGTGGGGCTGCTGCGTGGGGCGGGGCTGGGCTGGATTCCCTCAGAGTCCGGTTGGAAACCTCCACCAGCCACCCTCAGCTAAAGTAAAGACGCGATGGCGCAGGAAAGGGCGGACCGTCCCTTAGAGTGACGGGAAGAGACTGGCAGGAGAAGAGATCGATCTGCGCACGGGCGGTTTTTAACATTTTTAAACTTCGCAAACTTTTAGGACATTCAACCGATCGGAACGCAACTTGGCACACTCGCAGCACAGGAGAACAGTGAGTGAACTGGCGAAAACCCTTTTTTTGCGTAAATAGAAAGACCGCCAACCCGGGAGATAACAAGAACAGAGTTTTACTTATGTATAGATAGATAGATAGATAGATAGATAGATAGATAGATAGATAGATAGATAGATAGATAGGTGAAGCTATGGGGAAAATGGGACCAATTGTATGTGTCATTGGTTAAAGATTCTAGCATTCAGAGTTTAATCTAGAAATACTGCATGAAAATAGGCCCTTCGGCCCACGGAGTCCGTCTCGACCTGCAATCACCCCATATACAGAGTTGTATGTGATCCTGGTTTTGCATCCTACATGCTAGGGACAATTTAAATGAGCCAGTTAACCTACAAATCTGCACGTCTTTGGAATGTTGGAGGAAACTGGAGCATCCAGAGAAAACCCTGTGGTCACAGGGAGATAATACAATCTCTGTGCAGACAGGACCTGTAGTCACGATCGAAACAAGCTCTCTGGCGCTGTAAGGCAGCAACTCTTAACGCTGTGCCACCCAAAACATGTCAGAAAAGCCATGTCCCTGATATAATAAGCATCCAGGAATCAATCGGCCTCCATTGTGCAAGATTTGACTGTAGTCAGTGTTGTTCTTGATCCCATGAGTTATATCGCTCGTAAGTAGAGTTGCAGGATTTTTGATCTTGTGATGACACCATGTGACTTGAAAACTAACTACACATGCACCTATCATTCTAATTAATTGCTGGTTGGGAGGTGAACCAGAATTCTGTAAGTGGGTGTTCACAAACTTTAGAGTTTAGAGATAAAGCATGCAACACGCCGATCTTTGATTACCCATACGCTAATTCTATGTCTTGCACACTATGAACAGTTTTACAAAGGCCAATTAACTTACAACCTGCACGTTTGTAATATGGGAGGGAACCGGAGGATACCTAGGCAGTCACATGGATAGGATAGGATTTAACCTGGGATTCTGGAACTGTGATGCAGCAGCTCTGCTGCTGTGCCACTATGCTGCCCTCTTGGAGTGTTGGATAAAATGTCTGAACAAGGACCCATGTGAAGTGACTGGAACGATCACTTGAAACTCAAAGTTTAAAATTTAACACGGGTTTCAAAAATCTCAATAGATAAAATGTTATACAATTGAATGTATTGAGATTCTGAATAATAAGCAAAGTTTATTGTAATTACAATTTAAATTTGAAATTTCATAAAGATGGGGAAACACAGATGTAGTGTATCAAATGTTTGTTCTATTTGATTTGTGTGGATTTCCTATCACACATTAATTAAAATTATGTGCTATATGAATCTGTCTACTTATTGAGTACTTGGATAAAGTGAAATACCTTGAAGATGAGAAATATAATTATTTTTTGTGCTAAATCTTTAGATTCACTTCCAGTGGATAGTGATGCAAGATTTCACTACTTACAGAGAGATTACTTAACAATGTTGGTTCTCAATTACTTAACAATGCTGGTTCTCAGAGCCATGATGATTAGAAGAGAATTCAGGACTGAGTCACGCCAAAGCGCAGGTATTCTCAAAGTTCCTGTGTCCAAAATGTGACCTATTTGATGACGTTAAACAAAAATTTAAAGACTAAATACGTTATTCTAGTGAGTTTTATAGATACCTGAGCTTTAAATGTAATCCTTGGGTGTTTTGAAATAAAGACGTAGAAAGTCCCAATCATAAGATATCGTCATTCAGTGTAAATAGACAATAGGTGCAGGAGTAGGCCATTCAGCCCTTCAAGCCAGCACCGCCAGTCAATGTGATCATGGCTGATCATCCCCAATCAGTACCCCGCTCCTGCCTTCTTCCCATATCCCCTGACTCCGCTATCTTTAAGAGCCCTATCTAGCTCTCTTGAATGTATCCAGAGAACGTGCCTCCTCCGCCCTCTGAGGCAGAGAATTCCACAGACTCGCCGCTCTCTGTGAGAAAAAGTGTTTCCTCGTCTCAGTTATAAATAGCTTACCCCTTATTCTTAAACTGTGGCCCTGGTTCTGGACTCTCCCAACATCGGGAACATGTTTCCTGCCTCTAGCGTGTCCAAACCCTTGACAATCTTATATGTTTCAATAAGATCCCCTCTCATCCTTCTAAACTCCAGAGTGTACAAGCCCAGCCGCTCCATTCTCTTAGCATATGACAGTCCTGCCATCCCAGGAATTAACCTTTTAAACCTACGCTGCACTCCCTCAATAGCAAGAATGTCCTTCCCCAAATGAGGGTACCAAAACTGCACACAATACTCCAGATGTGGTCTCACTAGGGCTCTGTACAACTGCAGAAGGACCTCTTTGCTCCTATACTCGACTCCTCTTGTTATAAAGGCCACATGCCTTTCGCTTTCTTCACTGCCTGCTGTACCTGCATGCTTACTTTCATAGACTCATGAACAAGGACCCCCATATCCCGTTGTACTTCCCCTTTTCCCAACTTGATGCCATTTAGATAGTAATCTGCCATCCTGTTTTTGATACCAAATTGGATAGCCTCATATTTATCCACATTCAACTTCATCTGCCATGCATCTGCCTCAACGTGTCCAAGTCACCCTGCATTCTGATAGCATTCTCCTCACAGTTCACACTGCCACCAAGTTTTGTGTCATCGGCAAATTTGCTAATGTTACTTTGAATCCCTTCATCCAAATAATTTATGTATATTGTAAATAGCTGCGGTCCCAGCACCGAGCCTTGCGGTACCCCACTAGTCACTGCCTGCCAGCCATTCTGAAAGGGACCCGTTAATCCAAACTCTTTGTTTCCTGTCTGCCAACCAATTTTCTATCCATGTCAGCACTCTACCCCCAATACCATGTGCCCTAATTTTGCCCACTAATCTCCTATGTGGGACCTTATCAAATGCTTTCTGAAAGTCCAGGTACACTACATCCACTGGCTCTCCCTTGTCCATTTTCCTAGTTACATCCTCAAAAAATTCCAAAAGATTAGTCAAGCATGATTTCCCCTTCCTAAATCCATGCTGACTCGGATGGATCCTGTTACTGCTATCCAAGTGTGCGGCTATTTCATCTTTTATAATTGACACCAGCATCTTCCCCACCACCGATGTCAGGCTAACTGGTCTTCTATTCCCTGTTTTCTCTCTCCCGCCTTTCTTAAAAAGTGGGATAACATTATCTACCCTCCAATCCACAGCTGATCCTAAGTCTATAGAACATTGGAAAATTATCACCAATGCATCCACGATTTCAAGAGCCACTTCCTTAAGTACCCTGGGATGCAGACCATCAGGCATTGGGGATTTATCAGCCTTTAGTCTCATCAGTCTACCCATCACCATTTCCTGCCTAATGTGGATTTCCTTCAGTTCCTCCGGCACCCCAGATCCTCTGGCCACTACTATATCAGAAATATTGTTTGTGTCCCCCTTAGTGAAGATGAATCCAAAGTACCTGTACATCTGCCATTTCCTTGTTCCCCATAATAAATTCACCTTTTTCAGTCTTCAAGGGTCCAACTTTGGTCTTCACTAATTTTTTCCTCTTCACATACCTAAAGAAGCTTTTACAATCCTCCTTTATATTCTTGGCTAGCTTACCTTCGTGCCTCGTCCTTTCTCCCCGTATTGTCTTTTTAGTTATCTTCTGTTGCTCTTTAAACATTACCGAATCCTCTTGCTTCCAGCTCATCTTTGCTACGTTGTACTTCTCTTTTATTTTTATACTGTCCCGGACGTCCCTTGTCAGCCACGGTCACCCCTTACTCCCCTTGGAATCTTTCTTCCTCCTAGGGATGAACTGATCCTGCACCTTCGGTATTATTCCTAGAAATACCTGCAATTGTTGTTCCACTGTCATCCCTGCTAGGGTATCTTTCCAGTCAACTTTGGCCAGCTCCTCCTTCATGGCCCCATAGTCCCCTTTATTCATCTGTAACACTACTCTTCTACTCTTCTCCCTCTCCAATTGTAGATTAAACTTGACCATATTATGGTCACTACCTCCTAATGGCTCATTAACCTCAAGTTCCTTTATCAAATCCGGTTCATTACATAACACTAAATCCAGAATTGCCTTCTCCCTGGTAGGCTCCAATACAAGCTGCTCTAAGAATCCATCACGAAGGCACTCTACAAAGTCCCTTTCTTGGGGTCCAGTACCAACCTGGTTTTCCCAGCCTACCTGCATGTTGAAATCTCCCATAACAAGCACAGCATTACCTTTGCTACATGCCAATTTTAACTCCTGATTCAACTTGCACCCTATGTCCAGGCTACTGTTTGGGGGCCTGTAAAAAACTCCCATTAGGGTCTTTTTACCCTTACAATTCCTTAGTTCTATCCATACTGACTCCACATCTCCTGTTTCAATGTCACCTCTTGCAAGGGACTGAATTTCATTTCTCACCAACAGAGATACCCCACCCCCTCTGCCCACCTGTCTGTCTTTTCGATAGGAGGTATATCCTTGAATATTCAGTTCCCAGCCTTGGCCCTCTTGCAGCCATGTCTCTGTAATTCCCACAACATCATACTTGCCAATTTCTAACTGAGCCTCAAGCTCGTCCACTTTATTTCTTGTACTTCGCGTATTCATATACAACACTTTGACCTCCGTATTCACGTCCCCCCTCGCACCGCTCGCAATTGACCCTGACCATACTCTTTTATCCCTTCTCGAACTTTCCTTCCCATTAATTCCCGAAATACGTTGTATATTTCTCTTACAGTTTAGCTTGTGCTAAAATAGTACTATTGTCCTCAAAAGAATCTCTGTACTTATGACAATAAAGGCTATTCATTCATTCATTCATAAAACATTGATCTAAGATGTGTATGTATTTGTGTGATGTTCGTTTTCATTTCACATCTCCTCGAAAACACGATGCGCTAACGGTGACATTTTTACATATTCCGATAGAGATTTACGCTGTGGTCTGAAAATTTCATATTTCTCGAGATTTATGAAAATGTTAAAATATTTCAAATAACTTAGAAAATAAACGAGCTAATGACGTTGAGGGGACGGGCCCAAGGGGTCCTACTTGGTCTAGTAATTTATAATATTGGATTTCACGGGGTATATTCTCTTTAGAATGTTTTTCAATGACTTGTATATACCAATTGAGCCTTTTGACCTTTTCTTTTGTCCATTGCTTTTTAAAGCTATGGTAAAGTTGCAGTGGTGGGAAGAAGAAAATTTGTTCAACATCAACAGAGCTGAACATGTTTGTGATTTGGTCTAATGGAGATGTCCTCTTACGTTTTTCCGTATTTTTTTAATTGCATGTGACAGTTTGTACATTGAAAAAAGAGTTGCTACAGAGGAACATAATGGTTATCAGGTGCCTATGGAAATGCAAACTAGTAAATACACTGCCTTGACTCATCTTGAGAAATTACATCTGACTGCCATTTAATTTGATTTCCTTCCTGAGTACTATAATTATATGTAATTAGATTATTGAAATGACACAGCCTGATTTGGCTGCTAAAAGACTCTTGACCCAGGTTAAACTCTTTCATTCCAGCGTTATCTTGGAAAGTTTCTCTGCACTCCTAAATGTCATCACTTTACGAAACCAACCCAGAAAAATAGAACAAAAAATGTAGGCAAAAATCATATCTACCTTTAGCCACTGGTTTCTCATTTAATTTTTGAGTGAAGCAAATTTTGGGACATTTGCCAGTCCTACGCTCATAAATTAAACAATAGAATAGAAACTGTATATAATATTTGTAAATATTTTTGCCAATTTTATTCAGTTAGGCACAAAAGTCACTGAAAAGTTGTTACATTTGCAAACGGGTGTTACTTTTTATTATTCCAATATATAATCAAAGGTATGAACATGATCAATTTGAGGATTTATTTAAATTGATGATTATGAATGAATTGGTTTTAAGTGGAAAATGGGAGCTGAATTGCACATTGATTTGCCTCCCACGTTATTTACAAGGGCGTTGGTGCCTCAACCCCATTGATGTCAACTATTAGCGCATCCACTTACTAATTAATGGTAGATGCTTGTAGAAAATGACCGTCAATAATTACATGGAGCCAATTATTAATTCTATTCAAGTATAACATTGAAACAATAGTGTAATTTTCTTTTGGATTCCTTCTGTTGGGGTTTATTCACAATTATGGCAGCCATATTTTGCAATGGATACAACGTACAATTGTAAAGAGCCTGTGGATTGAGATTATTAAATAATCTGTGCCTGTAAATTAAGACAATAGTATACTGGGATATTGCTGCTTCCTCCATAATGTGGGCATTTAATTGTATGTGCCATTCTTTCTATATGCATGCATGTGTGGCGACGTTATAAAATAGCAGTTGTATATTTTAATGTAAAGCTTCATAAAAAGACAGTGAGATTCATTTACTGAAAATACAAGAATGAAAAAGATGATATGTTTTGCACCATGTTTTGCTTCATATGTATGTGTGTAAATTAATTGGCTGTATTATATTAACTGTGAAGAGATGAATATACTCAAAATCCTGATTTGCTTTGTGTGTCTCTTTTTCAGAATGACATCTCCCCAGCCTTCGACAAGCCTTACATGGACTTAATGATGCCTCAGGCTTCAAATAATAATTTGTACAGTACAACTAGGACCTCACTCTTTCGCATAAATTATGGTACGACACATCAAAATCTCTCCAGTTTGCTGCAAGAAACCTCAGGACATAGTTTTCTGACTGGATTGCATGTTCGTCATTGTGTGTGTGTCCTTGCGCATATGTGTATCTGTGTGGTGCACAGTGTGCGTAATGAAATATGCACAACAGCGAATCTGCCTCAGTTTCCTCATCAGCACATTCTACTTCAACAATAAACAGAAATGGAAAAACTATCAGCAATGCAATTCAGATGCCTAACCTGGACTGTAACATATGCATTAACCTTGACTTTCACATGCTGCTGAAAAAACATTAAGGTTTTCACTGTAAATTATTAAGTATAGAGAAGTATTGATTTTTAAAAAGTTGCTAATGTTTGGAAAATACAGAATAATATTTAACATTTTTGCTTCCTTTATATTGATACTTTTTTGAACTGAAAGTGTAACTTTTTTTCCTGATGCACATCCATTATTGATGTGTCTGGAAGTAAATTACAGTTCTAAATATAAACAGAGAATTTTGTTTAAAACTTGTGAATATATGCCGTGAGAATGGATTATGTTTCTATTCTTGGATAAAAGCTGTTTATACATAAGCATAATCCAGAAGTACAAGCTTTGGTGTACAGTCCCTTTCACTGATATGGTTAAAGTACCAGCAATGCAATCCATCTGCATAGTTAATTTCACAATTTTATTCTCTGCCTTCCAATGTGAGATATTGCAGTCGGGATGTGAACATCACTATACATGGTACTGAACATTAATGAAATTCAAAACTGTACTCAAAACAATCACATGTAGTCTTCCTTTCCTTTATGTATATATTATGTACCTGGGCAATGTATACATGAACTGTCCTGGGATGGGCAGTGTTGTGTTTGTAATTTCTGGAGCCTGACTCCCTTCCCCCAACTCCCTGTAAGTAATAAATTAGAAAATGATTACATTTTTCTGTCCTGCTGATGATTTGATTAAATGATAGGCTGTCTTGACTGCTCATGATGCTGTTTTTATAAATTTGCTGAAAGTTGCAAATAATTGCTACTCATAATGCTTAACGGTTCAATCTTGATTACAGGTGCTGTATGTACAGAGTTTGTATGTTCGCCATGTGACTGCATAGTTTTCCTCCGGTTTCACTCTGGTTTTCTTTCGCATTCAAATGATGTGCAGGTTTGTAGTTGAATTAGCCTCCGTAAATTGCTGCTAGTGTGTAGGACATAGAACTAGTGCACGGGTAGTCGCTGGTCGGCGCGGACTCGGTGGGTCGAAGGGCCAGTATCCTTGTTGTATATCTAAACTAAACTATAAGTTATTTTCCAATTTGTTTTCTTGGTAAGACATTTAACTCTATTTAAGTGTGTAGCAAAGAACTGCAGATGCTGGTTTAAATTGAAGGTGTGCACAAAATGCTGGAATAACTCAGTGGGATAGGCAGCATCTCTGGAGTTACTCTTCTCTCTGAGTTACTCCAGCATTTTGTGTCCACCTTAATTCTGTTTTAAGATTGGGTTAACCAATATATGATAATTAATTAAGTTCAATTAATGGTGCCGATTTCATAACCTGCTATTTAACACAATCCCCTATTTTCAGACTTTCTACCCATTAGTAGAAACTGCCTGCTTTTTCTCTATTTAGTTAAAATAGAAATGGGGATTAAACTGCAGTAACAAGCAGATGATCTGCAGTGCCTGTTTTCTACTTGGGCAATGAGTTCAAAATCTACATAATATTTTGGAAAAATATCTTCTTGTTGAGACCGGTTGCATTTCTGGGGGGCTCCAGATAAACCTGTCTGAATCAGACTTGATGATCAGTGCTGTGATTTTGGTGGATTTAGGCTGTAAATTTGCACCCAATAAGATTGAATTGAAACTGTCCCATGTTCAGTTTGTTAACAACTATAAGAAAAGTTGCAGTATGATAACATTTTACCTCAATAACATGGCTGTTTTTGTGAATGTCAGGAGGCAAAAAGACTGTATGCTTTTCAGATTTTTTTTGTGTCCAGCATAGGAACTCTTCAGTTTAAGTATTCACTTAGCAATTATAATTGGCTTCAAAGCTTGTAATAGTGCCATTGCATAAACAGTTCTGAATAGGTGGAGGCAGGTTCTCTGGATGCTTTCAAGAGAGCTAAATAGGGCTTTTAAAAATAGTGGAGTAAGGGGATATGGGGAGAAGGCAAGAACGGGGTACTGATTGGGGATGATCAGCCATGATCACATTGAATGGCGGTGCTGGCTCGAAGGGCCGAATAGCCTACTCCTGCACCTATTGTCTATTGTTTCTCCTTTTAAATTTAAGGATCAGCAGCAGTAATAATTAACTTCTAATTGATCTTGAACTGTTTTGATCAGGAGCCTCCAAACTTTTCAGCATGAGGGCCATATATATTTGGCACATTTTTGCAGGCCGTAGGAAAAAATAAACGTCTCACACTCGCACACACTGGCGCACACACACATAAACGCACATAGACAGACACATCCACATGCACTACGCTCTATGACCTTTGGTCAAGAGTGTTTTATTGTCATATGTCCCAGATTCTTACTTGCTGCAGCACAGCAGAATTAGTAAACATAGTACTGTAAACAATATAATAAACGAGAGAGAAAAAAAAGTTCTGTGTGTGTGTATATATACACATACTCTCACACACACATATGTATACATACATATACATATAAATATAGACACACAAGTACACACACAAAACAAACAATAATAGTGGAATAATAATAATAGTCTTGTAGTTCAGAGCTTATTTGAGGTTCTAGTGTTTAATAACCTGATGGCTGTAGGGAAGCTGTTCCTGAACCTGGATGTTACAGTTTTCAGGCTCCTGTGTTTTCTTCCCGATGGGGTGAAATGATGTGGGTCTCTGATGATACTGGCTGCCTTTTTGAGGCAGCAACTCCGATGAATCCTTTCGATGATGGGAAAGTCCGAGCCGGCGATGGACTGGGTAGTGTTCACAACCTTTTGCTGGCTTTTCCGCTCCTGGGCGTTCAAGTTGCTGAACCAGGCCATGATGCAACCAATCAATATGATCTCTACTGTGCACCTGCAGAAGTTCAAGAGAATCCTCTCTGACATTCCGAATCTCCGTAATCTTCTCAGGAAGTAGAGGCATTGATGTGTTTTATTTATAATTGTATCAGTGTGCTGGACTCTGCACATCTTTGGAATATGGGATGAAACAGAAGCAACTGGTGAAAACCCACGTGGTCACCGGGAGAACGTACAAACTCCGTACAGAAAGTAAACCTAGTCAGGATCAAACCCAGGTCTTCGGTGCTGTAAGGCTGCAACTCTACCGTTGCACCACCATGCCACCCAAACTATATGCCAAACTTTAAAGTGCTGAAAAAGTTGCCGAAACAAGTTGCTATGAATATGTGTAGGATGGAACTGCAGATGCTGGTTTAAACTGAATAGAGACACAAAGATCTGGAGTAACTCAGCGGGAAAGACTGCATCTCTGGAGAGAAGGTCACCACATCCTTTTCTCCAGAGGCACTGTCTGATCCGCTGAGTTACTCCAGCTTTTTGTGTCTATCTTTACTGTGAATCTATTCAGTTTCCTTCAGTTTTAGCATGATGTTGGAGAATATTTTAATTTATATGTAAACCTTTTCAACCAATTTTTTCGAAGGGACATTAAAATGATCGATAATCATTTATACTCTATTAATGCTTGTAATTTTCTGATCCAAAATATTCCAAAGATGTATGGCTTTGAACGGCCTGTTTAAAAAAAAAATGCACCTGATGTGTAGGCAGTGATTGAGAGAGTGGTAAAACTTGCAACTAGTGTGAACGGTTGATTGATGGTTGGCATGGACTCAGTGGGCCTGTTTCTATCCTGTATCTCTAAATAAAACTATATATAACTTAATAACCCTGTAGAATTTGAAATGGTCATGCAAACTTGCAATGAAGCATGAAATTAGTCACCAGCAGATTAGGAAGGTCATCTTAAGAGACAGGAAAAAGTCCCCTCCCCCCACCTATTACCATATCAGAAATAATAATCCTATCCATACAATGACAAAAAAATGCCTAAACTAATTCAGCAGTAAACTGTGAAATCAAATAACCTATTGTGACTAGGTTGATAAAAACATAATTATTGATTATTTTGAGACATCTCTTACAAGAACAACATGATAGTTTTTTTTCCACCTTTATTTGTTGTTAGGTTGGATTAAAAATAAATAGGACTGTGAACAGAGTTTATGAATTCTATTTCCATTCCTATATACTACATATACATTACCATTTACATTTGCCAGTAGCTTCTAATTAATATTAGCAACCTATAATTAAGTTGTAGTAGACTGCACACGTTTCGAAGGGTCTCGACCCAAAACGTCACCTATTCCTTCTCTCCAGAGATGCCTGACCGGCTGAGTTACTCCAGCATTTTGTGTCTCTATGGAGGGAATGGCTAGGCGACGTTTAGGGTCGGTTCCCTCCTTCAGACATTTTTTTTAAGGGGTTTGGAAAGTTCGAAAATCTCACTTATATTTAAATATGGTGTTAGGAATATAACTAGTAGTGTTGGAGAAAATTCCATGGGCCACAGTTGCCACATACATACCCGAAAGTACAAATGTAGAAAGTTATAGTGTGTTGTGGCGTCAGCTGATAGTCAGAGCACTTACGGTCGAACCCTCGTCAGTGGTTACGAGGGCTGTCACGTGACGTCATGGGGTTAAGGGGAGTGCCCTACTACATAAGCATATCTCACCTTGAGATCACCTGAGTCGACAGGTAGCTGAGCTCGAGACAACGCCCTCTCTCAGCTGCAGCAGCAATGACAATATGACCAAACGCGTATGTATTTCAAACCTCTTATGTCTGAATAAAGCAACTGTTCATTCACCACATTTGGTGCCACTACAGTGTAAAAAATATATAGATATTACGAGCTTTGTAATTTTGTACCAATCAAATGCCAAATTGAAAATTCTATATTTTGAAAATGGGTGAAGCAAAAAGTAGCATAAAAGTAGGTGCGATG
Organism: Raja brachyura; assembly: GCA_963514005.1. Next base: position 15,165,610 of record OY740794.1, on the reverse strand, counting down.
TTCAGTCAGGACATCTGTATCATTTCTGTTAATGAGCCATAGATGTAGACCACATGACGGTAATCGCAGGGCAGCATATCAAGATGGCGTGAAAAATTACCCATGACGTACTACGGCTTTTTCGCCGAGTGGAGTGTCTTGCTCCGCTCTTTGATCTTTGCTAAATAGCCTGCCGCACGGAACGTGTTAAGAGCATGCTGTGGGCCGGATAGAATCTCGTGGCGGGCCGAATGTGGCCCGTGGGCCATATTTTGGAGACCCCTGGTTTAGATCACGGGTTTTATACTAGTTCTTCTGCTTTGAAGAAGAATTCCTGGAAGTACTTGAATTACCTCTGAGGTAACCTAGTGTTAAATCGTTGAATTTATCCTCGTATGGTGAGGTAAAGGCGCAATGATAATCTTGCTTGCACCAGCATCACATGCACATTGATCCAGACAACACACAAAAACAAATTAGACAAAAATTACACATTCTACAAGACAGTTAAAAAATGACCAAAAAACTATCCATTAGAGTAGATCACAAATAAGAAATTAAGTCCATGATAGTGCAGAGGTGGTACACAGTAGGATTAGGGTTATGCAGATTAGTTTAAGAACCAGATAATTGTTGGAAAATAGCTATTTCTAAACCTACAAAAACCTTCCGAGTGTTTCCCAATCAGAAGCCTTGGATGAACTTTGAGATCCGCACTCTTCTGAAGCCCAGACACCGGGCATTCATGTCTGATGATACAGTGGTCTACAAGAAGTCCAGGGACGACCTTGGTAAGGCCATCAAGAGGGACTTCTGCTCCAAGTTGGAGGATGAGACAGATGTTTGGCAACTGTGGCGGGGCCTGAATGCAATCACCTCCTACAAGGTGAAATCAGGAGGTAGCTCGAATGTCGGCGAAACATCACTCCCTGACGAGCTCAATGTGTTTTGCACATGCTTTGATAGGGAGAACACTGATGTGCCTCCTCGAGCCCCCATTTGCTGAGATGGTATTTCAGTCACAGTCACAGAGGCTGATGTCAGAAAATTCTTCGGAGGGGTGAACCCTCGAAAAGCGCCTGGACCTGATGGTATAACCGGTCGTGTTCTAAAAACCTGTGCGGACCATCTGGCTGGAGTTTTTACAGACATTTTCAACCTCTTACTTCTGAGGTCTGAGGTTCCCACCTGCTTCAAAAGGGCATCAATCGGTGCCCAAGAAGAGCAAGGTGTCGTGCTTCAACGACTATTGACCAGTGGCACTAACCTCGGTGGTGATGAAGTGCTTTGAGAGGTTGACCATGGCCCAAATCAACTCCTACCTCGACAAAAACCTGGACCCGCTGCAGTTTGCCTACCACCACAACAGACCAATGGTTGATGCGATCTCGCTGGCTCTCCACTCCGCTCTGGACCACTTGGACAACAAAAACTCATATGTCAGGCTGTTATTCATTGATTACAGCTCGGCATTTAACACAATCATCCCCTCCAAGCTAGTTACCAAGCTCTCAGATCTGGGTCTCTGCGCATCCCTCTGCAAATGGATCCTCGACTTCCTCATTCACAGACCACAGTCTGTTCGTATTGGTGGAAATGTGTCAGCCTCAATAACAGTCAGCACGGGAGCACCTCAAGGCTGTGTGCTCAGCCCCCTGCTGTACTCAGTCTATACTTATGACTGCATTGCCGGTCATAGTGCGAACTCCATCATCAAGTTCGCTGACGACACCACTGTTGTGGGACGTATCACTGATGGGGATGAGTCAGAGTATAGAGGAGAGATCGACCGACTCAACAAATGGTGCCAGCACAATAACCTGGCCCTCAACACCAGCAAAACCAAGGAACTGATTGTGGACTTTGGAAGGGATAGGATGGGAACCCACAGTCCCGTTTATATCAGTGGGTCAGTGGTAGAGAGGGTCAAGAGCTTCAAATTCCTGGGCGTGCATATTTCTGAAGATCTCTCCTGGTCCGAGAACACTGATGCAATTATAAAGAAAGCACATCAGCACCTCTACTTCCTGAGAAGATTACGGACGATTATGTCAAGGAGGACTCTAACTTCTACAGATGCACAGTAGAGAGCTTGCTGACCGGTTGCATCGTGGCTTGGTTCGGCAACTTGAGCGCCCAGGAGCGGAAAAGACTACAAAAAGTAGCAAACACTGCCCAGTCCATCATCGGCTCTGACCTCCCTACCATCAAGGGGATCTACCGCAGTCGATGCCTCAAAAAGGCAGGCAGCATCATCAAGGACCCATACCATCCTGGCCACACACTCATCTCCCCGCTACCTTCAGGTAGAAGGTACAGGAGCCTGAAGACTGCAATTCCAGGTTCAGGAATAGCTGCTTCCCCACAGCCACAGCTATCCTATCTGGGACACATGACAATAAACTCTCTTGAATCTTGAACCTGGTGATGTTGGAGTTCAGGCTGCTGTATCTCCTGCCTCATTGTGGCAGTGAGAAGAGGGCATAGCTTAATGGTGTGGATCCTTGATGATGGATGCCACTTTTCATGTGACACTGTCTCATGTAGATGCTTTCAATCGTGGGGAGACATGTACCTGTGATAGATTCTGCTGGGTCCACTGCTCTTTGCAGCCTCTTTCGATTCTGTGCATTGCAATTGCTGTACCTGGCCATGATGCAACCGGTCAGGATACTTTCTACAGTACATCTGTAGAAGTTTGTCAGTGAATTTGGTGACTTGCTTCTTAATGTCTTAAGGAAGTAGAGACACAGCTCTATCGTGATAACATCTATGTGCTGGAGCCAGGGCAGGTCATCTAACTTCAAGATTTGAAGCTGCTAACTGTCCACTGCTGTCAAGGGAAAACTGGTATATAATCTCCAAAATTCCCCTTTCTGAAGACTCATTCCTTGGGTTTGTTGATGTTGAGCATTGTTTTTGCAGCCGCATTCAACCAGTTCTACTCTATTCTGTATGTTAACGCAGCACCACCTCTGATTCTGCCAAAACAGTGGGGTTTATCTGCAAATTTATGGATGTTATTGGAGTTATGCTTGGGCGCACAGTCATGGGTTTAAAGAGAGCATAATGAGGCTAAGCATGCAGCCTTGAGCACTCTTGTTGATGGAGTGAGGAAATGTCTGCACTGACTGAGGTCTGCTGATGAGGGAGTCAAAGATCCAGTTACAGACCACCAGGCCTTCGAGATTGGTGACGAGTTTGGAGGGGATATTTGGATTAAACACCGAAGCAAGCCATCATACTGCTGGAGAATGTTAAGACACATCACGCCACTCATTCTGCATGAAGTGGACACAGGAGGTGTCAGTTGTGCTTCTAACAGTCAGGAGTCATTGTTTGGCAATGAGAGAGGAACTATCACGCTACTGGATTTGTTTCTGGCTAATAAATATTTATCTTTATAGAGTCATAAAGCAATATCACATGGAACCAGGCCCGTTGGCACACATTGTCCATGCCAAAAAAAGTTGTCATTTTGGGCTAGTCTATTTAGACCAATCCCTCTAAACCATCCCTATCCATAACTGTCCAAATATATTTTGTTAGTCTTAGTAATATCTGCATCTGAAGGCTTCTGTGGCAGCTCATTCCAGCCATGGACTACTTTCTAATTTTGGAGATTTAGTGATAATTTAGGAGGAAAATTTACCATTTTTGTGTCTCAATTTTCCAAATTGTTGAATGTGACTGGAGCTAAATGTCTTGATTTATTTTCTAGTGCCACCCAAGTAGAATTTCAATGTTTTATTACCAAAGTAATATAACTGCATTCCTCCATGTGATTTCTCATCAACACTCAATTCATCTTGTTCATAATCTTCCTTTTCCTTCCTTATTTTCACTTTCCATATACATTTCGGAACCAATATTCACCCCCCTGATGTTGCCATTTCACATTGCTCTCCACCCATGTCCCCTTTCCCTTATCCTTTTCTTCTGTATTTGCCCCAGAAAAACACTTTAATTCTCATGCATTTGCATTTTAAAATCTCAGTTGTTAGGTCTCCGATCCCTTCATTACAACATGTCCCCTGCAACTATTTTTGCTCAACTTCACCCATGACTTCACCTTTGACATCCCAGTGTTTTTTCAAACCACGACTGACTATTGATACTATCGCCAACTCTAGTCCCTTGTCCCAGCAATGTAGACTGGAACATTTATGGCAGTTTATTGATTCCAGAGAGAAAGAAGTTGAGAATGCGCCATCATTTTAGATCATTTCCTTGCTCACTGTTAATTTGCTGTCAAAAATTAGAATGACCCTATAGACTGCTACAGCTATATGAGACTAATGAACAAAGCTTACCACCAGTTCTCTCCATTTTCCCCTCTTTCCAGGAATTCAGGCTGCTCGTCTAACATCTAGAGCTGAATGCATTTTTAGGAAAAGCGAAGCTTAGCGAGAGAAGCTGCAAACTATCGCGATTGAACCATTCTTTATCTTGCTAATTGCCTGAAAATGAACCAGACTGGAACTACTGCACTGTATTTGACCACAGGATGAGATCCGGATTGGACAGTATCATCGTTGAAGCTGTGTATTTCCATATCCATAACACTGCCCTTCTCAGCTGCTGAAACCTTTATTAATGGTTTTCCTTCCTCCAAACTATTGTACATCTGACCAGAAATTGTTGTTTCATTCTTCATAATGCTGAGATCATCCAAAGCTCTGTACCATGTTTATTAACTTGCAATGTAAGTTTGTTTGGCTATCACTCCTTTGCTTATTAACTAACATTAGCTCCCAGTTGGACTTTAAGATGCCCATTCTTTCCTTTAAGTCCTTCCATAGCCCTTCCTACTTCTGCACACATCTGCAACCTTCCATGATGGCTGAGCTTATCCAATTCTGCATCCTAGTTTAGTTTAGAGATGCAGCACAGAAACAGGCCCTTTGGCCTGCGAAATCCACGCTGACCAACGATCCCTGTACGCTAGCACTATCCTACACACCAGGGACACTTCTACAACTTTATTGAAGCCAATTAACCTCTAAATTTGTATGTCTTTGTAATGTGGGAGGAAACTGGAGTACCCAGAGAAAACCCATGTGGTCACAGGGAGAATGTACAAACTCCATACAGACAGCGCCCATCGTCGGGATCCAACCCGGGTCTCTGGCGCTGTAAGGCAACAACTCTACCGCTGTGTCACCGTGCCACCTTTTATTCTTGCAGGAACTTTCTTGATTATGTCCACTACTACCACCTGTGCCTCAACTGCTAATATCCTACGCTCTGAAATTCCTTTGCCAAGAAGAAAATCTTCTGCCATGTTTTCTTTCAATAATGCGCTTATTAAAAATCACCTTTTTGATCAGCTACACCATTATATCTTTATGTGGCTCCGATTTTGTTGGAAAATGCTGCTGTGAAATAAATTGCAGCTCCAGCTGTGTTAAATATGATATGTAAATGCAAGTTGTTTAATTTTTAAAACATAATGTAACTTCCTAAATTTAATTCATATAAATAAAGAATGCATCTGTTAATTCTTCAACGAGAATGCTTTGAGATTTTCATTTAATGAAGAAGCTTTATTTGGATTAAGTAGGCACAAATTATCGGATGCTGTTAGGCAAAGTGGTTTGTATTGAGTTAACTTTTTGCTTGAATCCAAGGCTAATTAAAATTAAAAAAATAAGATATTATGTTAGAATTACCTCAAAAAGTAATTGGCAATCGTTTGAAGGCATTTTCAGAATCTGATATATCAAAATTGAAACATTGAGGAAGAACATACTTGTGTTCTGTTTTACAAACACTACTTTGTTTCAGTGGAATAATAAGATGAATCTTTTACTCTCAGAACAACGTAAATAAAATTAGCTCTACGTTCTTCAAGGATAGTATCCTTAGTATGGAATAAGAAATTTAGTTTGGTTTAGTTTAGTTTTTCAGAGTTGGGAAGTTGCCGAGGTTATATTGTTGGGGAGAAAATGATGAAACTATACTGCTAGTTTTCCGTATAGTTGGTTGTGATTAGCCCTAGCAATCGCAGGCTTTTTATTTCAGTATTCATTTAAAACCCAATGGTCCTGAGCGTCAAGGATACTTACAGCCATAAACGTCTGTGTCATTTCCTATTATATTTATTAATATTGATGAGGAAACTACATTTGTGTAAAGCTCTGAACAGCAAATAGAATCAGTTCCTGTACTTTCTGAGAAGGTTCTGCCCTTTCAACGTCTGCAGTAAGATGCTACAGATGTTCTATCAATCGGTGGAGGCCCAGTGCCAACTTCTACGCTGTCGATTGCTGGGGCAGGATGAAAGCTGCCGATGCCAACAGAATCAACAAGCTTATCAGGAAGGCTGTCTCCGTCCTGGGAATGGAGTTGGATTCATGGGAGGTGGTCTCAGAAATGTAGATGCAGAGCATCTTGAACAATACATCTCACCTCCTCCATGACACACTGGTCAACCTGAGGAGCACCTACAGCAACAGACTGATCCCACCATGGTGCAGCACAGAACACCACAGGAGATCTTTCTTCCCTGTGGCTTTCAAACTACGACTTCTCCCTTCTGCCATGGGGTGGACTGACCCCCCCCCCCCCCCCCCCATCTTTGCAGATCCCTCAGCCTGGACTTTTCCACTCGATAATCTTGCAATATTACATATGTGCTGTGCAATAACTGGTCACTTAAATTTCATTATTTTTTATAATGCACATGACACTTTCAATGCCTTATGATTTGACTGTTGGCAGCCCAAGTTCCTACCTGGGCCAAATAACGTTTTATCATATGTTTTGGGAAGGTATGATTAATATAGAAGGAGCAATGGGATATCACAATGGAAGAGCATGAGTAATTTTGGACCTAAATAAAACCCCTAAATTGTAATTATTTTGTAATTTGTACTGAAACCATTTTTTTCCCTAAATGTTCTCGTACTTCGTTGCCAAATAATACTCTGATGAGAATTGAAAGTATTGCTAAAGACTTATTTATCAGCAGAGTACTGAGCATAACTTTTTTTTCATTCTGTAAATACATTCCAGTCAAAATAAAATCTGAAATTCACATGGGTTCCGAAGAAAATCTTTGGGTAACCAATAATGGAGAGGTGTTGTTTTCCGTCAGCCTATAATAACCATGTTCCTCCCCGCCATATGTGCCTGATCAGCTGAATTCTTACAGGATTTTGTGCTTTTATTTCAGATCTCCAACAGTTGGTGACCATTTTGGGACCATTTAATGATTTCATAGTTACCATTACTGAGACCAGTGCTTCATAAGAGCATAAGATTCAAGATTCAAGAGAGTTTATTGTCATGTGTCCCAGATAGGACAAGTAAATTCTTGCTTTGCTTCAGCACAACAGAATATAGTAGGCATGAATACAGAACAGATCAGTGTGTCCATATACCATTATATAAATATATACACACATGAATAAATAAACAGATAAACTTGACCACGTGGGCGGGCGCGACTCACGTTGCAGCGGCCCCTACAGCCTGTCTGTCTTTTTTTTATTTTTTGTCTAGTTAAATGTAGTTGTTCGTGTTTTTTTTTGTATTGTTTGTAACTGTGTATATGTGGGGGGTGGGGGGCGGAAGAGGGGGAAACTTTTAAATCTCTTCCCTGCACGGGAGACCCGACTTCTTCCCTGTCGGGTCTCCGTTGTTGTTGGGGCCTAGCACCATGGAGCGGCCTCCGACCGAGACGACCTGGGTGCTCCATTCACGGAGCTGCGGACTCACCGTCATGGGGCTGGCTGGCCTCGGAGTGTGGGGAGCGGTGGTGGCTCGCCGCTGCGGCCCGACTCTGGAGCTTCAGCTCCAGCTGCAGACCAGTGGACTATCGGGAGCTCGCGGGGCCGGGTGGGAGACCGCTCTCCGGAGCTCCCGCAACACAACATCTCCAGCTCGTGTCGCGGGGTTGGAGTGACCTGGAGCGGGGCCGTACATCGCCCGGCGCGGCTTTCATGGCCGCGGGACATTCCAGCGCCCGCCGGGGGCTCCAACTGTGACCTTTGGGCCTAGAGCGGGGCCGTACATCGCCCGGCGCTACCTCAAAGGCCGTGGAACTTAACACCGCCCGCCTGTAGCTTCGACCTCGGGAGAGAGATGGTGCGGGGGAGAGAGAAGACTTTGCCTTCCATCACAGTGAGGATGAGATTCACTGTGATGGATGTTTGTGTGAATTGAATTGTCTGTGTATTTTTTTTAATTTTTTTTTTTATGATTTATGTATGGCATGTAGAAACGGAGTTTCGTTCTAGCCTCTCTGAGGGTCGAATGACAAATAATAAAATCAAATCAAATCAAATCAAATCAAATAAAGTGCAAATAAACAGATAATGGTCTATTAATGTTCAGAGTTTTGTTTGAGTTGAGTTTAATAGCTTGATGGCTGTGGGGAAGCAGCTATTCCTGAACCTGGACATTGCAGTCTTCAGGCTCCTGTACCTTCTACCTGAAGGTAGCGGGGAGATGAGTGTGTGGCCAGGATGGTGTGGGTCCTTGATGATGCTGCCAGCCTTTTTGAGGCATCGACTGCGATAGATCCTCTCAAAGGTAGGGAGGTCAGAGCCAATGACGGACTGGGCAGTGTTTACTACTTTTTGTAGTATTTTCCGCTCCTGTGTGCTCGAGTTGCCGAACCAAGCCACGATGCAACCGGTCAGCATGCTCTCTACTGTGCACCTGTAGAAGTTAGAGAGAGCCCTCCTTGACATACCGACTCTCCATAATCTTCTCAGGAAGTAGAGGCGCTGATGTGCTTTCTTTATAATTGCATCAGTGTTCTCGGACCAGGAGAGATCTTCAGAGATGTGCACGCCCTGGAATTTGAAGTTCTTGACTTTTCCACCATTGACCCGTTGATATAAACGGGACTGTGCATCCCTATCCTACCCCTTCCAAAGTCCACAATCAGTTTTGTTGGTGTTTGTTTTTGTTGGTTTTGCTGGTGTTGAGGGCCAGGTTATTGTGCTGGCACCATTTGGTCAGTCGGTCAATCTCTCTTCTATACTCTGACTCATCGCCATCAGTGATACGTCCCACAGCAGTGGTGTCGTCAGCAAACTTGATGATGAAGTTCCCACAAAGACCGGCTACGCAGTCATGAGTATAGAGTGAGTACAGCAGGGGACTGTACATAAATTATAGGAATAGAATTACGTCTACTCAGCCATTCAATCATAGCTGATCTATCTCACCCTACTAGCCCTATTCTCCTGCCTTCTCCCCATACCCTCTAACAATTCTTTCAATTCCATAATTGATTTAATTAAATAATTAATTGGAGGGCGGTGTAATTAGGAGGTGAGGGTGTGAACATTTGGGTGAAACCCAAGAGAATGTCCAGGAACAAGTCCTGGTATTCAGGTATATGTGCAGAGTTAGTGTAGCTGGCCAAAGATAATGAAGTTGGTCTTTCCAAACTGAAAAAAATTAAACTTATCCTCAGCTAATAGTCGGACAAAGTGACTGCCATCACATTCGTGGAATCCGACGTTCAAGATGATGGAAAAAGAGAGGGGCATGAAGACGAGTCTTTGCAATGATGCTATGTGTGAGCTAAAAGTGACCTGACTGACAATGGTAAGGAGCAAACTAATGTTTTAATTTGACCATGTTAATTCTTGGTCATTTTTTACATGCCTTTTAAATGGTGAAGTAGAGAAGTACACCTATTGCATGAGAACACCAGATTTTTGCTTTTTATTCCAGGCTAACTGAGAGTTCTACATGGGTTCTGAGATTAGATGTGTTTTCTTTTAACATTGAATGCAGTTTTGTAAATTAACCCGTAGCCTCCTAAAGTTAATATAAGAGGACAGGGAATGTAAAAGGGCCAGGTCGATCGGAGCGGCTCACACCTTGCAGTGTAACAACATTTCCTCGAAGTCTTAGGGACATGTGCAATGGGTGATGTTAGAAATTGAAGTAAAAGCTTGAGAAGGCATGACACTGTAATTTTACCTCAGGCCAAGTGAACGTAGAACAGTACTGGAGCGGGCCCGATGGCCCACAATGTCCACGTGGACCATGATGCAAAGTTTAACTAATCTCCTCTGTCTACAGGTGATCCATATCCCTCATTCCCTGCATACCCATGTAGTTATCCACATGCCTTGTAAATGCCACTATCGTGTCTGCCTCCACCAACATCCCATCAATATATACCAGCTGCCCACCATCGTGTAGATAAAAAAACCTGCCCCACACATCTTTTTAAACCTTGCTCCTCTTACCTTAAAGTTATGTCCTGTAGTCATTGACATTTCCACCCTTGGATAAAGGTTCTGACTGTGTATCCTATCTGTCTTTCTATACAGAGTCATACAGCTCGGAAACAGGCCCTTTGGCCCAGTTTGCCAGGCTGTCCAAGATGCCCCATCTAAACCATTTGCTTGCGTTTGACCCATACACCTAGAAACCTTTCCTATCCATGTGCCTGTCCAAGTATCTTCTAAATGCTGTTATAGTATCTGCCTCAATGGCCTCCTCTGGCAGCTCGTTCCACATATCCACCACCTTTAAGTGGAAAATTTGCCCCTCAGGTTCGTATTAAATCTTGCCCGACTCACCTTAAACAAACATCCTCTTGTTTTAGATTCCTGGGTAAAATAATGCATTTACCCTATCTATTGCTTCATGATCTAATACACCTCTATATGATCACCCTTTAGCACAGTTAACAGCACGGTGGCGCAGCGGTGGAGTTGCTGCCTGACAGCGCTTACAGTGCCAGAGACCCGGGTTTGATTCCGACTATAGGTGCTGTTTGTACGTAGTTTGTACGTTCTCCCCATGACTGTGTGGGTTTTCTCTGAGATCTTTGGCTTCCTCCCACACTCCAAAGACGTACAGGTTTGTAGGTTAACTGGCTCGGTATAAATGTAAATTGCCCCTTGTCTATGTAGAATAGCATTGATGTGTGGGGATCGCTGGTCGGCGCGGACTCGGTGGGCTGAAGGGCTTGTTTCCGCACCCTATAAACTAAACTAAAACTAAGTTGAAGCAACCATAATATTGTTCTCATGCATGATGTGGGAATTTAAAATGGCAAAGTTTTTCATTAAACAAAATGGTGGCTCTGATGACTACATAGGAAATATTTGCTTGTCCGTATATTAGGGACTACACATTTGAACCAAACATGTTGAAAGCTGGAAATGTTGCACTTTCCATCCAGATAGCTTGAGACACCCAAGGGGCCTTTATGTTTGCTCATTTCTCAGACTCTCTTTAATATTTAGAATTAAATAGTTACAGTGTGTCCCCTCATACAGATGTTACATGATGGGAAACAGATTTACATGAAGTTTTTAACACGCTGCCTTCGTTAAAGGGGAGGCATATCAGACTAACTGCCATCCTTATTCATGGGAATAGTCATAAAAAGGATTCCCAAAAGCTTTTTCCTTTTGTTTCACAGCAACTCGTTCTTTAAATTATTATTTCAGAGGGCTGGAGTTTGATGAGTGTGTTGTGAATCTGTGTTGTAATATGAAAACACAGTTAGAGGCGTAGAGCTCTAAATCATCCCTTAACTTTATTTAATGACTCAGATTAAAATGCTGAAAAGTGCTAAATCGTCTGCAACATCGAGAATGCAAAGTGATAACACAACGAGGAATTAAATAGCAGTGAATATAACTTTGTATGTGTGTTCTGTGTCCTTTATTTTGCCACTTTTCTCAGGACTGATCTGCAGCTAAGAGTGATTGAGTTATGGGTTCTGTGCCAGAGTTGCTTTGCTTTGATGAATCTCTTCTGCAGCTGCTCTTTACATGCCACAGCTATTTGGCAGACACTGGTCATTTGAAGGTCAGCGTGTGCCTTAAGGTGATTTTACATTTTGCTTGAATTTGGATGCAATCTTAAGCCAGACTCTATTTACTGCTGCCCTATGCTAATAATGATCTGTGCCTGCTTTAACCAGATGGAATTTAAAGGCTGTCTCCTCCCCTTCCTACCTCTCCCTCAGCCCTCGGGCTCGTCCTCCTCCTTTTTCCTTTCTTCCCCCCGCTTCCCCCAACCCCCCATCAGTCTGAAGAAGGGTTTCGGCCTGAAACGTTGCCTACCTCCCTCGCTCCATAGATGCTGCTGCACCCGCTGAGTTTCTCCAGCATTTTGTGTACCCACGGAGGGAGACCTGTTCTCAGAAAGTGCAGGAAATCAGGCTCAGTTTTCAACCCAACTCCTCTCACTTGACCTGGAAGCTCAGGTTAATATTGAAACGTTTCTTAATAAGATGTGTGCTCTAAAAATGCTGAAATGGGAACAACTGAAGGGAAAGTAAACAATTTAATTTATGTGCAAGTTTGAAAGGAGCAACAGTGCCAGAAAAATTGGAAACCAAGGAAAGAAATTGCCATCTAGGCAGAATGGTAGAGAACATGAAGTGACTATAGATTGTACTCACAACCCTTCAAGACCGTACATCATTCACATTTGGAGTTGATAGAAGCAGTAATAAATAAAGTGTCAATATAGTCTGCAAAGCACAAGTCAAGCACTTTACAATGTATTAACCTTTGCTACTCAGTACATACAAGAGAACTCCAAATATACAAACAAAACTCAAAGTCTCATTTAAAAGCTGAAGTGTATGCTTTATATTTATACAACATATAAATTACATAAATTGGGATGAGAATTTGCTTCCCAAAGTGAAATTGTAAAGACAATATTTTAACCTACAGTGCGTTAAATGGGAATTATTTCTATTTATGAGTGGACACTTTGGTAATGCCATTTGATGTCATTTCTTTCTGTGAACATTTGTTAAGTGGAAACCAACCTTGAGGTCAAATCCTGGGCACGGGATTTAAAACTAATAGCTCAACGTTCTAGTGCAACTACTGTTGCCTATAACATTTAGGGAACATTATTTGGGGTTTGTTTAAAAAGGAAATGGTTAGAGTCATAAGAAAGGGGGAAACATTGAAGAAACACCAGGTGGGGCACATTTGTAAGAGTGTTGTACACTGGATCCTTTGAAGGCCTGGTGCAATGTTGAGCAATGCTCTGAAAATGAGAATTGAAAAATTTCCCGTACCCCGCACCCCTCACTCTCTGATAGATAGATACAAAACGCTGGAGTAACTCAGCTGGTCAGACAGCATCTCTGGAGAAAAGGAATAGGTGATGTTTCGGGTCGAAACCCTTCTAGATTAGATTAGATTAGATTAGATTTTATTATTTGTCATTCGAACCTCAGAGAGGCTCAAACAAAACTCTGTTTCTACAGCCATACAAACAAAACAATTCCTACAAAACATACAAACAATTCAATTTACACAAACATCCATCACAGTGAATCTCCTCCTCACTGTGATGGAAGGCAAAGTCTTCTCTCTCCCCGCACCATTTCTCTCCCGATGTCCAACCCCCAGGTGGGCGCTGGAATGTCCCGCGGCCATTGAGGCCGCGCCGGGCGATGTACCGCCCCGGTCTAGGCCTATAGGTCACAGTTGGAGCCCCCGGCGGGCGCTGGAATGTCCCGTGGCCATTGAAGCCGCGCCGGGCAATGTACACCGCGACACGAGCGGGAGATGTTGCGTTGCGGGAGCTCCAGAAAGCGGTCTCCCACCCGGACCTGCAAGCTCCCGATATCCCGACAGTCCACCGGCAATAAGCTGGAGCTCCGGAGTCGGGCCGCAGCAGCGAGCCACCACCGCTCCCCGCCCTCCGAGGCCGGTCAGCCCCACGACAGTGAGTCCGCAGTTCCGCAGGCTCCGTGACTGGAGGCCCCAGGTCGTCCCGGTCGGAGGCCGCTCCACGGTGCTAGGCCCCAATGGCAACGGAGACCAGACAGGGAAAAGGTTGGGTCTTCCGTGCAGGGAAGAGATTTTAAAAGTTTCCCCCTCCCTCCCCCACCCCCCACATATACACAGTTAGAAACAGTACAAAAAAAAACATGAACAACTACATTTAACTAGACAAAAAAAAAAGACAGACAGGCTGTAGGGGCCGCTGCAACGTGACTCGCACCGCCACCAAAAACACTGTTCTACAGACTGTGAGTCAGGAGAGAGGGATTCTAAAGGTATGAAAAGGTACAAAGGACAAATGAATGGAAGATACGAAAAGAACAAATTAAAGCCAGCACCAGGGACCAAGGAAACGTGGAGCCCACAATGGTCCATTGTTGGCCGTGGAAAAGGTGATAACAAGTGGATACAAACAGTGAAACTAAGCAGGACACTCTTCTACAAATGGGTTTCATGAAACCTCCCTGAGATCCAACGTCAGAATCAAGAAGTAAAATATAGATTGAAATAATCTTCACAAAGAGTACATGGAGAAAAAGACGAGATTAAAAAGAGTGACAGAGACAACAGATAAAGTAAAATTTAAAGTTTTTTTAATTGAAATGTACAAGCTAATAAATGTGTAGGAAAGAACTGCAGATGCTGGATTAAACTGAAGATAGACACAACAGCTGGAGTAACTCAGCGGGACAGGCAGCATCTCTGGAGAGAAGAAATGCTTCTTCTCTCCAGATATGCTTCTCTCCAGAGATGCTGCCTGTCCCACTGAGTTACTCCAGCTATTTGTGTCTATCTTCAAGATAATAATGTCAGAAAGAGTGTTAATCCATCCAGGGATGTTTAGACTTTAGAGATATTGCGCGGAAACAGGCCCTCCGGCCCACCGTATTACTAGCCAGTACACTAGCATTATTCTACGCACTAGGGACAATTTACAATTTTGCCCAAAGACAATTAGTCTACAAACCTTGTACATATTTGGAGTGTGGGCAGAATTCGGAGCACCTGTGGAAAATCCACGTGGTCACAGGGCGAAGTTACAAACTCCGTACAGACAGCACCCGTAGTCAGGATTGAACCCGGGTGACGTAAGGCAGCAACTCTACCGCTGTGTCACTGTGCTGCCCTTGTTTAATAGTAATTATTATTTCATATGTTGTTCAGCATCCATTTCTTTAATTCTTCAGCCTCCGTCTTCTGTGTGCAGTGAGTAACTGGATGACAAGACCAGCAACTCATGTATTGCATTGAGAGGGCTGTGTCCATCAGCAAAGACTGTTGCAACATAGCTGGTGGAGGAACAGGATATCTCACACAGCTTCCTGCTTTCCACATTTAACCAATAGGTGTGGACATTGTGTGCCAGTTACTGCATAATAATGACTGTTAATCTTAATATTATTATTGGCAAATAATGTCTAGGCCAAAGTACACAGGAACATTTATTTTAACTTTGCATTACTTTTATTTTCTAAAGTAGCCACATCTTTCTATAGGACCACGATCCCCTTTCCAAGATGAGGGGTACCTCCCTAATGTGTCACTATTCTCTTCCACTGTAATTTTACTTCAGATTTTCAGCAATTGAACATGTCTTCACTGGAAAGCAGCCCTTGTTACTTCACTACCTGTTGCAAGTAACACAATTCTTTACACTATCCTTTCTTTACACATGTATTATGCATGCTGGATGGTGCACCCTTTCAGGGCAGTCTTCTGTTGACATCAGGAGCTTGTAGCTGCCAATGTAAAGTCGGTCAGTGTTTTTTACTTTTAGAAATACCGCACGGAAACAGGCCTTTCGGCCCACCTAGTAGGCACCGACAAGCAATCACCCGTACACGAGCACTGTCCTACACACTCAGGGACAATTTTACTGAAGCCAATTAACCTACAAACCTGTAAAGGGCCTGTCCCACCAGCATGCAACTCGATGCGATTAGCGCGACCTAACGTGGTCGCTTGAGCCGTCCGGCGTCGCGGGGCCGGTCCCACTTCGATCGCCGGAGCCGTGCGGAATTGTGCGGAGTTCGTCCCGACGCCGCGCGGGGCTCCGAAAAACCGACAATGTCCAAAAATCCCGCGCGGCAACGGTTTGTCGGCTCGCAGTCGCCGCGACATTTACACACCGCCCGGACATCGTGCCTCCGTGAAACTATTTGTAAGTGCCTCCGTGACCCTCTATGTGTGTGGCTCCGTGGCCCTGTATGTGTGTGTGCCTCGGTGCCCCTCTCTGTGTGCCCCTCTAAGTCCTGGCGAACTTACCTTGGACTTGCTTCAAGTTCGCCTCGCTTTGCGCCGCGTTGCGCCACTCACCCAACCTCCGCGCGACCCCTACTGCCGGTTTAGTTGCACTTGCCGCATGCAGGCGCATGCTGGTGGGACCGGCCCTGTACAGGGGATCACCCGACCTCCGCGCGGCCCCCGCTGCCGGTTTGATCGCGTTCATCGCATATAGTTGCGTGCTGGTGGGACAGGCCCTTTAGTCTTTGGAGTGTGGGAAGAAACCGGAGCACCCAGAGAAAATCCCAGCGATCACAGGGGAACGTACAAACTCCATAGAGACAGCACCCGTAGTCAGGATCAAACCCAGGGCCCTGGCGCTGTAAGGCAGCAACTCTACCGCTGCACCACTGTGCCGCCCTTGAACACAGGGAACTGCAGGTGCTGGTTTACCAAACGAGGCACAAAGTACTGGAGTAACACAATGGATCACTCAGCATCTCTAGATGACATGGATAGGTGAGGGTCGGACAAAACGTTCCCACCCTTTTTTGTGTCTTATTTTTAAAAAGATACAGTGCTCGGAGGTTGCTTACATATGTATAACACAATCACATTTTTCTCTTGAGAAAAGAATCTTTAATATAATGGAAAATGGATTTGTCTAACTTGTTCGGTTCACTAGCAATAACCTGTGTGCTTACTCAAGAGTAACTATGCAGCTTGAGTTGGAGTCTCCTATATTCAGCCTTGATTTAACCCTTCCAACCCTTACCCCCCCCTCTCCACCCAATTTTTATCCCATTTACCCTTCTATTTCACACAGAGGGTGGTGGGTATGTGGAATGAGCTGCCGGAGGAGGTAGTTGAAGCAGAAACTGTAGCAACATTGGATAGGTATATAAGATCGACACAAAGTGCTGGAGTAACTCAGCAGGTCAGGCAACATCTCTGGAGAAAAAGGACGTTTCGGGTCAGGACCCTTCCTTAGACTTGACAGGTCCATAGATTAGGAAGGTTTAGAGGTATATGGGCAGACGCAGGCAGGTGGGACTAGTGTAGATAGGCTCCTTGGTTTGCATGGGCAAGCTGGGTCAAAGGCATGCTGTATGACTCTAGGACACCATAACTACCCCCCCCCCCCCCCCTTGGGAAGTGCTTGGTAGAAAATGGCAAAAGGTGACCTTCCTTTGGCAACTTGTAGAGTTCAAGAATGTACGCTTTTCAAGATTCACAACCTTTTTTTCTCCTGGTTGCTAAATATTTCCAGAATTTTCTATTTTATTTTCTGAGGTCATGAAACTGTTTATGCAGCTTCTTGAGGTTGGAATATTTTTTATACAGAGTAACATGTGTGTATAAAACTTCACAATGCCCGTGAGTTAAGAAGACTAATATCCTGTAATTTGACAACAAATACTCCAAATTTATTGCTGTTGTATAAACATTGGGGAACTCAGGCATGTAAACTGTAGACTTCCTCCACAGTCAATATCTATGGGACTGCCTATGATACATGTGAAAGTCGTTACTGTAGGAAAGTCTATACTGCTGACTGGTCTCCTTGATGTATAACTATTCATTTGTTTGTACTTTATGTCTGTGGCTTTCAATGGATTGGGTGATTTTGGTAAGTCGTGGGTTTGGCAGAGACCAGGAATCTAGATCAATCGCATTACCAGGGGCGGCACGGTGGTGCAGCAGTAGAGTTGCTGCCTTACAGCGCTTGCAGCACCGGAGACCTGGGTTCGATCCCGACTACGGGTGTTGTCTGTACGGAGTTTTCTCCAAGTTCTTCAGTTTCCTCCCACACTCAAAAGACATAGAGGTTTGTAGGTTTATTGGCTTGGGTTTGCATACTTGGTATAAGTGTAAATTGTCCTTAGTGTATGTAAGCTTGTGTTAATGTGCGGGGATCGCTGGTTGGTGTGGACTTGGAGGGCCGAAGGGCCAGTATCCATGCTGTATCTCTAAACTAAACTAACCTAAACTAAACCATCCTAGAGTCACAGAGCCATCGAGCACAGAAACTGGTCCTGCAGCCCAATTCGTCTATGCCGACCAGGATATTGCTTCTGAGTCCAATTTTGCCTGCATTTAGCCCAAATCCCTCTCAATTCCATACCCGTGTACCTGGCCAAGTATTAAATGCTGCTAAAATACATGCCTCTGGCAGCTCAATTGATGTATCCACCACGTTCTGAGTGAAATAGTTGTTCCTCAGGTGGGTCCCTCATAGTTGTCCCTCAGGTCCCACAGAGAGTTGCGAGTGTGGAATTCTTTGCTAGAACGGAGACGAGGAAACACTTTTTCTCACAGAGTGTTGTGAGTCTGTGGAATTCTCTGCCTAGGAGGGCGGTGGAGGCCGGTTCTCTGGGTACTTTCAAGAGAGAGCTAGATAGGGCTCTTAAAGATAGTGGAGTCAGGGGATATGGGGAGAAAGCAGGAACAGGGTACTGATTGGGGATGATCAGCCATCATCACATTGAATGGCGGTGCTGGCTAGAAGGGCCGAATGGCCTACTCCTGCACCTATTGTCTATTGTCTATTGTTCCTTTTAAAGCTTGCCCCTCTCACATTAAACATATGGCCTCTATTTCTTGGATTCCCTGCCCTGAGTAAAAGGCTCTATGCATTCACTCTATCTATTCCCCTCAAGATTTTATACACCTAATTTGAGGAAGGACATTCTTGCTATTGAGGGAGTGCAGCATAGCTTCACGAGGTTAATTCCCAGGATGGTGGGACTGTCGTATGATGAAAGAATGGAGCGACTGGGCTTGTATTCACCGGAATTTGGAAGGATTAGAGCGGATCTTATAGAAACACATAAAATTATTAAGGGATTGGACACGCTAGATGCAGGAAACATGTTCCTGATGTTGGGGGAGTCCAGAACCAAGGGTCCCAGTTTAAGAATAAGGGGTAGGCCATTTAGAACTGAGATAAGGACAAACTTTTTCACACACAGTTGTGAATTTGTGGAATTCTTGGCCTCAGAAGGCAGTGGAGGCCGGTTCACTGGATGTATTCAAAAAAGAGTTAGATAAAGCTCTTAGAGCTGGTGGAATCAAGGGGTATGGGGAGAAGGCAGGAACGGGGTACTGATTGTGGATGATCAGCCATGATCACATTGAATGGCGGTGCTGGCTCGAAGGGCTGAATGGCCTACTCCTGCCCCTATTGTCTATGTATCTATGTACCTCAGCCTCCTACATTCGAAGGAATAAAGTCCTAGCCTGCCTAACCTTTCCCTAAAGCTCAGGCCCTATAAGTTTTGGCAACATCCTTGTGGATTTTCTCAATGGTGCACCAGTTTACTCCCAAATTTTCAAAGACGTAGAGGATTGTTAGTTGATTGGCTTCAATAAAATAGTAAATTGTCCGTCGTGTTAGTGTACGGGATGATGGCTGGTTGGTGTGGACTCGGTGGGCCGAGGGGCCCGTTTCCACGCTGTCTCTGGTCTAAAAATTATTTTTAAAAGTGTTTTCTGTAAGTAATTGGTGTAGTTACACTGACATTTTAACATGGAGAGAGGGAGCACAGAGCTGGAGAGAAATGAAATCTAATATTTGTAATGCTGAAAGTTTTCAAGAATGTGACATTTATTCCTGTTATTTCAAACTAATAAATCAGTACACTAGGCAGTTCAGGACGTTATTTAATGGCCCGTCACCTCTGGGATCTGTATTTGAATGCAACCCAGACTAATGGGAAGAGGTATTTCCTCTTTCCTTTGATTGTTGACATTCTACGTGAAATGAGCTCAGGCAGTCCCAGTTGAGCTTCTAACGGTCGTGGGTCACTGTTTGGCAATCAGAGAGGAACTGTTTCCAGTGGCGATAAGGTCAGCAAATAGAGATTGTAAAATATGACAAAATGACCAGAAGACGATAAAGGGATTTAAAAAAATAAATAATGTAAAATTAAACTGCCGTTAAATGGGACAAAGGTCAACAATGTTATATTTTAATATCTAATGACAATGGCTAAAATGTGAAAGAATGTGACAACGAACTTAAAAAAAAATTAATCCTCAATATCAAATGGATTGTTTGATCATAGTTAAAACTTTTGAAGACATTGAAATGTTACTTATAGTGAATATGAAAGGACAGTTAAATATCAACCACACTGCATTCACTTTGATGGTCGCACATTGCCAAGTGTGATCTCTGCACTGGATCCTCCTGAGCCTGACACTGGCTTCTCAGTTTAGTTTATTTATCAATCAAGATGTGTAGCTTGTAGGTTAATTGGCTTCTGTGAATTGCCTCTAGTGTGTAGGATAGAAAACTGGGACAAAGTAGTGTACGGGTGATCATTGGTCAGCGCAGACTGTGCCGAAGGGCCTGCTTCCACGCTATATCTCTAGCATTAAGATTTTGAGAATACCATTGAATTATATCTGCTAAAGATGTGCTAAATCAGTTTAGTTTATTGCCATGCGAAAAGCTTTATGTTGCGTGCTAACCAGTCAGCAGAAAGACAATACATGATTTCAATCAATCCATTTACAGTGCATAGATACATGATAAGGGAATTACATTTAGTGCAAGGTAAAGCCAGCAAAGTCTGGTCAAGGATAGTCTAAGGGACGTCAGAGGTAGATAGTAGTTCCTGGACACGCATCTCCTGTCACCCCATTAAGTTGTTTTTTCACCACTGAATTGTAAATGACATCAGCCTGGGGAAGGGTGGTCAAATTCCTCCCCAAAAGACTTTTAACCAAATAGATTTTTACAAATCCAGTGGTTTCATGATCACCAACACTGAAATGTAAGTTTAAAGCTGATATTACAGTACTAGTAACATAATCTGCCCTCCACCCACGCTACATATTACAGTAATTTGCCCATTTCAATGCTAGTGTCCTAGGACAGTGCAACTTCAAGAGGAGCAGCCCGTACCTAATGGCAACTTCCTGAATGACATACTTACTTAGCAATGTCCAGTTTGGCTTTTGCCAAGATCATGCAGCACCAGAACTTGTCAGCATCTTGATCCAGTCTTAGGTCAAAGAGCTGAATTCTAACAGTAGGATGAGAGTTCCAGCCCTTTCCCTCAGAGGCGGCTCGTGACTGAGTGTGGCATCAAGGCACCCGGTTGGAACTGAAGTCAACGGGTGTCAAAGGGAAACCACTCCAGTGTTTGGAGTCATGCTTCGTACAAGTGGAGATGGCTGTGGTTGCCCGAGCTCAATCATCCCAAGCCCCAGGATCTCTTTGCAGGAGTTTCTCAGACCAGTGACCTGGGCCTGGCCATCTTCAGCTGCCTCATCAATAACTTTCCTTCCATTGCAAGGTCAGATGTGGGGATATCAGATGACGATTGCAGACACACAGCAGGACGCAAGAATAGTTCAACATGGTCAGATAAGTGGCAAGTAACAATTCTGCCACAAACTACCATGCAATGATCATCTTCATCAAAAGAGTCTAATACTGTGGAGGGACAACAATAAATTCAGATAGATAGGCACAAAATGCTGGAGTAATTCCGCGGGACAGGCAGCATCTTTGGATAGAAGGAATGGGAGACGTTTCGGGTCAAGGCCCTTCTTTAGCCAGTCTGAAGAATGGTCTTGACCCGAAACATCACCCATTCCTTCTATCCAGACATACTGCTTGTCCCGCTGAGTTACTCCAGCATTTTGTGTTTATCTTTGGTGTAAACCAACATCTGCAGTTCCTTCCTACAATAAATTCAGGAATTCAGGTCAGAGGTCCTGTGGTGACTGACTCACCTCCTCACACCCCAGTCTTTCCACGCAATGTAAGGCACAAGCTAGACGCTCGATGTAAAACTCTCCACTTGTCTGGCTGGCTGCAACAACGGCAACTCTCAGAACTTCAAAAATGCGGCTGGCATACTGATGGAGTTTGGAGTTGCTGCCTCACAGCTCCAGCTACCCAGGTTCAATCCCATCAAAGTAGAATTTGCATTTTCTCCTCGTGTCTCTGTGAGTTTCCTCCCTGTGCTGCAGTTTCCTATAAGAACATGTTGTTAGGTTTAAACGCTCTTAGTGTTCCGCTGAGTGGAACTATTGTAGAATTGATGTCAATGGGTATTTGAGATTTGGCATGGACCCAGTGTGCTGAAGGTTTTTTTTTCCATGCTGTATCTGTAGAGAGAATCGACCCATGATGTTATGGGTCGGAACCCTTCTTCAGATTTGTAAAACCTTCTGAACCTTGTAGTCGGCAGGGCAGTACTCTGCATACCGCCAACTTGGACAATTTAACATTTTTATCAATCCAATTAAACAAGCCAATTAACCTACAAACCTGTACATCTTTGGAGTGTGGGAGGAAACCGAAGATCTTGGAGAAAACCCATGCAGGTCATGGGGAGAACGTACAAACTCCGTACAGACAGCACCTGTAGTCGGGATTGAACCCTGGTCTCTGGCGCTGCATTTTGCTGTAAGGCAGCAACTCTACCGCTGTGCCACCGTGACTAAATTCCCGTAATGACCCGTAATGTTGTCTGTCCATTCCATCCACAGATGCTGAGTTCCTCTAGCATTTTGTGCTTTGTTTGAGGTTCCAGCATCTGCAGTTTCCCGTGTCTCCGTTCCACAGCAGTTTGCAGCTGCAGCTCAATTTTGTTGCATGGTTGAAGGTTATTAACTCTAAACTTAAACCTGGCATTGTTCAGCTTTACCACAGATCACGTGATGCCCAAAAATAAAGGTAAAAGCAAGTTGCGCACATGCATTTGAATCACGTTTGCAGCATTTGTGGAGATCTGTTTTTATATAGCGCCTTTCATAATCTGAGAAATTCTCAAAGTACTTGCAGTCAGTGAGGTTTGTTTGAAGTGTAGTTCCTAGTGTGTTATATGAGATGCTTAACTAAGGCCTGTTTGTGCAATGCCACCATAATCATGAGAGGGATATTAGAAATTGTAATATTAAGTATCGAGATAATTTTCTCCTGACTCTTATTAAATCAGTCTGAAAGGATAAAGTATTTGAAGTATTTGTTATTAGTTTGGTCTGAATTAGTATTATGTTTGGCTAGATTGGGGCTTGGATTTTGGCCAACGTGAAAAGAAAATATAATGAGGTAAACCATAAATTAAAAAAAAATCTTTTCCTCTCAATGTTAAATAATGTAGTTGGGTTTTAACCATGTCTACCATTTCAATCCTGCTTCAAGGGTGTTGTGTCAAGTCCTTCAAATATTTCTTCCCAAAACAAAATCCATCAGCTTGCAACAAACACTCATCACTTGATCAGTTACATTTTCAAACGATGCCTTAAGAAGTGAAGCTGGGCAGACGCTACCAAAGGCTGGGTAGGACTCACTGGCTTTTACACACATTAAAGACAAAGCATCTTGTTGAAGAAATATGAATTATTTACCGTACTGCTCTCTAGACCATCAAAATAACTCGCATGACTTCTCCCTGTCAGTGTATCACACAGAAGGATTTCTCTATGCATAAAAAAGCTGGCCGTACAAAATCCCATCTCCCACTAGCTCTTTTCTACCTTGCTCCCCCCATTACAATCAATCCCAAGAAGGGTCCTGACACAAAAACGTCGCCAATCTATGTCCCCCCGAGATGCTGACTTACCCACTAAGTTACTCCAGCATTTTTGTTTTTTACTCAAGATTCCAGCAACTGAAGTTCCTCATGTCTTCAGCTCCTTTACTTTCTTTGCAAATGTAAGTAATTCCGAGGCACTTGCTGTGTGGGATCCAAAGATATGTTGCTTTTTCACCAAAAATGAATTTAACTACGAACCAGCCATGGTGCAGTTTTAATCAATTAGTGCAGTGGCTTCAAGAGAACGGGTTTCCCCCTTGTGTTTGGACTGCGTTTAATTTTTGGTAATTCACAGGAAATCATAATGTTTAACACAGTGCAGTAGTGTCCACGATGACTCTGCTGATAATGGAGATACTGGTTTCTAAAAGCATGTTGGTTCAGTCTGAGGGGACACAAGAAACTGCAGATGCTACAAGCTTCAGCAATAAAACTACGCGTTGCTGGAGGAACTGAGCAGCTCAGGCAGCATCTGTGGAGGAAACGGACAGATAATGTTTCGTGTGGCGAGCCTTCTTCAGACCAGTTGAGGTAGGGAGGGGGAAGCTGGAGAAGTGGGGTGGGGGGTGGGGGGGGGGGGGGAAGAATCTGGCAAGTGACCTGTGGATACAGGCTAAGTGGGTGGGCAGAGAGGGGGGTGCGATCGGCAGATGGATGGAGAAAGTGACAAAAGCTGAGAGGTGAAAGGGAGGCACAATGGTGTCAGGTCAGGGAAGAAGAGGAGGAGTAAAATGTAAAGCCAGATGGAGGGAAGACGACATGGGGGGGTGTTAGGGGAGAAAAGGGAAACTTGGGATTTGGGGATGAGATATGAGCACACAAAGAAAAGGAAAGGAGCGGGATGCCTAGGGTGGTGGGAGAAATGTGTGCGCACCAGGGTGAGGTGCGGAAAATCAGAGCAAGGAGAGGGAGTGGGGCAGGAGAGATATTATCTGGAATTGGAGAATTCTACCTGGGTTTGGACTACTTTTGGATAGCTTACAATGTTCATACCGAAGATAAACACAAAATGCTGGAGTAACTCAGCGGGACAGGCAGCATCTCTGGGGAGAAGGAATGGGTGACATTTTGGGTCGAGACCTTTCTTCAGACTGTCAGGGGAGAGCGAAACGTAGAGATATGAAAGGATAAGGTGTGAAACGGAGGGGTCCAAGGGGACAGAGTTCAAGGAAAATGTAAAATGGATCATTGTAATGCCACTGTCCCACTTAGGAAACCTGAACAGAAGCGTCTGGAGACTTTGTGCCTCACCCAAGGTTTCCGTATGGTTCCCGGAGGTTCCCAGAGGTTTTTGTCAGGTTCCCGGAGGTTCCCAGAGGTTTTTGTCAGGTTCCCAGAGGTTTTTGTCAGGTTCCCGGAGGTTCCCAGAGGTTTTTGTCAGGTTCCCAGAGGTTCCCAGAGGTTTTTGTCAGGTTCCCAGAGGTTTTTGTCAGGTTCCCAGAGGTTCCCAGAGGTTTTTGTCAGGTTCCCAGAGGTTCCCAGAGGTTTTTTCAATTTTTTGAAATAATCGCCGGAACATAGAAGAAGCGGAAACCACTATCGACCGTTAGGGAGACTAAGTGGGACAGGAGCATTAGCTGACGACGAGGTGACCTAGGATGGGGGTGGGATGGAGAGAGAGGGAAAGCAAAGGTTACTCGAAGTTAGGGAAGTCAATATTCATACTGCTGGGTTTAAGCTGCCCAGGCATAATATGAGATGCTATTCCTCCAATTTGCATTGGGCCCCACTCTGTCAGAGAAAGTTCATACCAATGTTCATACCTTTGGATTGTGAAATATCCAGGCAGAATATCTGGTGCTGTTCTTCCAGTTTACCTGAGGCTTCATTCTGGCAATGGAGGAGGGCAAGGACAGAATAGTTCAGACTGTGTCTTCTAGATTTCCTTTTACGGATGACAATGGTGGCACTTAAACTAGTGTTCACTTTTACCCAGCTACACCTGGTGTGGGATAGTGACACCAACTTTGTGCAAGACATAATCACATCTGCACAATCAAGTCTGCGGGCACAGTTGCTTCTCATCTGTATAAGGCGACTGAACGGTCTGCTCACCAGCTAGGGTGTGGTCCAGACCTACCATCTACTCCATTGGAGACCTTTAAACGATCTTTAATCAGACTTTATCTTGCACTAAACATTACCCCCTGTTCAGTGTGGAAGGCTTGATCACAATCATGTATAGTTTTTCCATTGACTGGATAGCACGCAACAAAAAGCTTTTCGCTGTACCTCATTACACGTGACAATAAACAAAACTAAAATAATTTAAAACTTGGAAGTTTCTCCTTGAAGCAAAGACAGGGACTGCATGATTAGGAACAGCAACTTTGACAGACGGAAGTAAGAAGGGTGTCCTGGTGAAAGGGTGAAAACGTTGCTGATGTGACATGGCAAGTTTGTGGAAATCACTGGGTTAATGCACTGTTTTAAGCTCTGTTGCTGACGACCATAATTGGAAATTGCCTGGAAATGCTTAACAAACTCCTAAAGGTATAACACTTACACTAATTAGGAAATATGCAACATGAGAAAAGTGTGAATCAATTATTCTCTGAAAATCATTCTCCTTTACCAACTCCCTCTCTATAAACAGAGAACCCTATCACATTGAAGGGTACCCTTAGATGCATGGCCAGGGCCAACTTTGGGCTGTTTTGTCTGTAATTGGCAGTCTGAAGAAGGGTCTCGACCCGAAACGTTACCTGGTGCTTTTCTCCAGAGATGCTGCCTGACCCATTGAGTTACTCCAGCGTTTTGTGTCTTTCTTTGGCTATATCTTTGTATCCCTCAATGCCCACGTGGATTCTCAGGATAAATAGAGGCATATTTCCTGTGGATTTCTTTGATGAACATACTTTTCACGCATGGAAATACATCCAATCTATCAACATGGCTCAGGGACTGAGGGTGATAAAACTCTGTCGCGTTAGGTTTTTGTCAGAGAAGGAATATTTTTAACCAACAGAGGGAAATATTCTACTCATCATCCTGCAACAGCTGAAGTTGCTTATACCTGGCTCCATATCTTCCTCTTAATCATTCGGCAGGCCAGCAAGAACCCTGAGCAGGCTGCTCGTGAGAAACACTTCCATTTCCCTGGTGAATGCTATCATGTTGAATACGCAGCATCCCTTCATTTTACACACAGTTCTCAATGTGTCAATGTAAGGCCAGACTGCAAAGATGTTTGAAGTGCTAATTAAAGTTAAACAGGCAGAGGTTCTTCAAGGGCCAGATGTTACACGGAGGAACTATTCAAAGAAATAGCCAGAATTAATCTTATCAGAGTTCACGGGTGATTCCAGCACGGACGCTGAGCTGAGCTTCAGGCAAAACTCACTGAAAGTGAAGATTTGCCCCGTGGAGTGGCAGGGAATGGATAGATGTGGGTTGTACAAATTCTTGGAGACCATAAGGAACAAGGAGGATGGAACAAGGAGGAAGAGTAAGGGTTGAGTTTCTTGGTGAACTGAGCAAGAAGGTTTTGGTTTTAGTTTAGTTTAGTTTAGTTTAGTTTACAGATGCAGCGTGGAAGCAGGCCTTTTGGCCCACCGAGTCCGTGCCGACCATTGATCACCCGTGCACTAGTTCCAAGTTATCTCAGTTTTGCATCCTACACCCTAGGGGCAATTTACATAAGCCAATTAACCTACAAACCTACAAAGCATTTTTGCTGAGGTAGATAGTGAAAGTAATAAAATAGAAATAATACATCACCTACTGTAACTCCAGCAAGTCCAGTATGGCTGTTGTCACATAGGAAATGGTAGAATTTAGAGGCAATTTTCTCAGTTGTTCTCAGTTACATAAGACAGAAATATTCACCATAATAACATATGACGGTATCAGAACTAAGTTACAGCAGGAGGATTCAACATCCGTACATGTATTTGTGGGCGGCACAGTGGCACAGTGGTAGAGTCGCTGCCTTACAGCGCCAGAGACTCGGGTTCGATCCTGACTACGGCTGCTGTCTGGATGGAGTTTGTATGTTCTCCTTGTGGCCTGCGTGGGCTTTATCCGGGTGCTCTGGTTTCCTCCCACACCCCAAAGGCCGACAGGTCAGTAGGTTAATTGGCTTGGTAAAACTGTAAAATTGTCACTAGTGCGTGTAGGGTAATGTTAGTGTGCGGGGATCACCGGTCGGTGTGGACTCGGTGGGCCGAAGGGCCTGTTTCTGGGCAATATCTCAAAACTAAACTAAGCTAAATTATTATATTGTGTGTGCAACCACAGATGAATTTCAGTCCCAGGATATCATCATCTGTGAGTGGAATTTCAATGACAGAGTGACTATACAATTTCAATCTGCTTCTGTACACCTCAGTACAGCGAAGGATTGGAAGTGAGAGGGGCCTCAGGAATGAGTGCCTTTGTGGTAGACCCTGAGGAACTGAGGAAAACAACTCACAAAATCAGGAACAAATGAAATCTTAAGTAAAGTCTGATCACTGCACGAGTCCTTCCTTTTTAGTGTGCTAAATACACTCCAGCCCCAGCCTCCTGGCCAATAGCCAAACTATAATATTTCCTTTGCTGCTCAGTTATAATGGCATTCAGGAAAACAATTGGCTCTAATAACTGCCTTCCTGTTCCTACGCAAGTGTTAAGCACCCAGCGACTACTTCAATCAGCTATGTGAATAATCTGAGAGTTTCCTTTCAATGGTAAATGAGAACTCTCCATAGCAATTCCGGTTGTTCACACACACACACAAATCACAACTATAGCAGACCGTGTCTTGGGCTCTATCTAATCTTTTTTTCTCAAACTCGTTTTCTATTGATTGAGCTCTGATGCCTGATCAGAGAGTTGATCATGCTTTCTGGCCACCAACATTTTTGAGAAAATTACAACGAGCCCCAGAGCCTGTGAGCCTCACTTCCTGTGCATTCCATTGCAGTATTGAACTGATTTTATCTAATTGATTATATGTTTACCAGATATAGGACATAACGCAGCAACAGAGTGTATTAAGGCTGTGCATGAAATCTGGTGCACTGTAACAAGGAAAGCCCTCTCGCCCGCCTCTGCCACTTAGAGGGGGGGCCTCGATTACTTGCAAGTTGTTGACTGGGCTTGCACTGATTGTGCAGAGCTTTACCTTCAGCTTCCCACAGAAGCTAAATGACGTTGTGGGTGGCACAGTGGCGCAGCTGGTAGAAGTGCTGCTTCACAGTGCCAGAGACACGGGTTCCATCCTGACTTCAGGTGCTGTCTGAAGACACAAAATGCTGGAGTAACTCAGCGGGACAGGCAGGATCTCTGGATAAACGGAATGGGTGACGACCCATTCAGGTCAAGACCCTTCTCCTGTCATGGAATTTACACGCTCTGCTGGTGACCACGTGGGTTTCCTCAATGTGCTCTGGTTTCCTCCCACATCCCAAAGACACGCGGATTTGTAGGTTAATTGGCCCCGGTAAATTTCCCTTAGTGTGCAGATGAAAATAAAGGATAACATTTATTGAACGGATGATTGATGGTCAGTGGGGACTTGGCGAGCCAATGGGCCTGTTCCCTATAGCATGGACCAAAAGTGAACTAAACATAACTTTTGACATGTGTAAGAAGAGACTGCAGATCCTGGTTTAAACCGACGATAGACCCAAAAAGCTGGAGTAATTCAGCAGGACTGGCAGCATCTCTGGAGAGAAGGAATGAGTGACATTTCGGGTCGAGACCCTTCTTCAGACCGAAAGTCACAGAAAAGGGAAACGAGAGATATAGACGATGATGTCGAGAGATTTAGAACAATGAATGAAAGATATGCAAAAAAGTAACGATGATAAAGGAAACAGGCCATTGTTAGCTGTTGGGTGAGGATGAGAAGCTGGTGCGACTTGGGTGGGGGAGGGATGGAGAGAGAGGGAATGCAGGGGTTACTTGAAGTAAGATAAATAAATATTCATATCACTGGGCTGTAAGCTGCCCCGGTGAAACATGAGATGTCCTGACCTGACATCTCAGACATCATTTGTGCTAGAGAAGTGATGTCTGGATTGCTCACAGCAGCGAGAACGAGCCAAGCAAGTGAGGGGTGAGCAGTGTGGAGCTTACCTCAAGGGTTCAATTTGAATGTAATAAACTCTGTGATCAGGCAGTAGAACGCAATCAATAGAAAACAAGATTGCGATGCAAACACAAGGAACTGCCGATGCTGGTCTCCTGAGTTACTCAGGAGTAACTCACTACCACAGGCAGCTTCTGTTGAGGAAATGAATAGGCAAAGGAACTGCAGATGCTGGAATCTTGAACTAAGTGTTGGAGTAACTAACTCATAGATATGAAATGAATAGGTGACGTTTTGGATCTGGACCAATGTTCAGACTGATTGTAGACAAAAACAAGATGTTTTGTTGTCCGCAAAGCCCACAGCAGTCTGCCTGGTTGAGATTTGTGTGTGTGTGAATAACAGGAGGTGCTATGGAGGTCACATATTATTCTCGCTTATTATTCACATTGAATCATACACCATAGAAATTGTCCCTTCAACTCAAGATGCCCATCTAAGTGAGTTCTATTTGCGTGCATTAGGCCCATATCCATCTAAACTTTTCCTGTATGTTATCCTGTGGAAATAAACTTTAAGTGTTGTTATTGTACTTGCCTCATCCACTTTCTCTGGCAGTTCATTCCACATTCCACTTACCATCCTCTCTGTGAAGAAGTTGCCCTGTGGGTTCTTTTCAAATCTTTCCCTTCTGACCTTAGATCTATGCCCTCTAGTTTTTGATTACCCATCCCTGGGAAAAAGACTATGTGCAGTCACTTTATCCATGCCACTCATGATTTTATACATCTTCATAAGGTCAGCACTCAATCTTCTACTCTCCAAGGGATAAAGTCCTAGCCAGCCCAACTTATGCCGAAAACCTAGACCTGGCAACATTGTCGTAAAGCTTCCTTGCGCTCTTCCCTGCTTAATGATGTCCTTCCTACAGCAGTGTAACAGAACCTGTACCCAATACTCCAAATAGTCTTACTAACGTATTGTACAACATCACATAACATTGCAACTCCTGTGTAAGAAGGAACTGCAGATGCTGGTTTAAATCGAAGATAGACACAAAATGCTGGAGTTACAGCCCTGTCCCACTGTACAAGCTAATTCAAGAGCTCTCCCGAGTTAAAAAAAAAAATCTAACTCGTGGAACCACGTAGAATGTACGTAGCGAGTACGTCGGAGCTCGGGGACGTCGCTTAGCGGCTCGTAAAGCTAATGGCAGGCACTCGGGAAACACGATAAGCTCAGGAACACTCGTGAAGATTTTTCAAAGTGTTGAAAAATGTCGACGAGTGCCCTGAGTAACTGCGAGGGGCCTTTACTGTAAATCTCCGAGTAAATCAGGGCAAACTCGGTAGAACTCTTGAATGAACTCGAACAGTGGGACAGGGCTTTAACTCAGCGGAACAGGCAACATCTCTGGATAGCTCCTCCTGCATCGCCTGACTGATTAATGCCAGCATGCCAAACACCTTGTTCACGACCCTATCTACCTGTGAGACCACTTTCAGGGAGCTCTGCACTTGTACGCCTAGGTCCCTCGGCTCTACAAAACTCCCCAGAGGCTTACTGTTCACTTTCAAATTCCTATTCTAATTTGGGACTGTCACTGGGTGGTTCACATGCATAGGATCAGGAAGGCCATCATTAAGCAAACGACAAAGGAAATATTATAGTTAAGGGAGACAAAAATGCTGGAGAAACTCAGCGGGTGAGGCAGCATCTATGGAGCAAGGGAAATAGGCTTCTTCGACCTGAAACGTTGCCAATTTCCTTCGCTCCATAGATGCTGCCTCACCCGCTGCGTTTCTCCAGCATTTTTGTCTACCTTCGATTTTCCGGCATCTGCAGTTCCTTCTTAAACATTATAGTTAAGGAAGATGGTTAAAGGAGTTACAATCTGTGTAACGCCTTCCAACACCAGTTATAGCCTCAAACGCGACCACTTTAAGAGGTTCAGGCTTCTCTTTATCCTTTATGCATTCTTAGCAGAAGCTGCTGAATCCCTGAAGGATATCTCCCTAAGGTCATTCCCTAAAAAAAACACAAAGTGCTGGAGTAGCTCAGCGGCACAGGCAGTATCTATAGAGGACATGGGTAGGCAATATTTTGTGTTGAGACCCTGCTTCAGACTGATTGTATTAGGGGGGAAAAACTAACCATAATCAGTCTGAAGACTCGCAGAACAATCGGTCTGAAGAAGGGTCCAGACCCGAAGTGTCACCAACCTATATTATTTTGTAGGCCAGCATCTGCAGTTCCTTGTGTCTATATTTGTCATTCAAAGTCTTATCTATCCCCGATTAATTTTGGACATCTCCCTGATTTACACTTTCCATTTAACTTGGACTCATCCAAAACCTGCCTGTCTGACTTGCATCACATCCTCTCCTCGGTGGCTTACAATGATTAAGTCCAGTAGCAGCTTATGGTAAAATTCTTGTTTTTATTTAATTATTTTTTTAATATTTATTTTATTAGAAGCATTTGTACAAGGAGAAAGTAATCAACATAGCAATTATACAATTTTTGTTCAGCTTCAATTTTAACATTTTATAAACTAATAACTAGGGAATATCTAATTGTAAGTTTCTATAAGATCCCCCCTCAGTCTTTTAAATTCTATCGAGTACAAGCCAAGTCTATCCAGTCTTTCCTCATATGAAAGTCCTGACATCCCAGGAATCACTGGTGAACCTTCTCTGCACCCCCTCTATGGCAAGAATGTCTTTCCTCAGGGGTTACACAAAAAGCTGGAGAAACTCAGCGGGTGCAGCAGCATCTAAGGAGCGAAGGAGATAGGCGACGTTTCGGGTCGAGACCCTTCTTCAGACTCAGATTTGGAGACCAAAACTGTACGCAATACTCCAGGTGTAGTCTCACCAAAACCCTGTACAACTGCAGTAGAACCTCCCTGCTCCTATACTCAAATCCTTTCGCTATGAATGCTAACATACCATTTGCTTTCTTCACTGCCTGCTGCACCTGCATGCCCA
This sequence comes from Raja brachyura, assembly GCA_963514005.1. Next base: position 15,133,095 of record OY740794.1, on the reverse strand, counting down.
CTTTCAATGACTGGTGTACCATGACACCCAGGTCTCGTTGCATCTCCCCTTTTCCTAATCTGCCACCATTCAGATAATAGTCTACCCTCCTGTTTTTGCCACCAAAGTGGATAACCTCACATTTATCCACATTATACTGCATCTGCCTATGCATTTGCCCACTCACCCAGCCTATCCAAGTCACCTTGCAGCCTCCTAGCATCCTCTTCACACCTAACACTAACCCCCAGCTTAGTGTCATCTGCAAACTTGGAGATGTTGCATTCAATTCCTTCGTCCAAGTCATTAATATATATTGTAAATAGCTGGGGTCCCAGCACTGAGCCTTGCGGTACCCCACTAGTCACTGCCTGCCATTCTGAAAAGGACCCGTTTACTCCTATCCTCTGCTTCCTGTCTGCCAGCCAGTTCTCTATCCACATCAATACTGAACTCCCAATACCGTGTGCGTTCAGTTTGTATACCAATCTCTTATGTGGGACCTTGTCGAAAGCCTTCAGAAAGTCTAGATATAACACTTCCCCCTTATCCTTAAACTGTGACCCCTTGTTCTGGACTTCCCCAACATCGGGAACAATCTTCCTGCATCTAGCCTGTCCAACCCCTTAAGAATTTTGTAAGTCCCTTATTGGCATCAGCAATGGGACTGAAATGCTGCACTTAGATTCCTGCCCAGAGGTTGTGCCTGGGGAGCTGCAGGAAGTAAATGGTAGAAGGACCAATGTGATGTGAAAGGCTGAGCAATGGGGAGGGTGTGTGGAGAGGAGACAGGCTGAAGGCAATGGCTAAAAGCAAATCTTTGACATGTTCCTGAGCATGCTGCCAATTATTTGCTCCATGAAGGCAAAGGCAAGATTTGTGTATGTCTGTCGTAGAAAAAAAACTTTTAATAAAAGAGGAGAATGAGTTCACAACTTGACCCTCATGACTGTCCTGCAGTTCAGTATGATCACAGCTGATCTGTCCCAGGCTACAACTCATCTTCTGTGCCATTTCCCTCAATCAATTCCTCTTTTGTTCAAAAATGTATCTACTTCCTTTTTGAATACCCCCAATGATTTATCCTCCCAGATAGAAAATTCCAGAGATTCATGAATCCCCATCGAGAAGAGGTTCATACGCTTCTCAGTTTTAAGTCACTGCACCTATTGTAACTATGTCCTCTCATTCTAGAATCTTCCACTAGTGGGAATACTTTGACACCTAGTCGTTTTGTCACATTAAACTCCAATTGCCACATTACACTCAATTTTCCAACTTTTCACTAACTTATTCAACAGACTGGGCAAATGGGACTAGCTTAGACTGGCATCTTGGTCACCATGGATAAGCTGGGCCGAAGGGCCTGTTTCCATGCTGAATGACTCTATGATTTTATCAATAGCAACGTGCTAATATCCTCATTGCAAATGCCCTCCAACCTGTTTTTGTGCCATCGGTTAACTTGGATACTTTACACTGTCATTAATATAGAGTGAGAGCCAAGGACTGATCCTTGGGGCACTCTACTCTTTACATGATAAGAATGATGTACTTTAAAATAGTGGAAAAGCAAAAGACTGCAGATGGATAAAATCTGAAACGATAGGAAAAGACACCTCAAACTCTCAACAGGTCAGACAGCATCTGCATCAAGAGAAAGAGAGGCACTGTATCAGGTCAACGACATTTCATGAAAACAGGTATAAGATCATTAACCTGAAACGAGGAGCTGATGACTACTTCAGGGACCACTTGCGTCAAAGGAATGAGCCACTAGAGCATCATACTGTTGTGAAGTCCACATCTCAAGCCTAGGCATAAGCTGAGGTTAAGCATTGCAAGAATGACACAAACCTAAATTCTGATTGAGTTGAACAACTTCCCCTCCTACTGTGGCAAGACTTGTGCTGAATCGTGACGCTCACTTGCCTGAATTCCTTGCCGGGGCTTTCAATCTTGCTTAGATACAATTCATTATTGCCACCACTCCTAAGCTAAAATGAGCGACGACATTTAGGACAGCACGTCAGGGAATTGGGAAATGAAACGATGTGTTGACGGCACGGTGGTGCAGCGGTAGAGTTGCTGTTTCCCAGCGCCAGAAACACGAATTGGATCCTGATTACGGGTGTTGTCCACACTGAGTTTGCACGTTCTCCGTGCGACCCGCATGAGTTTGTTCCGGGTGCTCCGGTTTCCTCCCACATTCCAAAAGCTGTGAGTTTGTAGGTTAATTGTCTTCAATAAATAATTGTCCCTAGTGTGTAGGATAAAACTAGTGCATGGGTGATTGCTGGTCGGCGTGGACTCAGTGTGCTGAAGGGCCTGTTTCCACGCTGTGAAAACTAAAAGGTATTAATGAATTTCAGCCATGTTTGAATTAAATTAGTGGCACTGATAGAAACATAGAAGTATACTTATAATGTTACAAAACAGCATACACCAATGAAGTCAAACTGTAAGCCCCAAATGACCATACAGCAACTAGGTGTATGTATCAAAGAGGAGTATATATCAACAGAAAAATTACATAAACTTTTTCATTTGTGAATGGGGCCCATTTTAGACACCTGCTGTAACAAGATTTTTCCAGTTATTTCTGCAACACTGCAACTCCATTTTGGGATGTTCAACCAGTTCCAACCGTGAACCGTATAGCCCTGTGGCATGTGAAAGCCAGCACTAAGTTGGAGTGTGACATTTGCAATCTCCAGAGGTTCAGTTCATAAGCTCGGTCTCTGGAGGATTGAATGTTCCTTTCATGACATCATTGGAATTCTGCTTTGCTGCAATCAGATCCAGGCTTGTGGGATCTAGGTCAAGGGTTCAGCACAAGCAGTCAGCACAGTTTGATTAGAGAGGTACAGGGGCCTCAGTCTCAGGGTAAGTGGTGCACAAAAAACATTCAACATCAAGGAGGTTAAATATTGCTAGGATTCAAAATTGCAATATTCAGACATACTTTGGCAAGCAGCATAATAGAACAGGAAATTTTAGTATAGTTTAGTTTAAGTAGATACAAAGTGCTGGAGTAACTCAGCGGGCCAGGCAGCATCTCTGGAGTATTCTCTGTGGTGTGGGCTTCCCTTTTCCATTTTCTGTTTCCCTTTTAGTTAAGTTGAGTTTAGTTTATAGATACAGCATGGAAACAGGCCCTTCGGCCCACTGAGTGGCACAACGGTAGAGTTGCTGCCTTACAGTACCCGAGACCCGGGTTCGATCCTGATTACGGATACTGTCCGTACGGAGTTTGTACGTACTCCTTGTGACAGCGTGGGATTTCTCCGGGTGCTCCGGTGACCTCCCACGCTCCAAAGATGTGCAGGTTTGTAGGTTAATTGCCTCTGTAAATTGTTCCCAGTGTGTAGGATAGTGCTAGTGTACAGGTGATTGTGTGGACTCGGTGGGCAAAAGTCCCTGTTTCCATACTGTATGTCGAACATCTGAAGTCTAAAAGGCCTGTCCCACTTACGTGTCCTTGGCCGCAAATTACGCGACCTTGTTGCCACATTGAGGTGTACGGGCATCGTATGGCCGTGCTGGGCCGGTCCCACTGAGGAGCACGGAGGGGTATGTAGTTGTACGCGACATCGCGCGGGGCTCCGAAATGTTTGAAGTGAACAGAATCTTCGCGCGCCAACGGCCTGTCGTGTAACTGACGGCCAAAGTGGGACAGGCCCAAGACCCTGAAGCAGGCAAACGATCGCTGAGCTCACTCTGGGGCTCACGGCCGTTGCAGTCCAGATCCGCCCCCACTTCTACTCCCAGAGCGGGGCCAAGAAAATTGAAGATAGACACAAAATGCAGGAGTAACTTAGCGGGACCGGCAGCATCTCTGGAGAGAAGCAATGGTGACGTTTTGGGTCAAGACCCTTCTTTCAGACTGAAGAAGAGTCTCGACACGAAACGTCACCCATTGCTTCTCTCTAGAGATGCTGCCGGTCCCGCTGAGTTACTCCTGCATTTTGTGTCTATCTTCAAATGACGTCACGCGCTCCAGACGGCTGTGCGGGCGCATGAAATTGCGCGCCACCGTCGCGCCTCAACGCGACCAAGAGCTCGCGTAATTAGCGTGCTAAGGACACGTAAGTGGGACAGGGGCTTAAAGCACAAGAGCTGGTCCTTCGGCCCACAATGTTTGTACCAAACATGATCCAAGACCAACTCTAATCTGCCTGCACATAATCCATATCCCTCCCGTCTCTACATATCCAAATGCCAATCCAAAATCCTCTTACAGTAAATATCATTATCGTATCTGCCTCAAACACCATCTCCTGACAGCACATTCCAAGAACTCACCACCCTCTGTGCAAAAAACTATCCCCACACATCTCCTTTCAACTTTGCCCATCTCACCTTAAACCTATGCCCTATAGTATTTGATTTTTCCATCTTGGGGAACAAAAGTTCTGACCGTCTACCCCATCGATGCCGCTTGTAATTTTATATACTTCTATCAGGTCTCCCCACAACCTCTGGCACTCCAGAGAATCCAAGTCTGTCCGACCTTCCTCTATAGCTAATACCCCTCTAATTCATTCTGGTTAATCTCCTCTGCACCCTTTCCAAAGCCTCCACATTCTTCCTGTACATGGGCGACCGGAACTACACGCAATCTGACAAATACAGCCCAATGAATGAATGAATGATGAATAATACTTTATTATCATAGGTGACCTGTCACAGTGACACTCTTCGTTTTGCATACTATGCATTAAGTATGCAAAGAGTCGCTATGCATAGGGCACCGCCAAAGTTACAAAGTGTTCAATGTAGTTCCAATGGGCCCTCTTTGTTCTTGCCCCCCCACCCCCCCTCCACACTGGATCCTTCTTCATTCTTCGCCGACCCCCCCCCCCCCATGCCTGGTCATTCTTCATTCTTGACGCCCCCCCCCCCACTTTGATCTTCGTTCTCTTGGCGGCACGTCCTTGACCTCCATCCAGCGGTCACCCCGGGCCTGTCCGGACCTCCGGCACCCATACTCTGCTAACTCCCTGACCTCCTGCTTCTTATACGCAATGCCCCTGACCTACTGTTTCCATTCGAAACACTAATCTAACATGGAACTCCCGACATCCGTCAGTCAGACAACCCACATATGGATGTAAAAATTAGCGTCTTTGTCCCTTGGTCGATGTGTGATGGGGATTCACATTCATAAACAGACGTCGAGCAGTGCCCCAAGATAGTCAACACTCGAATTCTGTTATGCAGGTGAAAGAGACACTGAGCAATAAATGATGGGAAGCTATGGAAAACAAATTCCAAGGTGTGGAGATCATAATCAATCCTTCAACACCCATGACATAACTGCATATTGTGTTGCTAAAGTCTGAGCTTTTCTAAGCCCCTATTGTATGGTGCCTTTAATAATGCGGCTCGTATATATAGCCCGTGGCATTCGAACCCAGCATCAGATTCATCACAGGTAGAACTCTAATGAAAATTTAGGATTGCTGTAGGATATGAAACATTCTTGACTTAAACCTGGAATTCACCCTAAAGTGCATGTGTTACACATCTACTGCATATAACGCAAAAGCCAAATTGAAAATAAAATCATGAAAATAGGTTTTAAAAAAAGCATTGAAAGCAGCACTGTCTAATTTAACGTGCAGAATCGGACACTGCCACAGGATCTTTAGGCTTTATCTTAAGCTGCATAAGGAGCCTGCAGTTACCACGTTATTGCCTAGTTGATCATGGAGAAATGTGTCGGTACTTGCCTCATGATAGCCTCAGAACAGCTGTATCGAGGTGCAACGTGGGGGAAAGGGAAAGCACAGAGGAGGGGGGAGGGAGAAGCATGTTCTCCCATACATCTTGGTTACTTGGTCCTCCAAAATACTCCAACTGGAATTTAAACTGGAGGTGGTGATCTCCCTGCACATGAAGGTCTGGCCCTGGTTGGATCCTGTGTCATGTGTCCGTATGCAAGTGTGAGGTGCGAGATAGAGATCACCGCCTGCAGTTCTGATATAGATAAATGGTCCAAAAAGGCCATTCATAGTGAAGTGATAGCTGGTGGTGAGATTAACCCTCCCCCCCCCCCACCTCCCCAATCATTGCACATCCTCAATCCTTGCCACTCGTCACTTTAATTTAATGTTTCATGTATTTTGAGTTTCATGACTGTTGGCAGATCAATTTCCCTCATGGGATGAATAACGTTCTAACGTATCGTATCGTATGAACAATGAAAACTGAAGTTGGACAATACTATATGCGTGGCATTGACGTGCGGTGAAGATCCTGTAACCAACATTTTATTGGCAGTAAAAATAGACACATAGTGCTGGAGTAACCCTGCGGGTCAAGCAGCATCTCGGGGGAACATGGATAGGTGACGTTTCGGGTTGGGACACTACTTCAGACTGATTTATTGCCAGTCCCAGTGTAGCAAATGCCATTAGTAGCACTCGTACAACGAAGGTCATAAGGAGCTTCAGTTTATCCTGGCAATGGGAATATTGTGTGTTGCTCGACACATCACATTTGTAGGTGTACAACTCAGGCCAGAAAAACACCAGCCTTGCCAAGGGGAATGAGGAAGCGACTGGGTCAGAAGTTGAAAAAAATGTTTCATTGTCACGTGGACCAACAGCAAAACAATTCAATTCTTACTTGTTGCAACGGAACAGGCCCATAAACACAATAACATACAGATAATATATCATAACCAAATTATACAATAAATCAATAACTGTAATATTCAGTAACTCTATCAATGGTTCAAAGGTTTGGTGGCTCTTTATTGTCATGTATGCATTGCACACGGACATTTTTGTTTGCATAGCTCACACATGCACAGTCGTCATATTTTGGCATAATTTACAAAAAGATAAAGAAAAAGTTTTTCTGTTCCACTGTCTTGGCCACATGCTGTATGTTCTGGAGCTAGTACCTGCGTCCCTGATCTAGGTACGCCCAGGTAAGCCTCGGGCTGCTGCAGGGCCTCTTCCATCACCCTCGACCGGCTCGGGCCGCGAACCGACGTCCCTCTCCTCGACCGACTGTATTTGAGTCCCGGGGAGCCTCCTGAAACCGACCTTGAAGGCGTTGAAGGCCCAGTTCCTCTCCTACCAACCGACTCTTGCCCACTATAATAATGTATAAACCAAAGTCCGTACTGCATCCAAAGACACAGTCCTTGGAAGAATATAGTTGCTGAGGCTAATGTTTACTGGGAAGAAACTGTTCTTGAACCTGGTGGTCATGGTGTTATGCTCCAGTATCATCTTCCCGATGGTAGCAGTGTGATGAGAGGGCAGTGAGAGATATGCGTGCCCAGGAACTTGAAGCTGCCGACTCTAACATCGCCATCCTGTTAATTTCCCATCGGGCACAATTTCACTCAGAAACAATTGCTGGTGCAAAGCAACGCGGGTAAAATCTCTTTTATGGGTGATTTATTCATGAATAAAGTGCACAATCGGATCCAGTTTCATGGCTCTCACTCCCTGAAGTGAACTGGAACATTGGCAGTACCTTCTGGCGATATCTGCTTTCTCAATCTGCAGCTCTTTACCTCACAACCCAGTGGAGCAGTTTTGCTGTTTTTCGTGAATACGTTATAATGGTGAGTGCTATCCTACATAATTACTGAGGGGAATCTCTATTTTTGCAGGTCGTGTTAAAGGAAAAAGAGAAAGGAATCTCATGGATTCTGGTGAATGTATATTGAGTTAGATTCTACATTTTGAGAAGATAGAATTACAGTCATAGAGTCAGCACAGAAATAGGCCCTTTGGCACAAATTGACATGCCGACCAAGAGGTCCCGCCCACTAGTCTCAGCAGCCCGCATTTGGTCCATATCCCTCCATATGGATCCATATCTGAATAACCATGTACCTGTCCAAATGTCTTTTAAATGTTGTTATAGTACCCACCTCAACTACCTCCTCTGACAGCTCGTTCAATTGGTAACATGTGTGAAAATGTTACCCATCGAGGTTCCTATTAAATCTTTTCCATCTCATCTTAAACCTATGTCCTCTGGTTCTTTATTCTCTTAAAAGACTCCATCTATTCCCCTCATGATTTTATATAAGATCACCACTCAATTTCCTGTGTTCCAACGAATAAAGTCCTAGTCTGCCCATACTCTCCCTATAGCTCAGCCCCTCAAGTCCTGGCAACATCCTCATAAATATTCTCCACACTTTTTCCAGCTAAACACCATCCTTCCTATAGCAGGGTGACCAGAAAATTAACGCAATACTCCAAATGCGGCCTCACTAACGTGTTCTGGACCTGCATCCCAACTTCTATATTCAGTTCCCTGACTGATGAAGGCCAGTGTACCAAAAAACCTTTTTGACCATTGAATCAATCCGTAAGGCCATTTTCAGGGAACTGTGTACTTGCACTCCTACTGTAGATCCCTCTGCTCTACAACACTCCATGAAGTCCTGCTATTCACTGTGAAGGTCCTTCCCCTCTCCGACTTCCCAAAACGTAACATCTTGCACTTATCTGCATTAAACTTCATTAGCCATTCCGCAGCCCACTCGCTCAACTGATCAAGAACCTGTTGTAATTTTTGATAACTATCTTCACTGTATATGAAGATAGACACAAATAGCTGGAGTAACTCAGCGGGACAGACAGAATCTTTGGAGAGAAGGAATGGGTGACGTTTCGGGTCAAGACACTTCTTCAGACTGTATATGATACCACTTACTTTTGTGTAATCTGTAAATCATGCTTTCTACATTTATCCAAATTGTTTATATAAACCACTAACAGCAATGAGCCCCGTACCAATCCATGAGGCTCACACACCTCTAGTCCAACATCACCCTCTGCTTTCTTCAATGGAGCTAATCCCCGTCTAGTTAACTAGTTCTCCCTGGATTCCATGCAATCTAACCAGAGCAGCCTACCATGTGGAACCTAAATGCCTTGCTGAAGGCAAATCCATATATATATCTTATCGCTCAGAATACTCGCCAGTAACTTGTCTACCAAAGATGTTAATTCCAGGCTTTTCCTTGCAGTCCTTCTTAAATAGAGGCACAACATTATGCGACCTCCAATCTCCCTGCACCTCACCTGTGTCTAATGATAATTTGTCTATCTCAGCCAGGGTTCCTACACTTTCCACTCTGCTTCCTACCATACCCTTGGATATATCTGATTTGGCTGGGGAGATTTATCTGCCTACATACGCCTACATATGCATTAGGACATTCATCACCTCCTTGTCCTCAAGACATTTCCATTAACTGTCCCAAGTTCCCCAGTCTTGGTGTCCTTTCCATGGTAAAAACAGATGAGAAATATTCCATGTCTGTATCCTATGGCTCTACACAGAGATGGCCGTTTTGGTTTCTCTCCAGTTCCCCTCTTTCCCTTAATGTACATAACATCTCTTTGGATTTTCCTTAATATTATCTGCCAGAGTTATCTCCTGTCCCTTTTTTGCCCTCCTGATTTCCTTCTTAAGTAAGCTTGTCAGTTCCTGAAACTCCTCCAGGGATGCACTTAATCCCAGCTGCCTATACTTGTCCCAGTACAATGCCTTTGACAACACTGATCTCACACATTGCCTTTGTTCACAACCAGAACCGATAAAATGTGCCCAATTATGTGAGAAGTTGTAGCCTACCATCTCCCAGAGACAACCGATGAAGTGGTTGAAGCAAGCAATAGCAATGCAAGTGGACGCATTGTCCTGGCCCTGTCCCAATCAGAATGAATGGCCTCTACTGACTGCATGGTCCCTCAGATACACACTGTACTGGGGAACAGTTGGTGAAAGAAAAAGAATAACTTAAAATGTCATGGTTTGGTTTAGTTTAATTTAGTGATACAGCACCGAAACCGAGCCTTTGTCCTGCCGCATCTACGCCGCACACCAGTTCTATGTTATACCACTTTCGCATCCTAGACACTAGGGGCAATTTACAGAAGCCAATTAACCTACAAACCTGCTCGTCTTTGGAATGTGGGAGGAAACCGGAGCACCCGGAGAAAACCCACATGGTCACAAGGAGAACGGACAAAATCCTGAGCTGCTATCTTCCTCATTGGAGACCCTCGGACAATCTTTAATCGGACTTTACTGGACTTTATCTAGCACTAAGATTATTCCCTTTATCATGTATCTGTATGCTGTGGATGGCTTGATTGTAATTATGTATAGTCTTTCCGCTGACTGGTTAGCACGTAACAAAAGGGCGCCAGAGTTGCGCAGTGGTAGAGTTGCTGCCTTACAGCGCCACACACCTAGGTTTGATCGGGATCGGAGCCGGGACTCTGGAACTGTGAATCATCAGCAGCTCTACCTGCCGTGCCACCGTGCCGCCCTTGTGTGGCAGCTTGGTAAAAAAGCTGCGTTTTGTAGGAAGATTGTTCCCAATGTTGGGGAGGTCCAGAACAAGGGGTCACAGCTTGAGGATAAGGGGGAAATACTTTAGGACCGAGATGAGAAGGACTTTTTTCACACAGAGAGTGGTGGGTCTCTGGAACTCTCTGCCACAGAAGGTAGTTGAGGCCATTTTATTGACTATATTTAAGAGGGAGTTAGATGTGGCGCTTGTGGCTAAGGGGATCAGGGGGTATGGAGAGAAGCCAGGTACGGGATACTGAGTTGGATGATCAGCCATGATCATATTGAATGGCGGTGCAGGCTCGAAGGGCCGAATGGCCTACTCCTGCACCTAATTTCTATGTTTCTATGTATGTTTCTATGAAACAACGCCATCACTAGAATTTCCTAGGTAATATGTACACAGGCTGCACAGACTAACTATTACTAGGATAGTTAGTCTAATTATTATTGCCCTGATGCCACAATGTGGATTGTCACATGTACTGAGGTACAGTGATGTTTTTTGTTGCGTGCTTTCCAGTCAGCGGAAAGACAATACATGATTACAATTGAGCCATTTACAATGTATACGATAAGGAAATAATGTTGAGTGCGGGGTAAATCCAGCAAAGTCCGATCAAAGGTAGTCCGAGGGTCCAATGAGATAGATACTAGTTCAGGGCTGCTCTCTAGTTTGTGGTAAGATGATTCCAAATACTTATTTGAAATGTACCAAGGGTTTCCGCCCCTTCATCTATTCAGGCAGAGAATTTCAGACTGAAGGCTGGAAAACTGGTACAAGTCTATATTGTACAAGAGTTCTTGGAGTGATTTACCATGATGGGTATAACTGGCATCGGATGTACTCTCTTGATTTGAGATTTTTTAAAATGTTGTTGTCCAGCAAAGGGCTGCTTTCATCTGCTTCAAAGGCATTAAAAAAAACACTATTTGTAGACTTTTTTTTTCTTTTCTCCTTCCTGAAGCTGTCACTTGGGCTTCAGTTCCAGATCATGAGAACAACTCTACGATACATCTTTCTGGGGCTGAAGATGTCTTTGGCAATTGAGTACTAACTAATTGGCAGCCCTGTTTTCTAACAACCTGCCAACCCTCCATTAACCCAGCTGTTGCTTTACATTAACATTCCCTTTTGTTTTAGGTCGTTATTTGTCATTTAATCCACCCACCTTCCACCTCATTGTAGACTGCTTTTTTTCTTATTTTACTTCCTACCTCCTTACTTTGCATGTTAAAACCTAGTATATCTCTATCTTTTTTTCCAGTTTTGTCGAAAGGTCATTTTACAGCGTATAAGACATTGATAAGGCCACATTCAGAGTATCGTGTTCAGTTCTGTGCACCATGTTGCAGGAAAGGTGTTGTCAAGCTGGAAAAGGGTGCGCAGAAGATTTATGATGATATTGCCAAGACTCGAGGGCCAGAGCTATTGGGAGAGGCTGAGCAGGCTGCGGACTTTATTTCTTGGAGTGCAGGGGGATGAGGAGAGAACTTATAAAGCTGTGCAAGATCATGAGAGGAATATGACCAGGCAAATGCACAGTGCAGGAGAATCGAGAACAAGCGGACATAGGTTTAAGGAGAGGGGGGGAAGATTTAATAGGAACCTAAGTGGTAACTTTTTTACACAAAGTGTGTTGGGTATATGGAATGAGCTGCCAGAGGAGGTAGTTGAGGCTGGTACTATCGCTATGTTTAAGACACATTTGGACAGGTGCATGGATAGGATAGAGGGTTATGGGTCAAGCGCGGGCAAGTGGAACTAGTGTAGATGGGTAAGTTTGTAATGTGGGACTAGTGTAGATGGGTAATAGTAGCAATGTTACAAAATTTTGAGATTTTAAAAATCAAGTCTGCAATTTATCCCATCAGATAAAGCATAAAAAGAAGTTTAATTTGACACCTAATTCACTTTCATATCTTCAGTATTAAGAAAGTTATGACCATTTTCATACTCGGAAATTAGCATCTTGTTCCCCATTGCCTTTCAATTGACTTAACTCAAAAGCTGTGTTCAAGAACCGTTAAAAGCCCATAACTTTCTTAAAAATTAAGAGAACTCAATGAAATTTTCAGTTATTATAGATTGAAGCATTCTGAAACAAATATGAAACAATCTTACTTGGATGACCTGAAATTAAAGCATATAATTAGTTAGTTATCTAATTTTAGCTAATTACAAAATTCAATGAGTAGATCTAAACATCTATCAATTTCTTAAGAAAAGATAAACTTTTTTTTAATTGCTTAAGTGTCCAAATAATATTCACACAATAATCCACATAACATAATTTTTAAATCTCATTTTCATGAATTTCTAGGCCAAATGGAAGGAATGTAGTGTTTAATGCGTGTAAATTAATGGCCATTTAAATCAACTAGCAAGTGGGTTTTAGTGGAATGCGGTGGATTGGAACGTTGCGGTTTGCGGTGAAGTCGGGAGGAAAAATACTGTTGGTTCATACATTTTTTTGCACCCCATTTCGCAACATGAAAATGTGATTAAAGCCTCCATAAAAACCAACTTTTAATATAAAAATAAACTGTGTACCTTTTTTTCTCCCCTACGCAAAATCCTTCCCGTTGTCGGTGCTCACGGCTTTTGAAGGTGATTTTTAAATTACTCTAGTTAATAAATAATCTAGCGTAATTTAAAAATACCTTCATGAATGAAATGTCGGAGCGATTTTTCTTCCGCAACAAAATCGCCCGACATGGATCAATTTTCCCAGTCTGCAGAAAAACGGCACTTTAAGCCCGCCCCCCTCTGAAAGGCGCCAAAGTCACGCACACGGGGAGCGGCAGAACTGCAGCGCTGCTCAAGGTAAGTTTTGTAACATCTAGTAATAGTGTAATGTTGGCTGGCGTGGGCTAGTGGGCCGAAGGGCCTGTTTTCACGCTGTATTCACAATATGACTATAACTATGATAGAGTCATGACTGAAACATTATCTCTGCCCTCTACAGATGTTGCCTGAGCTGCTGCTCGCATTATCACTTTTTATTTCTATTTCCTATTGACTTCAGTTTACTAGGTATCAAACAGGCCGCCAATTCTCCATTGTCCAGTTTTTCTACCTCATGAAGGCCGATTAACTCAATTCTACATGAAACATCTTGCACTAAACATTACTCCCTTACCATGTATCTATACACTGTAAATGGCCCGATTGTAACCATGTATTGCCTTTCGGCTGACTGGATAGCACGCAACAAAGGCTTTTCACTGTACCTCGGTACACTTGACAGTAAACTAAACTAAACTGAACTGATCTCATGCCCATATCACATCCAAACGATATGTGATTTTAGAATTTAGAGATACAGCGCAGAAACAGGCCCTTCAGCCCACAAAGTTTGCGCCGATCAATGATCACCCCATACACTAGCAATACCCTACACATGAAGGACAATTTACAATTATACCAAAGTCAATTAACCTACAAATATGTACCTCTTTGGAGTGTGGGAGGTAACTGGAGCATCTGCAGAAAACAGGGAGAATCTACAAAATCCATACAGACAGCATCTGCTGTCAGGATCGAACCTGGGCCTCTGGCGCTGTACGGCAGCAACTCTACTGCTGTGCCACTGTGCTGCCCGCGATGTGTTTAAGATCTCTACAGTCACTGCCTTTAAGTGAACTACGCCAATCAAAATTTATTTACAAAATGTAATTGCCTTGAACTGAATGAAATCTGGCCAACATGCTTCTGACTGTACTTGATTTTTAAACAGAGATAATTGCCATGGTGGAATATATTCACTTTCAGTCTTGGGAACGCAAACATAGTTCAGAGTTAAACTGGCCAGGGTGGATATTATCTGATGACACTTTGGTGGTATCTTTCAAAAGAGTTTTCATATCCTCTTACTGTGACTTTGCCAAAGGTTATCAAAAACTGTGGAGAAATAGAGGAAATGTTGCTTCCTGAATTTGAGCTCAGTTACAATTGTGTAAAGACAAATTGGGCTGAGTTTTATCAGCCTGGAAGTATTCCCTGCAATTGTTCACCTCTGTGAGGCAATCAACTGAAGTGAAACCGCTTGTGACAATGCGAACTGCACAGAGGCTGTTGGCAGCAGCGATAATGGGGAGGGTGGCTCTTAAATTAGCCTTTTACTTCCTACACTTGTTTGTGTTTTCAGTTCATTTCCTTTGTGGCTGCCATCCATCACTGTTTCCAGATCAAAGTCAGACCCGTTCAGCTGTGCAACATTGAAACAGGCCATCCGGCCCATCATATCAATGCTGGTCTTTGTGTCCATCTATACTAATCTCATTTCCCCTAATTAGGTCTGAATCCTTTTATGCCTTACCAATTCCGTGCCCAACTAAATATCTCTTCAATGTACCAATAGTATTTGATACTGCCTCCTACTCTGCAGTATATTCTAAATATAAACCACTCTCTGTGTAAAAGACTTACCCCTGAAATCCCCTTTAAAACTCCTTCCTCGATCTTTAAACCAATGCCTTCTTGTTTTTGATGCCTTCATTGAGGGAAAATGATTCTGATTATCTACTCCATTTATGCCGTATAATTTTACTTACCTCTGTTAATTCTCCCCTTAGCCTCCTTCACTCCAGGGCAAACAAGCAAACAACCCCAGCCTATCAAATCTCTCCATGTCACTAAAGCCCACCATTTCAGGCAACATCCTGTTCAATGTGAATATTATAATGATATAACGTCATAAGGTCTTCAGGGAGAGTAGAATTAGGCCATTCGGTCCATCAAGTCTAGTCCACAGTTCAATCATGGTTGATCTATCTCTCCCTCCTAACCCCATTCTCTTGTCTTTTCCCCATAACTCTGACACCTGTACTAATCAAAAATATAAGGTAGACAAAAATGCAGGAGAAACTCAACAGGTGCGGCAGCATCTATGGAACTAAGGAAATAGGCAACGTTTCGAGCCAAAACCCTTCTTCAGTCTGAAGAAGGGTTTCAGCCCGAAACATTGCCTATTTCCCTTGCTCCATAGATGCTGCCGCACCCGCTGAGTTTCCCCAGCATTTTTGTCTACCTTAGATTTTCCAGCATCTGCAGTTCCTTCTTGAACAACTAATCTAAAATCTATCTACCTCTTCCTTAAAAATATCCCCTGACGTTTTTGGAATATCCCCAATCGGTTTTGGAATCCTTCCAGCTAGGAGAAAAGTTTATAACATGGGTCAAATTATTATATACCAATCAGACAGCTAGAATACAAACAAATCAAATGTTATCAACTAAATTTAATTTATTCAGAGGCTGTAGACAAGGTTGTCCGCTATCACCACTACTCTTTGCGTTAGCAATAGAACCATTAGCACAGCGTGTGAGATTACACCCTGAAATACACGGGTATGAAACCAAAGAAACGGAAAATAAAATTTCTTTATACGCAGATGATGTATTACTCTATATTACAAAGCCTGAAATTAGTATACCTACCCTGCTAGATTTAATAACTCAATTTGGTCTACTCTCAGGATATAGAATTAATTGGAATAAAAGTGAACTTATGTCAATAATGGGAAATAACTCACACATATTACAACGATTCCCTTTTACGATAGCAAATGAAAAAAATAAATATCTTGGAATTTATGTAACAAAAAGACATGACTCTTTATTTAAATCTAATTTCCCACCTTTATTGAATAAATTACTTAAGAACATCCTATATTGGAAAACATTACCCATCTCAATGTTAGGTAAAATAAATGCGATAAAAATGATCTTTCTCCCGCAATTATTATATTTATTTCAAATGATCCCGATATATCTTCCCAAAAGAATTTTTAAGAATGTGGACTCTATAATTACAAATTTTATTTGGGATTATAAGAGCCATAGAATAAATAAGAAACATCTATGTAAAGCAAAAATAAGTGGAGGTTTAACGTTGCCTAATTTTATGTTCTACTATTGGGCAGTTTATATTAAAAATATGAATTTTTGGTTGGAAGAATTAGATATACAACCGAATTGGTTAAAAATGGAAAAGGAAGATTGCTTACCTTTTGAAATTAGCTCAATTCTATTTGCTAATACCAAATTACATAAAAAAACTTATAGAGGAAACCCAATAATAGAAAATGGGATACGTATTTGGAAACAATTAAAAAAAAATTTAAAATTGGAATGTATACCACTGGATCTTCATATTGCAAACAATATCACTTTTAAACCCTCTAGGATGGATAAAGGTTTTTCACAATGGAAAAATTATGGAATTAATAAGATACGGGATCTCTATAGGGAAAACCTTTTTCTTTCATTTCAAGAATTACAACAAAAGTATGGACTACACTCAAAAGAATATTTTAGATATTTACAAATTAGAGATTATGTTAAATCAAATACACAAGAACTTAGAAATAGAAAGACAGAAATTCTAGATGAATGTTTAAATAAACATCCGAACACAGAAAAATTAATATCATATATTTATAATATTTTATTGGAAAATGATGCACCACCGTCGGAAATATATCGGCAAGCATGGGAAAGTGAATTAGGACAATCAATCAGTTTAGAAGTATGGGAGGAAAGTTTACAACATATACACTACTGCTCATTAAATGCCAGACACTCTCTGATACAATTTAAAATTTTACATAGATTACATCTCTCAAAGTCCAAACTAAATAGAATTTTCCCAAATGTTTCTGCTATATGTGACAAATGTCAACACCTAGAAGCCAACCTAACGCACTCATTTACCAAATGTATTAAAATTACTCATTTTTGGTCAGAAATCTTTAAGATAATTTCGAAGGTAGTTAATACAAATCTGTATCCAGATTCTAAATTAATTATATTAGGTATATTAGAAACTGATCAATCACTAACAACAAAACAACAAATTTTTATCGATTATAGTTTAATAATTGGTAAAAAATTAATACTAAGATTAATACCAACCCCACTATTAAAATGTGGATTACAGAAATGTCAGAGACACTTCATTTGGAAAGATTAAGACTTGTCCTCTCGGACAGGCTAGATCAGTTTAGAGGAACATGGTCTCCATTTATTGATTATCTAAAGGGACAAATTGGCTCGGTTTGAGGGCCTGACTGAAACCTGGACGGGGAATGGATGAAAAATTATATATAATAGATCACTGATATATCTCCAACGTAGTACAGAATGTTTAAAACTCCACTCATATTATTGATTTTCTATTTTTATTATTATTTTAATTTCTTTTATTATTTCTTTCTATTAATTTCCTCCTTTATTAAAAATAATAAAAAAAATATGTAGAAGTATAAACAAGAATGACTGTAAATTTTATAAATATTAAGAATGTATGTGATGAATAGTAAATTCTTTTGTTTCTCTTTTTCTCTTACATTTTAAATTGTCTTAATATGTATCAATGTGTATTTACTTCTAATAAAAAATATTAACCAAAAAAAAAAAAATCCCCTGACGGCCTCCGCAGCCCTCTGTGGCAAAGAATTCCACAGATTCACCAGCGTCTGACTAAAGACATTTCTCCTCATCTCCTTCCTTAAAGAACATCCCTTAATTTTGAGGCTTTGACTTCTAGTCCTAGACTCTCCCACTAGTGGAAACATCCTCTCCACATCCACTCTATCCAAGCCTTTCACTATTCTGTATGTTTCAATGAGGTTCCCCCTTATTCTTCTAAACTCCTCTAAGTGAGTACATGCCCAGTGCCGACAAACATTCATCATAGGTTAACCTACTCATTCCTGGGATCATTCTTGTAAAGCCCTTGATAATATCATAATTTAGAAAGCAAATTGGTTGTAGTTCAGAAATGGGATATAATGCGATAACTTCATGATATTCTTTGTAGAATGGGTTGCATTTTCGTCCAGTTCTAATAAACATACTTAGCACAACTTATGAATGATTATTCATGATAAAAGTCCTAATTAATACACACTATATTAGGAGCAAGATAGAAACAGAAAATGCTGCAAACACTCAGGCAGCCTCTGTGGAGGGAGAAACACAATGCTTGCTTCACTTCTGAGATCCTTTGAATATTAATATTGAATATTAAATACAATACATTACTATTTATATATGGGATGCTCCATATAACAGCTCTGGATAACTTTCAGTTGAACGATAAGTAAAGGTGAGATACGAGAACGTATTACTCCTAAGATAGACAGAAAATGTTGGAGTAACTCAAAGGGTCAGGCAGCATCTCTGGAGAAAAGGACTAGGTGGCGTTTTGAGTCGAGACTTCTTCAGTCTGAGCAATTACATGTTTACGAGTTACAAAATCAGGATTTATTTGGTGAAAAACAAAGGTTTAGTTTAGTTTTGTGTAATTTAGTTTAGTTTATTGTCATGTGTATCGAGGTACAGTGAATAGCTTTTGTTGCATGCTGACCAGCCAGTGGAAAGACATAATAAAGGAATAATGTTTAGTGCAAGGTAAAGCCAGTTAAGTCTGATCAAAGTTAGTCCAAGGGTTCCCGATGTGGTAGATAGTAGTTCAGGACTGCTCCCTGGTTGTGGTCGGATGGTTCAGTTGCCTGATAACAGCTGGAAGAATTGTCCCTGAAACAGGTGGAGTGCGTTTTCACACCTTTATACCTTTTGCCTGATGGGAGAGGGGAGAGGAGGAAGTGGTCAGGGTGCAACTCATCGTGATTATGTTCCTGGCCTTGCGTAGACAGTATGAGGTATAAATGGAGTCGATGGAAGGGAGGGTGGTTTGTGTGATGGTCTGGGCTGCATTCACAATTCGCTGCAATTTCTTGCGGTCTTGGATGGAGCTGTTCCCAAACCAAGCCGTGATGCACCCTGATAAAAGGAGAGCTCTTACACATCTAGATACATCTGGGTGGCAAAGTGGCGGAGTTGCTGTCTTACAGCGCGAGATACCTGGGATTCATCCTGACAACGGGTGCTGTCTGTACGGAGTTTGTACGTTCTCCTCGTGCCATGCAAGGGTTTTATCTGGGATCATCGGTTTTCTCCAACACTCCAAAGACATGCAGGGTTTTAGGCTAATTGGCTTGGCCAAATTGTAAATTGTCCCTAGTGTGTGTAGGATAGTGTTAGTGTGCGGGGATTGCTGGTCGGCACGGACTCGGTGGGCCGAAGGTCCTGCTTCCGCGTTGTATCTCTAAACTAAACTCAACATAGAGTCAGAAGAAAAGAGTAAGGAATTTGGAGGAAAATTCCAGAAGGATGCAACAATTTAGAATAGAGACAATGGATAACTTCAGTTATCATTATATAGTTTGAGAAAGTAACAGGGTACAAAGAAAGTTAGGGTACAATTACTGAGAGAGAACTTCCTTGGTGAGTGTGTTTCAATTCTGAAGTGAGTGAAGCATTACTAGAGATGCTTCTGAGGAATGCAGTGGAGCAAATGGGGCTTGTTCTAGTGGGTGGGTGTATTCTGATGGAAGGCCATTAACCTGCCTTGTTGACTCTGTTTCTCTTCCATTCAGATGCCACATGGTCTGTCCAGTATTTCCAGTATTTTTCACTTTCATTTCATTTTGAGGAGGGCACAAAACACTCATCAGTAGTTTGCAGATTGGACAGAAAGCTTAGAGAATGTAGATAGGCAACGATTCAGTTTGGGATCCTTCTGAATTTTGTAGTGGGGGAGAAATCTGCAAGACAGGTGTGAACGAGACAAAGTTTGGCAAGTTTATAGGAGGATACGGGTTGGGGGGGGGGGGGGGTGGGGGGGAGTGGGCTGATTGGCAGATGGCTGGACGAAGGCCAGAGACAAAAAGACAAAAGCTGTGAGATATGGAGATAGGGATAGAAAAGGCATGAAATGTGAAGCCAGAGGAAAGAATATAGTTGGAATAGGTATGGATAGATATACTTAAGGGGCTGTCCCACTTGGGCGACCTAATCTGCGAGTTTAGAAGAGTGTCTTCGACCTTCAAACTCGCAGCATGGTCGACACGTGGTCCTAGGAGGTCATATGAGGTCACTGGAACTCGCCTTCATGCTCGAGGGAAGTTCCTGAATACTCGCGGTCTCAGCTAGGTTACGGTAAATTTTTCAGCATGTTGAATCATTTTCCGCTAATAAAATTTGGTCACCATGGTTCATTTTAACTCGTAGTGTAGTGGAGCGGGGTCGCTATTTAGTTACAGGCAGTCGAGGGCAGCCATAGGCAATCTCCTTCCCTGACCGGGCATTTTGATTGGCTCACTGGAGTTTTCAGGATCAAGGAAAACCAACCGGTAGGTAAAATGCCTGCTAAACTTTATTATAATTCTTAAAGGTGTCTCCACTCCTTCTCACCCCCCCTTCTCTCCCCTTCTCCCCCCATCTCTACCCTCCCCCCCCCACTCCGCGCTCTCTTACCGTAGGACTTACCGTACACTGTGGCAGCCATTTACCTTCCTCTTCATCGCGCAGACAGCGCTCCCCCGCTTTCCCTGGCCCCCGCCTTCGCGATGTGTTTGTGCGTGTGTGTGCGGTCAGTCGATCCAGCTCATGGTTTCAGTGCGGACGGTCGATCCAGCTCGAGGTTTTCCAGGCGAGTACCCTCGAGCTTGAAGGTCGAAGGCACTCTTCTTAACTCGCAGATTAGGTCGCGCAAATGGGACAGCCCCTTTAGTATCTCAAGATAACAATTCAACTTCAGGAGAACATGGATAGGTGATGTTCTGGATTGGGACCCTTCCCAAAATGTCACCTATCTATGTTATGCTGCCTGACCTGCTGTTACTCCAGCACGTTGTGACGTTTTTATAAACCAGCATCTGCAGTTCCTCATGTCAGCAATTCAACTTCAATTGTGAGTTACCTCATAGATCCACAGATCAAGATAAAGTTAGTAACATCTTTGAAATGCAACGGTTAATCAAGGACAAATAGCACATGCTTGTAAAAGGCAAAATGTGTTAAATTAAGAAATGGCCCTTGTGGCTAAAGGAATCAGGGGGTATGGAGAGAAGGCAGGTACGGGATACTGAGTTGGATGATCAGCCATCATCATATTGATTGGCGGTGCAGGCCTACTCCTGCACCTATTTTCTATGTTTATATGTTCCTATGAAAGTAGTCATTTGATTATTAGGAAGTAATTGGTTATATAAAGGGTTTGCCACAATTGTAATATTTATGAACTTACAGAAAGCCCATGACAAGTATATTCTTAGAAACCATTGATGAACACAGAGTGCTGAGACTCAAAGACATAAAACTCACCAGGCCAGGCAACATCTCTGTAGATAAAGGATGGGTGACATTTTGGGTTGGGACCCTTCTTCAGACTGTCAAAAGTCTGAAGAACAGTCCCAACACGAAACGTCACCCATTTTCTTCTCCAGAGATTCTGCCTGACCTGGTGAGTTACTCCAGCACTTTGTGTCTATCTTTGGTATAAACCAGCATCTGCAGTTATTTGTTTTGATTTCTTAGAAACCATATTGGTAAACTGCAAACATATTACATAAAAGCAAACATATCTGCCTAGATGAAAATTTAAAGGATCAAAATAGCACTAACAGGGCTGTCCCACTTGGGCGACCTAATTGGCGAGTTTAGAAGAGTTTGAAAAAATGACATGGTGAAGACCTCCTTTGACTATGTAGAAGACCTCCTTCGACCTCCTTCGACTATGTTGAAGACCAGCTTCGACTAGCTACGACTAACTTTGGGAAAATTGGACACATAATAGTGGAGAGTGAAGACGACCTCCTTCGATCTCCTTCGACCACCCTTCGACTATGATGAAGACTATCTACGACTACCTTCGATTATCCTCGATTACCTACGACTAACATGCCGACCTACTACGACTAAACCTACGAGTCAAAAAGTATCGATTTTTTCCATGGCGACCTTTTTTTACTCGCGGGCATTTTTTAACATATTGAAAAAAGCGCCGCGACCTAGCTGAGGCCTTGAGTACGTGGAGACCACTCTCAAGCATGAAGAAGAGTTACGAAGACCTCCTACGACCTCATGTCGACCATGCCATGAGTACGAGTCGAGGGAAAACTCGTCAGAACTCGCGGATTAGGTCGCCCAAGTGTGACAGGCCCTTTAATGTTGTTGAATGTGGAGAATGGATGGAACCATTTTTGATCAATGTTTCAGTGAGGTTAGCTGACCCCAGTGCCTTGCAGTAAGAAAAGTAAATGATTTCCAAGTCAAAGGCAAACTCATAAACTCTATGTAAGTATGGTCATGTGCCTTTAGAACATGGGAAGCTAATGGCTATTCAGAAAACGTTGCAATCCTCTGCGTTTAATGACCCATTTTACTTTTCAGCTTTGTGAAACATTCCAAGAATGTAGAAAGAAGGAATTGCAGAAGTGCTGTAGTAATTCAGCAGATCAGGCAGCATCTCTGAAGAATATGGATTATTGACCTTTCAGCTCAGGACCCTTCCTTGGACTGACCCAAAAGGTCCTGAGCCAAAAAGTCACATCCATGTTCTCCAGAGATGCTGCCTGGCCTGCTGGGTTACTCCAGCACTCTGTGCATTGCAAGAATATATTTCCATTACTCTTTTTGTGAAGGACCCAACTGTTAATTTCTCTAGAATTATCATATCTAACGATGAAATCATAAGGTATTCTTCATTTGTGCAAAAGCACATTTTCTCAGGAAAAAATCCTGCTACTGCAGAGAAACATTTTCATAACTTTAGAAGTCCTGAGAATAGAAGTAGGCCCTTCGGCACATCGAGTCTACCCTACCATTCAATCATGGCTGATCTATCTTTCCCTCTCAACCCCTATCAAGTATCTGTCAATCTCTGCCTTAAAAATGCCTAATGACTTGGCCTCCACAGCTGTCGATGGCCTCTGCTACCCTCTTACCCTCTGACTAAAGATGTTCCTCCTCATCTCCTTTCTAAAGCCATGACTTTTTTATTCTGAGGTTATGCCCTCTGGTTCTAGACTCTCCCACATCCACTCTATCCAGGCCTTTCTTTCTTTGCTAATATCCTTAATCGATGCTTTCACTAGATTTATCAGGTCTAAAGAGGGAATCATGTTTCTGCCACTCCACAGTGGCCTTTTTGAGCCAACTTGCAGGTCGGAGGTATTACTGCTGTGGTAGAGAGCTCCCCTGAAAATAATGATCAGCTCTTGGAATCTGAACATGCCCACTTTTCCTGGTATCCCCTAGACTGATGTGTTCAATAAACAGGAGACAGATAGCATTACACTTCTATCACCGTAGTACACATTGGCTGCAGATTATTGCAGCTTTTCTGGTGAACTAGCGTCAGCATTGTGATGAGAATCCAAGAAACCGGTTTTGTACAGCTGGTAGAGCAGCTGCCTCATGACGCCAGAGACCAGGGTTTTATCCTGACCTCGAATGCTATCTATGTGAAGTTTGCACTGGGTGCTATGGCTTCCTCCCACATCCTCAATCCGTGCAAGGTTATAGGTTAATCGGCCTCTGTAAATTGCCCCTGGCGTATAGGGAGTGGATGCCAAGGTGGTATAATATGGAGCAGGAATGGGCAGGTGACGGATGGTCGGCCTGGGCTCGATGGTCCGAAGGGCCTGTTTCCATGCTGGATCTTTAAACTAAACTAAACTCTGCTGGGTCCAGGATATACAGTATTAGTTCCAGGCCTCACACAGAACTCCCTAGTGGTGTTGACTGAAGATAGAAGTCGTTTTCAGTGCTGCTCTGTGGAAATGGGAATATGCCATCAGCACTTATTTAGCAAAGCCATTTAATCCTGTGGTTTCAGAGGATCGTCAGTGTGACAGGGACATACCACAGTGGGTTCTCCTTCTGTCCCTGCAGAGTTGGCGGGGCTGCTGCCAAACTCTGTGGTTGGCATAATCTTGCAACGATCGCTGACAATCTGCCCTCATTGTCTTCCAGGCCAGTGTTCTATAACAACAGGCATAATGAAATAGTCAATAGAGTCACAGAGTGATACAGTGTAGAAGCAGGCCCTTCAGCCCAACATGTCCCAGCTATACTAGTCTCACCTGCGCGTGTTTGGTCGATATCCCTCCAAACCTGTCCTATCCATGCACCTGTTTAACTCTTTGTCAATGTATGTGGATTATTACATATGCATAATTATAAACCTGATGGGAGAGGTACAGGAGCTTAAATGATCTTGCAAGCTCCTTCAGGTCCCCACATATCTAACAGGGAATTGATATCAAATTGGTAAATCTTTGCTGGAATAACGAGGCGGTACAGTGGCGCAGCGGTAGAGTCGCCGCTTTACAGCGCCAGGGCCCCGGGTTCGATCCTGACTATGGGTGCTCTCTGTATGGAGTTTGTACATTATCTCCGTGACCGCATAGGTTTTGTCCGGGTCCCTCCCACACTCCAAAGACGTGTAAGTTTGTAGGTTAATTGGTTTCTGTAAATTGTAATTTATCCCTAGTGTGTAGGATAGTGCTAGTGTACAGGGTGATCGCTGGTCTGCGTGTACTTGGTGGACCGAAGGGCCTGTTTACCTGCTTTATCTTTAAAGTAGAAACTAAAGAGTCCTCTTCACTGAGGGAGCAGTATCCTTGGATGGGAGGTCTGTTCCTGTCCTACAAGAAATCACTATACTAAACCGGACTAAGTGGGACCTGTTGGGTCCCATTCTCACACGGGAGGCCTGGTCCCCCAACGCAATATTCCACCACTCTCACATAGCCCCCAACTGTGCAGGCTTGGCTGATGCGTTCCTGTTGTGACACCCCTGATCCCCCCCCCATCTCCCCTCACCCCCCCACTCTGCCCCTTGCTCTCCCCCCACTCACTCCATCCCCCCTCACCCCCCCCCCCACATCCGCTCTCAGCGGATATCCGGCGTGTGGTGTGTGGGGGAGGGGTGCTGTGGGGGTGGGGGGCAGGTGTGGTGTGGGGAGGGGGGGAGGAGGGGGGGGAGAGAAGGGGGGGGGAGAAGGGGGGGGGGAGAAGGGGAGGGGGGGAGAAGGGGAGGGGGGGAGAAGGGGGGGGGGGACACTTTTAAGAAGCTAGACAACTTTTAATAATCCAGATAGGTTTACCGGTCTGTTATCCTTGGGTCTGAAAACTCGTGCTTACGTTTTTTTTCCCCAATGAGCCTGGTCACAAAGGCGACTATCTAAAACTACCTACGACTACCTCGACTACCTATAACTACATGGCAACCCCACTACAACTGCACCTACAACTACAGGATTATCGAATTTCTCCATGGTGACCAATTTTTGGTTGCAGAAAATTTTCCAACGTGTTGAAAAATTTGCGGCGACCTTACTGAAGCTGCGATTAGTTCCCAGAATACGTGAATGCGGGAATGCTGGAATGCCAGAATGCGGGAACTCCTCGCGACCATGAAGGAAAATCACCAGAGACCATCAGCGAACATGTGGCGATCATGACGGGTCATGACGGGTCGTTTTCACAATGGCAGGCAGTGACTAGTGGGGCACCGCAAGGCTCAGTGCTGGGACCCCAGCTATTTACAATATATTAATGATCTGGATGAGGGAATTGAATGCAACATCTCCAAGTTTGCAGATGACACGAAGCTGGGGGGCAGTGTTAGCTGTGAGGAGGATGCTAGGAGGCTGCAAGGTGACTTGGATAGGTTGGGGGAGTGGGCAAATGCATGGCAGATGCAGTATAATGTGGATAAATGTGAGGTTATCCACTTTGGTGGCAAAAACAGGAGGGTAGACTATTATCTGAATGGTGGCCGATTAGGAAAAGGGGAGATGCAACAAGACCTGGGTGCCATGGTACACCAGTCATTGAAAGTAGGCATGCAGGTGCAGCAGGCTGTGAAGAAAGTGAATGGTATGTTGGCATTCATAGCAAAAGGATTTGAGTACAAGAGCAGGGAGGTTCTACTGCAGTTGTACAGGGTCTTGGTGAGGCCACACCTGGAATATTGCGTACAGTTTTGGTCTCCTAATCTGAGGAAATACATTCTTGCCATAGAGGGAGTACAGAGAAGGTTCACCAGACTGATTCCTGGGATGGCAGGACTTCCATATGAAGAAAGACTGAATAGACTTGGCTTGTACTCGCTGGAATTTAGGAGATTGAGGGGGGATCTTATAAAGACTTACAAACTTCTTAAGGGGTTGGACACGCTAGATGCAGGAAGATTGTTCCCGATGTTGGGGAATTCCAGAACAAGGGGTCACAGTTTAAGGATAAGGGGGAAGTCTTTTAGGACCGAGATGAGATCATTTTTCACACAGAGAGTGGTGAGTCTGTGGAATTCTCTGTCACAGAAGGTAGTTGAGGCCAGTTCATTGGCTATATTTAACTTGTGGCCCTTGTGGCTAAAGGGATCGGGGGTATGGAGGTAAGGCCGGTACAGGATACTAATTCGGATGATCATATTGAATGGCGGAATGGCCTACTCCTGCACCTATTTTCTATGATTCTATGATTCTATGAGGCGAGCACAGAGTCTCCCGCACTCGCCTCAAAAATCGCCTAAGTGGGACAGGCCCTTAACAAACTCCATGTGCAATAATCAGCTCCCTACATGTTAATAAGCACAAAAAAAAACTGATTGCGTAGATGCAAGTATATCATTGGGGTTATCAAGTGGGCACTTCCCTTCACTGGTGTTTCGTTGAGTTAGCCCCACAACACCTTAGGAAGGCTCAACAGTTGGTTCTTGTGTCCCAGAACCACCCCCCTCAATTCCTGCTCCCACCCCTCATGCAACCAGTATATACATAAAGGAAACTACGCATGACTAATTCACTCAAACAAATGCTGAACACTTGCATTGTATCTTCCACTTATCCTAACCCATCATAAAACTCATAACGCCACAAATATCAACTTTGTATAAAACTGGGATACACTAACACAGATTGCAATAGGAAGGGGACCAGGTCAGTAAAACGCTACAGAATTGGGTTATATGATATCATGGGCATAGTCATAGAATCATGGTTATCATAGAAACAGACCCTTTGGTCCAATTTGTTCAAACTGACCAAAGCACCTACCTTAGCCTATGTTTAGATTTAAATCACTCTTACCCTTCTGATCCATGTACTTGTATGTACATTTTTTTAAAGAGGTAATTGCATCTGTCTATGTCATTTCCTTTGGACCCTCATATAGTTAACAACCTCTGTGTGAAAAAGTTGACCGTCAGTCCCCTTTAAATCATTTCCCTCTCATCTTGAATCTTTGCCCTTAAGCTTTAACCTTCCCTACCCCGGGAAAAAGACTGACCATGCATCATGCAAGAGTGACTTCTGAACCAACTGCTTAGAGATGGATGCAGAGTGCTGGAGTTACACAATGGGTCAGGCAGCATCCCTGGAGAAAAGTAATAGATAATATTTCCTAGGCCATCGGCGCTGGCTCTGATTTGGCCTGAACCTTTTCACACCTCTAGTTTCCCTCCTCCCTGATTCTCAGTCTAAGGAAGGGTTTTGACTCAAAACGTCACCTTTTCCTTGTCTCCGGAGATGCTGTCTGACCCGTTGAGTTACTCCAGCTTTTTGTGTCCATCTTTGGTGTAAACCAGCATCTGCAGTTCGTGCCTACACATTCTAACTGCTTGGAGAACTGTTCCAGCTGCTCAGAGCAGTTGACTAAAGTCTTTGGACGAAGCTACTGGGCTTACTGGAAAATACACAAGTAAGGAATGAATATCACTTCGGTAAGCGGAAAAATTTATGGCACATGTGCGGCAAACCACATTATGTAAATACACCATGAACAATGAAAAATCTAAGAAAAACTTATATCATAACTTGGAGTCTAATTGTGCAGAATAGAATGTAGCAGATGTCCAGATGCCAGAATATCGGAATGGCTGATTCCAGTCATCTCTCCAGTAGATCCTGGAAAACCTTTGGTGTAAAAATGAGAAAAATGTAGATTAATGCTGCCACCGGTACTTCAATGTGTGATTGATGGTTTTGAAAATTGTAGTGGAGTACGTTGCAGGCCATGGAGTTTAGTTTAGATTAATTGAGAGATCGAGTATGGAAACAGGACCTTCAGCCCACTGAGTCGGCGCTTAACATCCATCATCTGTTCACACTGGTTCTATTATCCCACTTTTGAATCCACCCTCCTACACATGAGGGGCAGTTTCTAGAAGAGTATTGTGTGCAGTTCTAGTCGCCCCATCGCAGGACGTATGTGGAGACTTTTGAGAAAGTGCAGAGGAGGTTTACCAGAAGGGGTTGGACAGGCAGGAAGATTGTTCCCGATGTTGGGGAGGTCCAGGACAAGGGGTCACAGCTTAAGGATAAGGGGGAAATCCTTTTGGACCGAGATGAGAAGGACTTTTTTCACACACTGAGTGGTGGGTCTCTGGAACTCTCTGCCACAGAGGGTAGTTGAGGCCAGTTCATTGGCTATATTTAAGAGGGAGTTAGATGTGGCCCTTGTGGCTAAGGGGATCAGAGGGTATGGAGAGAAGGCAGGTACAGGATACTGAGTTGGATGATCAACCATGATCATATTGAATGGCGGTGCAGGCTCGAAGGGCCAAATGGCCTACTCCTGCACCTAATTTCTATGTTTCTATGTTTCTAACACTGTCTGGATTAGAAGGTATTAGCTATGAGTGGTTAGATAAACTTGGATTATTTTTCTGTGGTGTCGGAGGCTGAGGGGAGTTCATATGCTTATATGTTCATGTTGTGGGAGCAGAAGTAGGCCATTTGGCCCATCAAGCCTATTCAGTCATGGTTGATCTATCTTTCCCTCTCAACCCCATTCTGCTGCCTTCTCTCCATGACCCTTGACACCCTTACCAATCAAATATCTGTCAATTGCAACTTAGAAATACCCAATGGCTTGGCCTGCACAGCTGTCTGTGGCAATGAATTCCACAGATTAATCACCCACAGATTCCACAGATATATCATGATCTATATCATTGATATACAACGTGAAGAGTAGAGGCCATTCAGCCAGCCTTCTATCCATGCTAGTATCTTCCCTCAATACCATGAGCTTTAATCTACTCTAGAAACCTCATGCATGGCACCTTATCAAAGGCCTTCTGAAAATCCAGGTAAACAGCATCCACTGACTCCCCGTTGTCTATCCTGCTATTAACTTCCTCAAAGAATTCCAACAGATTAGTCAGGCAAGATCTCCCCTTCATAAAACCACGTTGCCTTTGGCCTATTTTATCATGTGCTTTTAAGTTCTTGGAAACCTCATCCTTTATAATGGGCTCCAAAATCATACCAACCGCTGAAGTCAGGCTAACCAGCCTATAGTCTCCCCTCTTTTGCTTTGCTCCCTGTTTGCAGTGGAGTAACATTTGCAATTTTCCAGTCCTCCGGGGATCCACTCCTGACTCTAGAGATTATCGAAAGATCACCACTATTGCCTCCACAAACTCTAAATCCACCTCTTTCAGAAGCCTGGGGCGTAGTCAATCTGGTCCAGGTGATTTGTCCACCTTCAGACCTTTCAACTGCCCAAGCATCTTCTCCTTATTAATAGCCACCCCAATAAATTCTTCCCCCTGACTCTCTTGATGTTCAGATATGTTGCCAGTGTCTTCTGCAAAAAAGACTGATGCAAAAAATGTGTTCAATTCCTCTTCCATTTGCATTTCATGTGAAAATTCTCTCTTGTCTTTTGCAGTTGGACAAGAAGACTTCCTCAGATCATTTTACGCTTGGACTCTACACTAATGCTACTCCATTGCATTTCCATCCCAGCTTTCACCTGCTAAATTAAGCCCTGTTTTCATTAATGACTATCTGCTCAGGTATGCTTTCTAATTTATCACTTGCTTCTGGTAATAGGATGCTTCACCCCCTTGTGCTATGTGAGTAATGTTAGGTTAGGGTTTTCAAGTATTCAATGACTCATGCGAGCTTTCCAAGTTAGGTTTCCATCAGAAGTCAGGGAATGCCAGGAAACATTCAAGACCTTTACTGCCACAACAACTGGTCAGCCAAATTAGCTTACAGATGGATTAGTTTAGCATTACTTTCCATTTATCAATTGGGTTTAATTGTCCACAAAGAAAGTGGCACGTTCCAGGAATCGTGTAAATAGAACTATTATGGGCAGAATCAGACCCATTCCAACTGAAAAGGCAACGTACCTGCACTCTGCACACACTGTGATCCCAGGTAGAAAAACATTCAGCTGGTTATATTGTACATTTGCTGCCATTTCAGAAACTCTGCAACAACATAAAATAGTTTTAATGACGAATTGAGCTCTGAAAACGCAGGGGTTATACAAACAAAACAGGACAAATCTAGAACATTTAGACCTTTGCATCTGCTCTGCCACGCATCAAGACCATGGCTGATCTACCTTAGCACCATGTTCTTGGTTTAACCCCCTGTATCTCCCGATTCCTTCAATATCCACAATCTATCAGTCTCTGTTTTCAACTAGCTAAGCCTCTACACTTACCTAGGTTGGAAAATGTCAAAGATTTGCCATCTTCTGCATGAAGAATTTTCTTCCGACTGCCTTTCACTCTGAGACAATGACCCCTAGTCTTAGGTTCATCAGTCAGAACATCCTCCTTGTATCCAAGTGGTTGAGCCATGGAAGAATTTTGTACGTTTCAATGAGATCTCCAGATTCTCTCAAGGATACAGGTTTAAACTATCGAATTTCTCCCACGTGGCAAATCCACCAAGCAGGGAATTGGTTTGGAGATACAGTATGGTAACAGGTTCTTCAGCCCACCAGATTCCCACTGACAATCAGTCATCCAAACACTGGTTCTATCTTATCCCACTTTCTTCTCTATTCCCTACAATTTAGGGACAATTTATTGAAGCCAATTAACTTATAAATCCGCACTTCTTTGAGATGTCGAAGAAAACCAAGGTACCTGCAGGAAACCCATGTGGTTGCAGGGAAAACGTGCAAACTCCATACTGACATCTCACCTGAGGTCAGGATTGAACCGGGGTCTCTGACGCTGTGAAGCAGCAGCCTTATTCAGTTTAAGAAGGGTGGGAGATGAAGGGTGGGAGATTCACTTTGTCAAATTGGAATGTAACATTGCTCAGTTAATTATTTCTTCTGACTTCTTGCCCCCTTTCACAATTCCGTATTTTTCCGAGCTTCTAACATCCCAGGTCAGAGAGTAAATAGCAATATATTGCAGAATATTCAGCATGTAGGCAGTTAGACATTTGAAAATAGTCATATATACTTACTGTTTTATTCTTTCTTAGGGCGGCACAGTAGCCCAGCGGTATAGTTGCTGCCTTTCTGTGGCAGAAGTCCAGGGTTCGATCCTGACCATGGGTGCTGTCTGTACGGAGTTTGTACGTTCTCCCAGTGACCGCGTGGGTTTTCTCCAGGTGTTCCGGTTTCCCTCCCACACTCCAAAGACGTACAGGTTTGTAAGTTGAAAGGCTTCACTAAAATTGTAAATTGTCCCTTGTGTGCAGGATAGTGCTAGTGTACAGAGTGATCACCTGCCAGCATGGACTCAGTGGGCCGAAGGGCCTGTTTCCATGCTGTATCTTTAAAGTCTAAAGTCTGAAGAATACAATGGGCAAATGGCTTAAGTTTATGTTGCTTCAGTCTATGATTCATTCAATAATTTTCAGTCCACTTTTTCCCCCTGTAAACGATCACTAAAACATCGTTACTTTCCGCGCTGTTTCTCTCAAGATTTATGAGTGCACAATACTCCTGGTGAACTGAGGACTGTGATCAGCCCCACCTCCAAGGGGGGGGGGGGGGGGGGGGAGGAGGCACGCTAATGATTCATCACCTCCTCAGAACATGCAAAATCCCACACAAAAACACGAGGGACTAATCTCTGGAGGCCAGGCCAATATTAACTATCAGCCAGCACCAGATTATCTGCTCTCTGCACTGCAAATTGTGGGACAATTCACTGGTGCATTTCCTATATTAAAACAATAATTACACTTCAGAAACAGAAAGTAAAACGTGTATAAAAACCGTTTATAACCGGAATCAGGTCTCTATTCGTTCATTGGAGACCCTCGGACTATCTTTAATCGGACGCTACTGGGCATTATCTTGCACTGTACATTATTATCATCATCCTGTATCTGCAACACTGTGGATGTCCTATGTAATCATATATAGTCTTTCCACTGTAGATATCTTGCAACAAAAAGCTTTTCACTGTACCTCAGCACATGTGACAATCAATTGGACTACAAACTATAAAAGGAGAGAGAATGCAGGTCTCCAGAGATACAGAAGGATCTGGATCTCCTCGTGCACAATTTGCAAAAGGGTATTTTTCAGATACAGTAAATAATTAGGAAATAAATAGAATGTTACTGTTTTTTATTGAATATAGACGTAGGGAGGTTGTACTGCAATTATATAGGACATCGGATTATGCCTAGAGTCTTAGAAATGAAGTAAATACATTGGAAAATGATCAGAGGAGGATCAAAACATGTGACCCCAGATCTTCCCCACCCACACTACAGTCTTCATGCACCCCTCCTCCCTGACCACCCACCACCCCCCTACCAGACATCGCCTTGGCCTCAGTCCACTCACCTGCTTTCCTCCGGCCCCAAGCCCCATCCTTGCCCCTCTCGGATACCGAATGGTCTGTCCTCAGCAGAGGCCTCACCTTTGTTCCCCTCCGTCCCCACCTCAATGAGTTCTGCGTCCGCCACGATGTGGAGCTCTTCTTCCGTCGCCTCCGCATCAATGCGTTTTTCCAAGGGAAGGAGTCCTCGCCCCCCCAGGGATGACCCATTCTCCCGTCTCCAACGGACCCCCTCCTCTTGGACTCCCCCTCATCGCCATCTACTGGCTTTAGACCTTTTTATTTTAAACTGCCGGCGGGACATCAACCGCCTCAACTTCTCCACTCCCCTGTCTCACTCTAACCTCTCCCCCCTGAACGTTCAACCCTCCACTCACTCTGTAACAACCCAGACTGGGTGATCAAACCTGCCGACAAAGGAGGTGCCCTGGTAATCTGGCGCGCTGATCTCTACAAGGCTGAGGCCACGCGCCAACTCTCAGACACCTCCTCCTACTCATCCTTGGACCATGACCCCACAGACAAGCACCAGGCCACTATCTCTAACACCATCACTGACTTCATCACTTCCAGCTCCCTGCCCTCCCAAGCCTCCAACCTCATCGTTCCCCAGCTCCACACAGCCTGATTTTACCTTCTCCCCAAAATCCACAAACCTGACTGTCCTGGCAGACCCATTGTTTCTGCCTGTTCATGTCCCACTTATTTACACATACCTCGACTGCATCCTATCCCCCCCGGTTAAATCCCTCCCTACCTATGTTCAAGACACCTCACACGCTCTTCGTCTCCTCTATGACTCCGTTCTCCAGGCCCCCACTCCCTCATCTTCACTATGGATGTCCAGTCACCCTACACCTCCATCCCCCACCAGGAGAGTCTTAAAGCCCTCCGTTTCTTCCTCGACCGCAGAACCAACCAATCCCCGTCTACCGATACTCTCCTCCCCCTAGCGGAACTGGTCCTTACCCGTAACAAATTTTTGTTTTACTCCTCCCATTTCCTCCAAATCCAAGGCGTTGCTATGGGCACGCACATGGGCCCCAGCTATGCCTACCTCTTTGTAGGGCACGTCGAACAATTCTTGTTCAAGGCGTACCATGGCCCTATCCCCTAACTCTACCTCAGCTACCTCCTTCACCCATGCAGAACTCACTGACTTCATCCATTTCATCACTATCTTCCATCCGGCACTCAAATACACCTGGACCATCTCCCTACCATTTCTAGACCTCATTATCTCCATCGCAGGTGAAAGACTTCTGACCGACATATACTATAAACCCACTGACTCCATTGGCTATCTGGACTACACTTCTTCCCACCCTGCTTCCTGTAAGGACTCCATCTCCCACTCCCAATTCCTCTATCTACGCCGTATCTGCAGCCAGGATGAGGTGTTCCAAACCAAGGCATCGGTGATTCCATAAGGATAAGGAGTAAGCCATTTAGAACGGAGACGAGGAAACACTTTTTCTCACAGAGAGTGGTGAGTCTGTGGAATTCTCTGCCTCAGAGGGCGGCGGAGGCAGGTTCTCTGGATGCTTTAAAGAGAGAGCTAGATAGGACTTAAAAATAGCTGAGTCAGGGGATATGGGGAGAAGGCAGGAATGGGGTACTGATTGGGGATGATCAGCCATGATCACATTGAATGGTGGTGCTGGCTCGAAGGACCAAATGGCCTACTCCTGCACCTATTGCCTATGTCTATTGTCTATTGTCTCATTCTTTAGGGAACAGGGGTTCCCCTCTTCTACTATCGATGAGGCTCTCACCATGGTCTCTTCTATACCCTGCTCTCACTCCCCATCCCCCGGCTCGTAACAAGTGCAGAGTCTCCCTCGTCCTCACCTTCCACCCTACCAGCCGTCACATACAACAAATAATCCTCCAACATTTTCGCCACCTCCAACGGGATCCCACCACTGGCCACATCTTCCCATCTCCTCCCCCTTCGGCTTTCCGCAGAGACCGCTCCCTCCGTAACTCCCTGGTCAATTCGTCCCTTCCCACCCAAACCACCCCCTCTCTTGGCACTTTCCCTTGCAACCGCAGGAAATGCTACACTTGTCGCTTTACCTCCCGCCTTGACTCCATCCAAGGACCCAAGCAGTCTTTCGTGGTGCGGCAGAGGTTCACCTGCACCTCCTCCAACCTCATCTATTGCATCCACTGCTCTAGGTGTCAGCTGCTCTATATCGGTGGGACCAAGCGGAGGCTTGGCGATCGCTTCGCTCAACACCTCCGCTCGGTTCACATTAATCAACCTGATCTCCCGGTGGCTCAGCACTTGAACTCCCCCTCCCATTTTGAATCTGACCTTTCTGTCGCGGGCCTCCTCCGTTGCCAGTGAGGCCCACCATAAATTGGAGGAGCAGCACCTCATATTTCGCTTGGGTAGTTTACACCCCAGCGGAATGAACAGTGACTTCTCCAATTTTAGGTAGTCCCTGCTTTCTCCTTCTTTCCCCTCCCCTTCCCAGTTTTCCACAGTCCACAACGTTGCCTATTTCCTTCGCTCCATAGATGCTGCCTCACCCGCTGAGTATCTCCAGCATTTTTGTCTACCTTTGATTTTCCAGCATCTGCAGTTCCTTCTTAAACAGAGGAGGTTTACAAGTCTGATATCAAAAATGAGCAGTTTATCATCCGAAGCAGAGTTCAATGGGCTGGACATGGATCCACTGGAGTTTACAAGAATGAGAGGCAACTTGATAGAAATGTATAAGGGAGGTCCCAACAGGATGGATGTGGAGAAGCTGTGTCGTCCAATTGGGCAGTTTATTGTTTAAGATCAAGGGATCATCAATGAAGATGGAATTGGCTAAATTATTTATCTCTCAGAGGGTCGTGGGGCTTTGGAACTCTCTTGCTTGGACTGTGATGGACACAACGTCTTTGACTATTTTGGAAGCAGGTATAGCTGGGATGTCGATAAGCAAAATGGTGAAAGTTACTCAGAGTTGAGTACAATCAAATCCGCCATGATCTAATTGAACGGCAGTGCAGGCTTGAGGGTCAAATGGTCTACACCTCTTCTTAATCCATCTGGTTGTAGGCTTGTACGGAAGAAGAGGAATGCCAATGCAATGGAGATGGTATATTATTCAAAGTATGTAACAGTATTCAGCCCTTAACTAACAAAATCAGAACAAGATGTAATTGCTTGCACAGAAATACTGAGGGATAATATGGAATGTAAATGTGTATGTAACATTTAAGGGAGGCATGATGGCACAACAGTAGACTCGCTTCCTTGCAGCACCAGAGGCCCGGGTTCGATCCTGACTACGAGTGCTGTCTGTGTGGAGTTTGTACGTTCTCCCGGTGACCTGCATGGGTTTTCTCCGGGAAGCACCGGTTCCCTCCCACTCTCCAAAAACGATCCAGGTTTGTAGGCGAATTGGCTTGGTATAAAATGTAAATTGTCCCTTGGGTGTGTAGGATCGTGTTAGTGTATGGGGATCCCTGGTTGGCGCGTACTTGGTGGGCTGAAGAGCCTGTTTCTGCGCTGTATCTCCAAACTAAATTAAACTACCATAAATCTGTAAATGGTGAGAAATATATCCATACCTTTGCCATTTTACCCACTGGAATCATTCCTACGTCACCACTGATATACTTTGTTAATTAAACACAGATGCTACAGTGAGATGTTTTTTTTAATAAATGCTACTGAGTTGGTTTAGAGGGACTTTGGATGGGAAATTGTGATTGTATTATTCCTCACGGCAAGGTCTCAAAGCACACTTGTATTGATCTATTGGCGTTATCATGGAAGCCTCATAAAGAGCAAATTATAAATTATCTGCCATCCTTACATCTGGATTATAAACTGCATTTATGTTGACTGGTAGCCTCACTTATTGACAAAAGGATATCGGCATGCTAAAGCAGCTCAAATTAGGACAGAAAAAAACAAGCGAAAATTTCCAGTCAAGTATTATAATCTTATTCCAATTGAGTTAAAGAGAACATAGCAGCAAAAACTGAAATGCAGCATCAGTACGGTGTCTTAATCAGTGTTTTCATTATTTAGCAATGTTACAAAATGTTGAGATTTAAAAAATCAAGTCTGCAATTTATCCCATCAGATAAAGCATAAAAAGAAGTTTAATTTGACACCTAATTTACTTTCATATCTTCAGTATTAAGAAAGTTATGGCCATTTTCATACTCGGAAATTAGCATCTTGCTCCCCATTGCCTTTCAATTGACTTAACTCAAAAGCTGTGATTTGGAAAAGTTAAAAGCCCATAACTTTCTTAAAAATTAGGAGAACTCAATGAAATTTTCAGTTATTATAGATTGAAACATTCTGAAACAAATATTAAACAATCTTACTTGGATTACCTGAAATTAAAGCATATAATTAGTTAGTTATCTAATTGTAGCTAATTACAAAATTCAATGAGTAGATCTAAACATCTATCCATTTCTTAAGAAAAGATAAACTTTTTTAAAATTGCCTAAGTGTCCAAATAACATTCACACAATAATCCACAATATAACATAATTTTTAAATCTCATTTTCATGAATTTCTGGGCCAAATGGAATGAATTTAGTGTTTGATTCCTGTAAATTAATGGCCATTTAAATCAACTAGCGAGTGGGTTTTAGTGTAATGCGGTGGATTAGAACGTTGCGGTTAGCGGTGAAGTCGGGAGGAAAAATACTGTTTGTTCATACATTTTTTGGGACCCCATTTCGCAACATAAAAATATTATTAAAGCCTCCCGAAAAACCAACTTTTAATATAAAAATAAACTATTTACCTTTTTTTCTCCCCTACGGAAAATCCTTCCGGTTGTCGGCGCTCACGGCTTTTGAAGGTGATTTTTAAATTACTCTAGTTAATAAATAATTTAGAGTAATTTAAAAATACCTTCATTGATGAAATGTCGGAGCGATTTTTCTTCCGCAACGAAATCGCCCGACATTCATCGATTATCCAGGTCTGTTGAAAAACGGCACTTTAAGCCCGCCCCCCTCTGAAAGGCGCCAAAGTCGCGCCCACGGGGAGCGGCAGAACTGCAGCGCTGCTCAAGGTAAGTTTTGCAACATACCTACATTATTGTTCTATTCTATTTCTACCATTTTTCCATTGGTGATTTTTGGTTCTAATAGAATGGAAAATGGCAAAGGGTTTACTCTTTCAAGCTTTAGTGAGCAAACCCTCAGATCTGTTTCTGTTTCTGTCTCCCACAATAGGGACGGCAGCGATAGAGTTACTGCCTGAAAGCGCCAGAGACTCAGATTTGATCCTGACCAGTGCTGTCTGTATGGAGTTTGTACGTTCTCCCTGGGACCGTGTGGGTTTTCTCCAGGTTCTCCGGATTTCCTACAACACTACAAAGTCATTCAGGTTTGTAGGTTAATTAGCTTTGGTAAGAATTCGGTAAATTGTGTGTAGAATAGTGCTGGTGTACAGGGCGATCACTGGTCAGTGCAGACTCGGTGGGCCGAAGGGCCTGTCTCTCTAAAACTGTCTGAAAACTGTAATCTCCAGGTTCAGGAACAGATTCTTCCCTTTTGCCATTCATCTATTAAACACTACAACCTCAAATAAGCTCAGAACTACATAGACTATTATTGTTATTATTGTACTATTATTGTTTTTTGTTGTGTGTATGTATGTGTCCGTATATATATAATGCGTATGTGTGCGTATATATATATATATATATATGTGTGTGTGTGTGTATGTGTATGTGTATGTGTATGTGTATGTGTATGTGTATGTGTATGTGTATGCGCATGTGTATGTATAGAGATAGAGATAGATATATGATCTATACATATGTGTATTTGTGAGTATGTGTATATATACACATGGAACCTTTTTCTCTCTCTCATTTATTATATTGTTTACAGTGTACCATGTTTACATACCTATTCTGTTGTGCTGCTGCAAGTAAGAATTTAATTGTTCTATTTGGGTCATATGACAATAAAACACTCTTGACTCTTGAACTAAACTTAAATTAACTTTCCTCATGAAGCTTCTGAGTGGAAGTACTTACATTATGCTGGGTGGTTTTGTTGTTGCATTGGCTGTAAACAGTCACTGCTAACATAGGTAGGAAGGAACTGCAGATGCAGGTCATGACCCTTCTTCAGACCCTTGGGTCTCGACCCGAAACGTCACCCATTGCTTCTCACCAGATATGCTGCCTGTCCTGCTGAGTTACTCCAGCATTCTGTGTTGATCTTCACTGCTAACATACGTCGCTCAGGACCATTACAATAGAGAAAGCGCCTTTCATCCTGCTGGTAGACACAAAATGCTGGAGTAACTGTGCGGGACAGGCTGCATCTCTGGACAGAAGGAATGGGTGATGTTTGGGGTCAAGACCTTCCTTTCATCCTGCTGATCTGAGCTGCATTTGAGCCCAGTTCCCAAGGGCAAGAAGATGAAGAGCTAATTTACTAAATCAGTCTGACCACCACTTTATTGTTTCAATTTAAAAACGGGCAGAGATTGTACTGGGGAAGCAACATTGCTTAGGGTTATTGTGGGTGGAGATAATTGTTTCTGCGTGAGTAGACTCTGCTGTAGAAGGGAAGTAAATATAACAATTATTTACAGCACATGAGAGAAGTCGCTCGACTGATTTAATACAGATTTACAAAAAAACGTTTATTTTCCATTTAACTAAATTATTCTTCCAGATATCTATTTATATCCATTTTCTTTTATAAATCGGGCAGTGATTTTTTTCATCTAATTAAATTATGTGTTAGTCTATTTCTGACTGTCTGGCTCAATTTTGACTTTTTACATTTGTGTGTTGTCCATAGTCTGATTTATTAGATCCTTTAAAAGGTGGTAAATAGTTGCCGGTTTTATTAAGTCCCTTGAGCTTTTAATTTCTCGGCCCAATTCGATTTTTCACATTACTTCATATTTAGTGCGGCCTCTGTTCCAGCAGACTGCTGTTGATCCTTATTCCAAATTTCTGGCAGCTGATGTTATTACTGGGGCCCATGTGGGTAACCAGATAAGAAGTAACCTTGCTGTGGCAATGGAAAAGAAACCTACACCAGAAATGGCCAGGAAACGACAAAGTGTAAACACCTATAAATGGTAAACAATGATCCTTTATTGATATCCACAGGGAAAGATTAAGGCCAAAGGTAGCTATGAATGACTGGGAGTAACACTGGGAATTTGTGTGGCCCCTTTGGAGGGACTGTACACACAGCCCACTGTTATTCTGGCAGTAACATTATCTGCGACTTTAACTCATTGTAGGTGATTAAGAGTCAATATCTTTCCACGCCATCGTGAGGCAATCAGTCTCATGCTACCTTGAGGAAAATGTCCAAGCATTTCCATCTGAGGGAAGCTGAATGCAAATACTACAACGGCAATCTTTCCATTCTGCATAAGCCTGTTGTTTTAACTCCAGAACAACTGAGTGTTTCGAACAAGAGAGTGGTAGTCTGTGGTGCAAGGTTACTTTCTTTACTTTTTTTTCAGTCACTATCACTCATCTTTTATTTTAGTTTAAAAATACATCGCTGGTTTATGTATTCTGGACAAGGGTAACACCATTTCAATTTGAACATTTTTTTGGCATTTAACATAAAAGTTATTTGTGGCAGCCACTGGTCCCAGAGGTCTCCATAAGCCAGCAGCATTGAGGCATAAAGGTAGCTCGGGAAGAGGGCTAGGTATTTGGATCAGATAGACCTTCCATGGTCCAGCAATCTGGATCTGGAGCAGATCTCGACTGGGAGGTCCTCCAGTGCTCAGAAACGTTTGGACAAAGGTCTGTCCGAGATGCAAGTTCAATTCAAAGGGGTCATGCACAAACATGTTAATGCTCCTGATTATTGAGTTTGTTTGTTTAGTACAGTTTAGTTCAGAGATACAGCACAGAAACAGGCCCTTTGATCCACGGACTACGCGCCGACCAGCGATCCCCGCACATTAACACTATCCTACACACTGGGACCAATTTTACATTTATACAAAGTGTAGGTTTTTGGAGTGTGGGAGGAAACTGGAGTACCCGGAGGAAACCCAACGCAGGTCACGGGAGACCATACAAACTCCGTACAGACAGCACCCATGGTCAGGATCGAACCCGGGTCCCTGGCGCTGTGATGCACCAACTCTGCCACTGTGCCAAAATTTGTCAAATGTAGTTACTGTGAGTAGCAATAATATTTGGCCCATTTTCAGAGGGAGATTAGAATCCTATTAAGGGCGGCACAGTGGCGAAGGGATAGAGCTGCTGCCTCACAGCCCCTGAGACCCAGGTTTGATTCTAACCACGTGTGCTGTCGGTGTGGAGTTTGCACATTCTCCCTGTGACCGTGTAGGTTTTCTCCAGGTGCTCTGGTTTCCTCCACATTCCAAAGACATGCAGGTTAATTGGCTTCTATAAATTGCCCCTAGCATGTAGGATGTGAAAGTGGAACAACATAGAACTGGTGGTTACACAAAAGGCTGGAGAAACTCAGCGGGTGCAGCAGCATCTAAGGAGCGAAGGAGATAGGCGACGTTTCGGGTCGAGACCCTTCTTCAGACTGGTCAGGGATCAGGGAAACGAGAGATATAAACAGTGATGTGGAGAGATAAGGAACAATGAGTGAAAGATATGCAAAAAAGTATTGGTGATAAAGGAAGCAGGCCATTGTAAGCTGTTTGTGGTGTGAAAATGAGAAGCTAGTGCGACTGGGGGGGGTGGGGGGGGGGGGGGGGGGAGATGGAGAAGGAATGTCAGGGCCAGAGGGCTGAGGGAGAGGTGGGGGGGAGGCAGTCTGGGTTAACAGAATTGAGAAAATTCAATGTTTAAGCCCAGAGGATGCAGACTCCCCAAGCGGAATATGAGGTGCTGTTCCTCCAACTTGCGGTGTTGATCACTCTGGCCGTGGAGGAGGCCCAGGACCGAGAGGTCGGATACGGAGTGGGAGGGGGAGTTGAAGTGCTGAGCCACCGGGAGGTCGGGTTGGTTATTGCGGACCGAGCGGAGGTGTTCGGCGAAACGATCGCCCAGCCTCCGCTTGGTCTCACCGATGTAGATCAGCTGGCATCTGGAGCAACGGATGCAGTAGATGAGGTTGGAGGAGGTGCAGGTGAACCTCTGTCGGACTTGGAATGACTGCTTGGGTCCCTGAAAGGAGTGGATGGGGGAGGTGAAGGGACAAGTGTAGCATCTCTTGCGGTTGCAAGGGAAAGTGCCCGGGGAAGAAGTGGAGCGGGAGGGAAGGGAAGAATTGACGAGAGAGTTGCGGAGGGAGCGGTCTTTGCGGAAGGCAGACAGGGGGGGAGATGGGAAGATGTGGCGAGTGGAGGGGTCACGTTGGAGGTGACGAAACTGGCGGAGGACTATCTGTTGTATGCGCTGGCTGGTGGGGTGAAAGGTGAGGACCAGGGGGACTCGGCCCTTGTTGTGAGTGGGGGAATGGGGAGAGAGGGCAGTGTTGCGGGGTATGGAGGAGACCCTGGTGCGAGCCTCATCTATAGTGGGGGAGGGGAAACCCCGTTCTCTGAAGAACGAGGACATTTGCGATGACCTGGTGTGGAACACGTCATCCTGGGAGCAGATGCGCCGTAGACGGAGGAATTGGGAATAGGGGATGGAGTCCTTACAGGAAGCAGGGTGGGAGGAAGAGTAGTCCAGGTAGCTGTGGGAATCAGTTGGTTTGTAGTGGATGTCAGTCAGGAGTGTATCACCTGCAATAGAGATGGTGAGGTCAAGGAATGGTAGGGAAATGTCGGAAATGGTCCAAGTATATTTGAGTGCCGGATGGAAGTTGGTGGTGAAATGGTCACTGACTTCATCCATTTCACCACCAACTTCCATCCGGCACTCAAATAGTTGGAGGAACAGCACCTCATATTCCGCTTGGGGAGTCTGCATCCTCTGGGCTTAAACATTGAATTTTCTCAATTCTGTTAACCCAGACTGCCTCCCCCCCACCTCTCCCTCAGCCCTCTGGCCCTGACATTCCTTCTCCATCTCCCCCCCCCCCCCCCCACACCCCCCGTCGCACTAGCTTCTCATTTTCACACCACAAACAGCTTACAATGGTCTGAAGAAGGGTCTCGACCCGAAACGTCGCCTATCTCCTTCGCTCCTTAGATGCTGCTGCACCTGCTGAGTTTCTCCAGCTTTTTGTGTAACCCTTACAATGGCCTGCTTCCTTTATCACCAATACTTTTTTGCATATCTTTCACTCATTGTTCCTTATCTCTCCACATCACTGTTTATATCTCTCGTTTCCCTGATCCCTGACCAGTCTGAAGAAGGGTCTCGACCCGAAACGTCGCCTATCTCCTTCGCTCCTTAGATGCTGCTGCACCCGCTGAGTTTCTCCAGCCTTTTGTGTAACCCTCGATTCTCCAGCATCTGCAGTTCCTTCTTTAACACATAGAACTGGTGTACGGGTGATCGATGGTTGGCGTGGAATCGGTGGAATCGAAGGGCCTGTTTCCACGCTGTATCTCTAAACTAAAATTTGCAGAGGTTGGAGAATTATGGGTACTCATGCACCTGTGGTACGGATCGACAATACGGTAGCCATTAAACTTTTTGGTGTAAATATACGCATTGACTATGCTTCCGTTTACTGGAAACTCTTTGCTGAATCGATATTAAAATGCTGGGATTAAATAATGTTTTTCCCTCAAAGGGGTTAAATTTACCCAAGGGAATTGTTAGGGGTATAGGGTATACACAAAATGCTGGAGAAACTCAGCGGGTGCAGCAGCATCTATGGAGCGAAGGAGACAGGCAACATTTCGGGCCGAAACCCTTCTTCAGACCCTGTTACGGGATATATTCCAGACCTAGTCAAACAGTTCATGAAATGGCACCACTTGCACACCACCACACCTTCGGAAGTAGCAACGCCTCACGGCAGCGGCCTCTACTGTCTGTCTTTTTTTTTTTCTTTTTGTACTGTTAGTGCATGTTTTTGGTTGTAGTTTATATATTATTTTTGGCTGTGTATATGTGGGAAACTTTTAAATCTCTTCCCTGTACAGGAGACCCGACCTTTTCCCTGTCGGGTCTCCGTTGTCATTGGGGCCTAGCACCGTGGAGCCAACCGGAACGACCTGGGGGCTCCAGTCGCGGAGCCTGCGGACTCACCATCGTGGAGCTGGCCGGATTCGGAGCGCGGAGAGCTGTGGTGGTGCGTGGCTGCGACCCGACTTCGCAGCTTCGGAGGCTCCAGCCGCAGGCCCGGTGGATGGTGACGGCCCCCAATTTTGTGCTGCGTTGTTCCAAACTTCCATGAAGCAAAATGGTATCATGTGCCAACTTACCATCCGGCATCTAACGGCGCAGCCAAAACGACAGTCAGGATAGTCAAAGGAGCGCTCAAGAAAGAAGTACTTGATGGGAATTCAAAATACAGTATGTCACAACGGATAGCTAGTTTCTTACTGAAATATCGTACCACACCACAATCTACCACAGGGTATATGCCAGCTGAACCTCTCATGAAAAGAAGGTACAGGACTAGACTGAGTTTGGTTCTACCTAACCTATCTCCTAAGTTTGACCGCAAAGAATCTGATCAGAAACGTCATTATGGTGGAAGTCTAAAAGAACGTAGGTTCAATACACATGATCAGGTTTGTGATCTCAGCCCCCTCACAAAACAAACATATGGGAGGTGGGAACAGTAGTTGAAGTGTGTGGTACCAGGAGGTATTTGGTAGAAATTGGAGGACATGTTAGAAGTCTGGACATAAACCATATGATCCCAGCAAGGGGTGATAGGCCTACAAGAGCAAAGCATAGACGAAGAAGCAGACCTGTCAGATTTTGGTATTATTCCAAGTTCAGATGTAAAATCAGAATCTCCAAAGTAATTAGAGACAAAGGTAAATGATCCTGAACTTGACTCCCCTTTAGAACCACAACCTGACACTCCCCCTAAACCACTCAGGAGAACAGAAAGAGTGTGTAAATTTGATTTTATTACTTGTCATTCGAACCTCAGAGAGGCTCGAACGAAACTCCGTTTCTGCAAGCCATACAACAGAACAATTCATAAAAAAATACACAAACAATTCAATTCACACAAACATCCATCACAGTGA
Source organism: Raja brachyura (assembly GCA_963514005.1). Next base: position 15,088,283 of record OY740794.1, on the reverse strand, counting down.
ATCTCCTCCTCACTGTAATGGAAGGCAAAGTTCTTCTCTCTCCCCCGCACCAGTTCTCTCCCGATGTCCAAGCCCAAGGCGGGCGATGTTAAATTCCACCGCCATTGAGGCCGCGCGGGGCGATGTACGGCCCCACTCTAGGCCCAAAGGTCACAGCTGGAGCCCCCGGCGGGAGCTGGAATGTCCCGCGGCCATTAAAGCCGCGCCGGGCGATGTACGGCCCCGCTCTGGGTCGATCCAACCCCGCGACACGGGCTGGAGAAGCTGTGTTGCGGGAGCTCCAGAGAGCGGTCACCCACCCGGACCTGCGAGCTCTCGATATCCTGACAGTCCACCGGTCTGGAGCTGGAGCTCCGGAGTCGGGCCGCAGCGCGAGCCACCACCGCTCCCCACGCTCCGAGGCCGGCCCGCCGCACGACGGTGAGTCCGCAGCTCCGCAGGCTCCGTGACTGGAGCCCCCCAGGTCATCCCGGTCGGAGGCCGCTGGCTCCACGGTGCTAGGCCCCAACGACAACGGAGACCCGACAGTGAAAAAGTTGGGTCTCCCGTGCAGGGAAGAGATTTAAAATTCCCCCCACCCCCACATATACACAGTTACAAACAATCCAAAAAAAAACACGAACAACTACATTTAACTAGACAAAAAATTAAAAAAAGACAGACAGGCTGTAGGGGCCGCTGCAATGTGAGTTGCGCCGCCCGCTTTAAACCAGTCAGTCGTCAGGTTAAATTTATAAAATTATTCTGTTTGCCTAAATTACGATATTTTACTTTACTGGCAACTGTAACTTTCAATACTGAGTACTAGAATGGTATGATTTGTGTCATGTGATATGTTCAATATCTTATCAGTCTCGTGAATATGGGTGAGTATGTGCAGTGTACTTTTGCAACATAAAGAAGACCCACGCTGGCAACCGCGTGTACTAACAACCTGTGCTTGTTTCTATCGACATGTTGAAGCCGTAATATCTTACAGCCTTCTTGCTTGATGCACCTGCATGTTGGATTTCAGCGACTTGTTTACAAGACTCTTAGGAGTCTTTGAAATTCCACAGGGCCCACCTCAATCTCCGACGACCTTCCTTGCTCTACGTCGGCCCACTTCACTCTCGCCGGTTGCTCGTGGGTCCCTGGTCGCTCTCGTGGCGCGAGTCGCATCAATGTCCGCGGTGAGCAAGCCGGGCCTACCGGGCCTACTGCAGGCCTTGGCTCCACTCCTCCCCGGAAACATTCTCAGCTGCCTAATTCTTTCCTATCCATGCACCTGTTCGTGCCTCGAATGCTGTTATTGTATCTGCCACAACTACCTCCTCTGGCTGCTCATTCCATCTTCTGAGTGATCTAATGGCAGGCTTTCTAGCGAATATACAGACCATGCACTCTCGGCTGCTATCAGGTAGTGCTTCAACTTGGAGATCTTGGAGTCTCAAATAAATAGGCCTGCAGTCTGTTTTCCATTCTCTCCATGTTTCAGGCTTTACCCGCCTAAAGTTGCTGCAGTTTAAAATCACCTACCCTCAAGCCGAATGTCCACAAGGACTGTTTATGGAAGAGGTTAGGGATGGTGAACTAGGCAGTGTCTCCAGTTTAAGAAACCAGTAAAGGAACAACTACCTCAGCAGTCAAGGGAGGGAATGTCACTGGAAAGCAACTGGAGCGGCACAACAAATAATCAAAAAGGCTAATGGAATGTTAGACTTTCATCTCGAGGGGATTGGAATTCAAAAGTGAGGAAGTAATGCTTTAGCTGGGCAGGGCCTCGTTCGATCCCTGGTGGGGTTTATTCTGTTTATTTAAGGCATCAAAGCTCAGGATATATGTATTAACCTTGGAGGAGTTAGTGCTCAACTCCTTCCAAAATGATACCTCGGATTAAAGGACACATTGCGGAAATGTGGCTAGCATTCAGAAGACTGAAGAGTGATTTAGTCAACATGTTTCAACCGATGGGATGAGTGTCGAGAAATCATTGGCAGAATCTATGGCGAATCCAAACCTGGCTGTCTAAGAGTGAAATCAGGAAGCATTTTGTTTTCGAACTGATGTTGTAGACGTTTGGAAGTCCTTCTCCCTAAAGGCAATGGTTGCTGATTTTCTGTTAATTTTCCAGATTGAGACTGATTGATTTGGCAGAATGTTGGCTAACGTGAAGCCAAAGCACTGCAGAAAGCATTTTATCAGGATGCATCACAGCACGGTTTGGGAACAGCTCCATCCAAGACCGCGAGAAATTGCAGAAAGTTGTGGACACAGCCCATTCCATCACGCAAACCGACCCCCCTTCCATTGACTCTGTCTATACATCACGTTGCCTCAGCAAGGCCACCAACATAATCAAGGACCAGTCTCACCCCGGTCGCTCCCTCTTCTCCCTCTCCCATCAGGCACGAGGAAGAGAAGTCTGAAATTGCTCAACTCCAGATTCATGGACAGTTCCTTCCCAGCAGTTATCAGGTGACTGGACCATCCTCTTATCAGCTGGAGAGCAGTCCTGACCTCCCATCTACCTCATGGAAGACCTTTGAACTATCTTTAATTGGTCTTGATTGGACTTTATCTTGCATTAAATGTTATGCTCTCCATCCTGTAACTGTACACTGCGGCTGTAATCATGTATTGATTGTAATCATGTATTGATTGTAATCATGTATCATATTCACTGGAGTTTAGAAGGATGAGGGGGATCTTATAGAAACATATAAAATTATAAAAGGACTGGACAAGCTAGATGCAGGAAAAATGTTCCCAATGTTGGGCAAGTCCAGAACCAGGGGCCACAGTCTTAGAATAAAGGAGAGGTCATTTAAGACTGAGGTGAGGAAAAACCTTTTTACCCAGAGAGTTGTGAATTTATGGAATTCCCTGCCACAGAGGGCAGTGGAGGCCCAATCACTGGATGGATTTAAGAGAGAGTTGGATAGAGCTCTAGGGGCTAGTGGAGTCAAGGGATATGGGGAGTAGGCAGGCACGGGTTATTGATAGCGGACGAGCAGCCATGATCACAATGAATGGCGGTGCTGGCTCGAAGGGCCGAATGGCCTCCTCCTGCACTTATTTTCTATGTTTCTATGTGTTGATTGTAATCATGTATTGATTGTAATCATGTGTAGTATTTTCACCAATTGGATAGCACGCAACAAAAAGCCTTTCACTGTACCTTGGTACACATGACAAGAATAAACTAAACTAAGCTAAACTAAACTCTATCGTGTGCTCCAGTAACTACATTACATCTGGCAACTGGGGAGCTGAACAAGCAGGCCAACACCTCCAAGTGTTCACGGTAATGTTAACCAATGTATATTTGCATCCAATCCAACCATTTGGCCAGGACAATATCATTCATGAATTGTGACTGAATCCTGTTCTTGCTCTGGGCAGTACATAGCAGTGACCTCATGTACAGGTCTGGTCTGGTGGGTGTGTGTAGTAAGTCCTCATATAGTTGAGACAATGTGCTCTATGCATCATGTATTAAGATGTGAACTGTACTTCTCAAATTTGGATTTGTAGAAGTAGTCGGTGCTGAATTCCAGAAGAAGAGTTTAATCCACACACTTTGTGCATTGTACGATTTGTGCTTACAACAGGGAATGTAGTTCAAGCCCTTAGTACTTGCAGTAATCCCTCCTGCCTGCATCATTTATTATGAATTTGCATTGCATTTCCAATTGTGTGTTATCCTTTGTTCCTGCCTATATGTGGCATGTGGACTTCGTTGTCGGAAGATGTGAGGTCATCCTCCATGGACCTATCTCTCAGAACACATTTTGAAAAAGGGGACAGCTAGAAATTGTGGGTGAGCAGAGGAGCTTGCAGGTTGAGCTAGAAAAATACCTGCACACTGGTGAATAATCATAAAACATAACGAGGAAACGTTAATGAATGTCGGCCTTCATCCCAAGGGAGCTGCAAAACAAAGAGGAGAACACCTTATTACAGCTGTGCAGAGCTCTGGAGAAACTGCTGCCAAAGGAATTCCATATAAACACCTTTGGCATTTGTGTGTGAATATTGCCACCGGTAATTTTATGGGAAAAGAGGGAAAAGAGGAAAGAACAAGACGGAAGGATGTTTTGGGTAGTTTTTCCAAGAGATTATGTCAAATGGCCTCATTCATAACATAATTCTATAATTTTCTACAACTGATATCAGAAAGCATTCTTGAATGGAAATTTATTGTGGAAAAACAGTGACAATACAAGGCGGAATTTATCAGTCCATTTGTGAAAGGAATTCCCAGTGTATTGTGTTGGAGGAAAGTGCAGATGCTGGTTTCACACCAAAGATAGATACAAAATGCTGGAGTAACTCAGCGGATCAGGCAGCATCTCTGGAGAGAAGGAATGGGTGACATTTCGGATCAAGACCCTTCTTTAGACTAAAGTCAAAAGTGTAAGTATTCCCAGTGTATTGCTAGGTTGAGTATTCCATGATTTTGACCAAGCAGTGATGAAGGAATAACAACGTATTTACAATTTAGCGTGGTGCATGACATGAGGGGGAAGTTGCTGGTGGTGGTGTTCACAAAGACCAGTTGCCATTAGCTCACTCAGTGATGAAGGCTCCAGGTTTGGGAGACACTGAGTTGAGTTTGAGTTTGGGTTCGAGTTTAGTTTATTGTCACATGTACCGAGGTGCAGTGAAAAGATTTTGTTGCATGCTAACCAGTCAGCGGAAAGACAATACAGGATTACAGTCAGGCCATCTACAATGTTTTGATACATGATAAAGGGACTAATGTGAATAACGTGTAGTGCAAGATAAAGTTCGGTAAAGTCTGATCAAAGATAGTCCAAGGATCACCAATGAGGTAGATAGTAGTTCAGGACTGCTCTCTAGTTCTTGGCAGGATGGTTCAGTTGCCTGATAACATCTGGTAAGAAACTGTCCCTGAATCTGGAGGTGTTTGTATTCACACTTCTATACCATTTGCCCAATGGGAGAGGGGAGACGAGGGAGTGGCCATGGTGAGACTCATCCTAGCCTTACCGAGGCAGCGTGAGGTATAAATGGAGTTAATGGAAGGGAGGTTGATTTGTGTGATGGTCTAGGCTGCGTACAAAATTTGCTGCAATTTCTTGTGGTCTTGGTTGGAGCTGTTCCCAAACCAGGCTGTGACGCATCCTGATAAAATGCTTTCTATGGCACATCTGTAGAAGTTGGTGAGAGTTGTTGGGGACATGCCAAACGTCCTAATCATTCTAAGGAAGTAGAGGCGTTGGTGTCCGTTCTTGACCGTTGCTTCAATATGGGTGGTCCAGGACAAGTTGCTGGTGATATTTAATCCTAAGAATTTGAAGTTTTCAACCATCTCTACTTTGATGCCGTCAATGCAATAGACAATAGGTGCAGGAGTAGGCCATTTGGCCCTTTGAGCCAGCACCGCCATTCAATGTGATCATGGCTGATCATCCATATTGGCAGGGGTGCTGAGGAAGAGGATTTCTTGGAATGTATGCGGGATAGTTTTTTCAACCAACATGTGGAGGAACCAACGAGAGAGCAGGCTATTCTAGACTGGGTATTGAGTAATGAGGAAGGGTTAGTTAACAGTCTTGTTGTGCGTGGCCCCTTGGGCAAGAGTGACCATAATATGGTTGAGTTCTTCATTAGGATGGAGAGTGACAAAATTAAGTCAGAAACAAGGGTTCTGAACTTGAACAAAGGTAACTTTGAAGGTACGAGATGTGAATTGGCCAAGATAGACTGGCAGGTGATTCTTAAAGGGTTGACAGTGGATGTGCAATGGAAGGTATTTAAAAACTGCAAAAATTGTTCATACCAGTTTGGCAAAAGAATAAATCAGGGAAGGTGGTGCATCCATGGATAACAAGGGAAATCAGGGATAGTATAAAAATAAAAGATGAGGCATACAAATTGGCCAGAAAAAGCAGCCTACCGGAGGACTGGGAGAAATTCAGAATCCAGCAGAGGAGGACAAAGGGCTTAATTAGGAAAGGGAAAATAGATTATGAAAGGAAACTGGCAGGGAACATAAAGACTGACTGCAAAAGTTTTTATAGATATGTGAAGAGAAAGAGACTAGTTAAAACAAATGTTGGTCCCTTGCAGTCAGAAACAGGTGAATTGATCATGGGGAACAAGGACATGGCAGACCAATTGAATAACTACTTTGGTTCTGTCTTCACTAAGGAAGACATAAATAATCTGCCGGAAATAGCAGTGGAACGGGGGTCAAATAAGATGGAGGAACTGAGTGAAATCCAGGTTAGCCGGGAGGTGGTGTTGGGTAAATTGAATGGATTGAAGGCCGATAAATCCCCAGGGCCAGATAGTCTGCATCCCAGAGTACTCAAGGAGGTAGCCACAGAAATAGTGGATGCATTAGTGATAATTTTTCAAAATTCCTTAGATTCTGGAGTAGTTCCTGAGGGTTGGAGGGTAGCTAATGTAATCCCACTTTTTAAAAAAGGAGGGAGAGAGAAAGCGTGGAATTACAGACCAGTTAGTCTAACATCGGTAGTGGGGAAACTGCTGGAGTCAGTTATTAAAGATGGGATAGCAGCGCATTTGGAAACTGGTGAAATCATTGGACAAAGTCAGCATGGATTTACGAAAGGTAAATCATGTCTGACAAATCTGATAGAATTTTTCGAGGATGTAACTAGTAGAGTGGATAAGGGAGAACCAGTGGATGTGTTATATCTAGACTTTCAGAAGGCTTTCGACAAGGTCCCACATAAGAGATTAGCATACAAACTTAAAGCACACGGTATTGGTGGTTCAGTATTGATGTGGACAGAGAACTGGCTAGCAGACAGGAAGCAAAGGGTGGGAGTAAACGGGTCCTTTTCAGAATGGCAGGCAGTGACTAGCGGGGTACCGCAAGGCTCAGTGCTGGGACCCCAGCTATTTACAATATATATTAATGATTTGGACGAGGGAATTCAATGCAACATCTCCAAATTTGCAGTTGACACCAAGCTGGGGGGTATAGTTAGGTGTGAGGAGGATGCTTGGAGGCTGCAGGGTGATTTGGATAGGCTGAGTGAATGGGCAGATGCATGGCAGATGCAGTATAATGTGGATAAATGTGAGATTATCCACTTTGGTGGCAAAAACATGAGGGTAGACTATTATCTGAATGGTGGCAGATTAGGAAAAGGGGAGATGCAACGAGACCTGGGTGTCATGGTACACCAGTCATTGAAAGTAGGCATGCAGGTGCAGCAGGCAGTGAAGAAAGCAAATGGTATGTTAGCATTCATAGCGAAAGGATTTGAGTATAGGAGCAGGGAGGTTCTACTGCAGTTGTACAGGGTTTTGGTGAGGCCCAACCTGGAGTATTGCGTACAGTTTTGGTCTCCAAATCTGAGGAAAGACATTCTTGCCATATAGGGGGTACAGAGAAGATTTACCAGGCTGATTCCTGGGATGTCAGGACTTTCATATGAGGAAAGACTGGATAGACTCGGCTTGTACTCGCTGGAATTTAGAAGATTGAGGGGGGATCTTATAGAAACGTACAAAATTCTTAAGGGGTTGGACAAGCTAGATGCTGGAAGATTGTTCCCGATGTTGGGGGAGTCCAGAACAAGGGGTCACAGTCTAAGGATAAGGGGGAATTCCTTTAGGACCGAGATGAGGAAAACATTCTTTACACAGAGGGTGGTGAGTCTCTGGACTTCTCTGCCATAGAAGGTAGTTGAGGCCAGTTCATTGGCTATATTTAAGAGGGCGTTAGATGTGGCACTTGTGGCTAAAGGAATCAGGGGGTATGGAGAGAAGGCAGGTACGGGATACTGCGTTGGATGATCAGCCATGATCACATTGAATGGCTATGCAGGCTTGAAGGGCCGAATGGCCTACTCCTGCACCTATTTTTCTATGTTTCTATCCCCAATCAGTACCCGTTCCTGCCTTCTCCCCATATCCCCTGACTCTGCTATTTTTAAGAGCCCTATCTAGCTCTCTCTTGAAAACCTATCCAGAGAACCTGCCTCCACCACCCTTTAAGGCAGAGAATTCCACAGACACCACTCTCTGTGACAAAAAGTGAACAATGCAAACTGGGGTGTGTGCACCACTTTGCTTCCTGAAAGAGATCACTATCTCCTTTGCCTTGCTGACATTGAGAGAAAGGTTATTGTCACAAGGATCTCAATCTCCTTAAAATAATCCATACTTGATGTTGTAAAGTGATAGGGAGATAGAGTGTGATAGTGGATGGGCGGGCAATCAGTTGGCCTCCTCGTCATGCATGATGCCAAAATGCTTGAGTATAGCGCGGAAACAGGCCCTGCAGCCCAGCTCATCCATGCCGTCCAAGATGTCTATCTAAGTCCCAATTACCCACATTTGACCCATATCCCTCTAACATTGATATAAATGATGAACATTCACTATCCAAGTACCTGTCCAAATGTATTTTCAATGTCGTTATTTTATCTGACAAGTAATTCCTCTGGCAGGTTGTTTTAGGGTATGAACCATACTCTGAAAATGTTGCCCATTAGGTTCCAATTAACTCTTTGCCTTCTCATCTTAAACCTGTGGCCTCTAGTTACTATTATCCCAATACTGGGAAAAAGACTGAGCTTTACTTTACTTTTTATACTTTAGAGTTACAGCATAGAAATAGGTCCTTTGGCCACCGAGTCCGCACCGACTAGCGATCACCCCAGAGACTAGCACTATCCTACACACTAGGGACAATTTACAGATGCCAATGGATCTACAAACCTGTATGTCTTTGGAGTGTGGGAAGAAATCGGAGAAAACCGCAGCAGTCACAGGAAGAACGTACAAACTCCGTACAGACGGCACACATAATCAGGATCGAACCCGAGTCTCTGGCACTGTAAAGGGCCTGTCCCACCAGCATGCAACTCCATGCGATGAGCGCGACTTAACATGGTCGCTTGAGCTGTCCGGCGTTGCGGGGTCGGTCCCACTTCGATCGCCGGGGCCGTGCGGAATTGTGCGGACATCGTCCCGACTTCGCGCGTGGCTCTGAAAAACTGACCATGTTCAAAAATTCCGCGCGGCAACGGCTCGTCGGCTCGCTGTCGCCTCGACGCATTACGCACCGCCCCGACATCGTGCCTCCGTGAACCTATCTGTAGGTGCCTCCGTGACCCTCTATGTGTGTGGCTCCGTGGCCCTCTGTGTGTGTGTGCCCCTCTGTGCCCCTCTCTGTGTGTCCCTCTCTGTCCTGGCGAACTTACCTTTAAGACTTCGCTCCAAGTTCGCCTCACTTTGCGCCGCGTTGCGCCACTCACCCGACCTCCGCGCGGCCCCCGCTCCCAGTTTGGTCGCGCTTGCCGCATGCAGGCGCATGCTGGTGGGAACGGCTCTGTACAGGGGATCACCCGACCTCCGCTCAGCCCCCGCTGCCGGTTTGGTCGCGCTCATCGCTGGTGGGACAGGCCCTTAAGGCAGCAACTCTACCGCTACGCCACTGTGCCGCCCTGTACTGCTGTGACAGCAGCCTCTCCCTTAGATGCTGCTCTGATCCTTAACACTGACTGACTGGCCAGGCAAAGACAGAGCTGCTAGGATAATCCAGAGACAGCTAGTGCCACCTCCAAGCCCAACGCTGTGCCACCAGGATCAACCTGAGTGCCAGGCTAAGCCTGAAGCTGCCAGTGCCCCCTCTTGAAGTAAGGGTGAACTGCAGGGGGAAGCCTGACATCCTCTTCTCACTCTTCACTGTCTTCTGCCACTTCCTTCTGTTGGCCATCTCAATGTTTAAACATGTGTTTGGATAACTCTGCAGCTTTGTCTGTCTGCCTACACTTTGCTGCAGTTAGCTCTATGTCGGGTAGCAGTGGGTCCCTCAGGATGGAGTCTGGATTCCACAAATAACCGGAACTCTAAAGAATTAGGACTTACTGTCTGCACTTCTCTGCTAACAGTCTTAAACCCTTTGAGGAAGTACAAAAGGATTTTCCCATCACCTGATTGAGAGTTAAGGATTACGGGGAGAAGGCAGGAGAATGGGGTGAAGGGGGCAAGATAGAGCAGCCATGATTGAATAGTGCAGTAGACTTGATGGGCTGAATGGCCATAATTTCTGCTCCTATAATTTATGAACATATGAGTACAAAGATGTGTTGATGGTGAATGATTCCATCTCTAGGGGAGTTGCTGTGAGTGTATAAAAACATTCTCAGAGCATTAAACAAGGGTTTTGTGCTGTGGTACAATACAGTCCATGTGGCCAATGAGACATAATAGCACTTTTATTTTGATCTGTTCTGCTTTATTATATATTGCTAGTTTAATGTACAGCGTAACATTTCCTGCAGCTCAGCTGTCTTTATCTGATGCATGGGATGATATTGGACAAGTTGCTTCCTTTCCGTGCATATCTGTGAATGGTCTTCCCTGCACGGAATTTTAACCAGCACTTGGATTTGGAGACTGCATTTACATTGCGTAATTTTATCAAACTGTACTTTTGACACCAACTCTCAGTTTTACTCTCTATGATATTGCAGTTTAGCCAATAACTTAAACAAAATATATTGTTGAAGCAAAAACCAAGGTGATGGAAGGAAGATAGTTATTTCCTTACTGTGTGTCTTCTACCAGACTGGCTTTAGTCTGGTTAGTAGCAGCAAAGTGGCACTGTATACATACAAAGCAGATGTACACATGCTATTGTTCTCAAAGTGATACCTAGCCACTATTAATAATACATATTACCCATATATAGAATTGGATTCATACTGCATGGCAACAGACTCTTTGGCCCAACTTGCCCACACTGACCAACATATCCCATCTGTACTTGTCTGTGTTTGGCCAATGTCCCTCTAAACCTATCCTACCAAAGTACCAGTTTAAATGTTTCTTAAACATTGTGATAGTACCTGCCTCAACTACCTCCTCCGGCAGCTCATTCCATACACCCACCACCCTTTGTATAAGAAAAGTTTCCCCTCGGGTTCTTATTAAATCTTCCCCCCTCATCCATAACCTATGTCCTTTGCTTCTCTACTCTGGGCAAGAGTTTCTGTGCGTTTACCCAATCTATTCATGATTGTGCCCACCTCTATAAGATCATCTCTCATCCTCCTGCGCTTAAAGAAATTGAGTCCTAGCCTGACCAACCTCTCCCGAGTTCTGGTAACATCCTTGTAAATTTTCTCTGCATCCTTTCCAGCTTGACACCATCTTTCCCAGGTCTCTTTTTCATGATCCGTAAGGATGAGGCGCTGAGTTTATTATTTTGTGTCTATCATCACATCATCTTACCAGTTACATTTATCTTGTATTAATATCATGCAATGTTTTTCCATTCATCATTCCATAGATATTTGATATCCTTCCCTAAAACTACTTTTCTGAAGGGATTACAATAATTAACACAATATCTCTGCGGTTTCTGAATGATAGGAACAAGCAGCTTAATTTTCTTAAATGTTTCATCATTTTAAGCCACCGTGAAGGGATTTTTCACAATTAAACACGTTTCTATATTTTCTGGGCATGGAGATGGAATGTAGGAAGTTCTGAATTAATTTCATATATGTGGAATATCAACTAATCCAGCACGGAACTTAAACATAAGCATTTGCTGTCAAAAGGAATCTGTGATCAGTAAATATTGAGTAATTCTATTTTAATAGTTTGTAAGACTCACAACTTTAATAATTTTTAATTGGTTCCTTGTAATTTAGGAAAAGGTATTATATTTTGCTGTATTATTTAATTATCGCCCAAAGGCTCATCAGTGGAACATTTTGACCGACAATGTCCGGCATTCACTGTGACTACACTTGTTTTGAATCATCTCACCAAACTCCCCATTCTCCAATTTGCCAACCCTTTCTCTGTTTTATGGTGTTGTGCTTTCACTATGCTGGCAACCCCCTGATATATTGAACATAGAAAACTGCAGCATAGGAATATTGGTCCATTGGCCCATAATGTCTGAACACAATGCCATGATAAACTGATCTATGCTGCCTGCACATGATCCATATCCCTCCATATCCATGTGCCTATCTAAACCCCTCTTAAACCACCACTATTGTATCTGTATTAATGTCCAATTAGCAACTCTTCATGGATTAGTAAAGATGAAGAGTGCTCCAGCTAAATCTGTAGTTAGCCTCCACAATTTAATAATTTCTGGCAAAGGTCATTAGAAACTTTTCTCTCCCCTAACTCCTGAAAGCAGAATCACGGTGCTTTCAGAAAACTCCCCACAAATCTCTCGTGATCACTGAGGCACGGACTTCCCTTTTCCTAACGTCTATAACTTTCGGGAATCAATTACAAAGAAACCCTGCTGTCCCGTCATTTTGATGCCATCAAGTTATCATTAACTTTATAAAATTAAAGAACAAAGCAGGAAGGAAAGACACAAAAGAACAATTTGGAGTCAACTTTTAGATATGTTACCAAAGATTATTAAAAGCAGATTGGAATGTACATATGTGAATAAGGTAAGAGGCAAAATATTTAAATCAAATTTCAAAACTTGTTATATTCTGAAGTACTTATGTGAGGGAAATATAATTCACATTCATAAAAATTGTATTTTTTGTGTCAGCATGCTATGGGACCATTACAAACATGCCACACTTTTTGTGTAAAGTGTAAAATTATCACAGTATTTTCAACTAAGATTAATTTGTAACTAAATTAAATTCACATCCATTCAAGTGATTATCTTTGATTCTACTCACAAAAGCTGCCAACAGAGCCATGTGTGTAGGGCTTGAGTGCTGGCAACAATTTAGGGAATTCCATCTAAACCAGCTTTTTTTTAATGGTACTGATTGGTACCAGCATCTCTTAAAAGTTAAAAGTCATTATTTTGTTTATCTGCCAAGTGACACGTATGTTCATTAATCGTGCATATTGGCATCTCATTGTCCACATACAAATGCACTGAAACTATGCTTGCTTGGAAATCGCAAGATTGCTGCCTGAGCCTCAGTGATGACAGTGAATGCCAAAAATATTACCTTTCATAAGGCCATAAGACATAAGACATCATACAGCACCAGAGATCCAGGTTCGATCCTGACTGCGTGTGCTGTCTGTACGGAGTTTGTACATTCTCCCTGTGACCACGTACGTCTTCTCTGAGAGCTTCGGTTTCCTCCCATACTTCAAAGAAGTACAGGTTTGTAGGTTAATTAGCTTGGTATAAATGTAAATTTTCCCTAGTGTGTGTAGGATAGTGTTATTGTGCGGGGATCGCTGGTCCGTACGGACTCCGTGGGCTGAAGGGCCTGTTTACGCACTACATCTCATAACTATACTAAACTAAACATAAGAACTGAATTAGGCCATTCAGCCCATTGAGTCTACCCCACTAATCAATCTTGGCTGATATATTGTTTCCCCTCAACCCCATTCTCCTACCTTCCGCCGTAACCTTTGACACCCTAACTAATCAAGAATCTATCAATCTCCACTTTAAAAATTCCCAATGTTTTGGCTTCCATGGCGGTCTGTGACAATAAATTCTATAGATTTAGCAATGTTACAAAATTTTGAGATTTAAAAAATCAAGTCTGCAATTTATCCCATCAGATAAAGCATAAAAAGAAGTTTAATTTGACACCTAATTTACTTTCATATCTTCAGTATTAAAAAAGTTATGGCCATTTTCAAACTCGGAAATTAGCATCTCGTTCCCCATTGCCTTTCCATTGACTTAACTCAAAAGCTGTGATCTAGGACAGTCAAAAGCCCATAACTTTCTTAAAAATTAAGAGAACTCAATGAAATTTTCAGTTATTATAGATTGAAGCATTCTGAAACAAATATGAAACAATCTTATTTGGATGACCTGAAATTAAAGCATATAATGAGTTAGTTACCTAATTGTAGCTAATTACAAAATTCAGTTACTAGATCTAAACATCTATCCATTTCTTAAGAAAAGATAAACATTTTTAAATAGCCTGTGTCCAAATAAGATTCACACAATAATTCACAATATAACATGATTTTTAAATTTCATTTTCATGAATTTATAGGCCAAATGGAAGGAATTTAGTGTTTAATTCCTGTAAATTAATGGCCATTTAAATCAACTTGCGAGTGGATTTTAGTGGAATGCGATGGATTAGAACGTTGCGGTTTGCGGTGAAGTCGGCAGGATAAATACTGCCGGTTCGTATTTTTTTTTGTCTCCATTTCGCAACATGAAAATGTGATTAAATGCTTCCTAAGAACCACGTTTTTATGTAAAAATAAACTGTGTACTTTATTTTCTCCCCTACGTAAAATCCTTCCTGTTGTCGGCGCTCATGGCTTTAGAAGATGATTTTTAAATTACTCTAGCAAATAAATAATCGAGCGTCATTTAAAAATACCTTCATAAATCAAATGTCAGAGCGATTTATCTTCAGCAACGAAATCCCCTGAGATGGATTGATTTTCCCTGTCTGTAGAAAAACGGCACTTTAAACACGCCCCTCTCTGAAAGGCGCCAAAGTCACGCACACGGGGAGCGGCAGATCTGCAGCGCCGCTCAAGGTAAGTTTTGTAACATACCTAATAGATTCAGCAGCTTCTGGCTAAAGAAATTCCTCCTCATCTCCAATCTAAATCTCCATCATAATTTCTAAACTTGAGCCATCCTGCATATGTGCGTGGCATTACTTCATATGGAGACACAAGAGACTGCAGATGCTGGGATCCAGTGAAAAAAGCAAACTGCTAGAAGAACTCATCTGTGGAGCCAAAGGGGTGGTTGACTTTTCATATCAAGAACCAACATTGTGTAGAGGAAAGATAACCAGTGTATAGAAGTGAGTCGGAGAGGAACAATGTTTACCTTGTAATGAGCCCATCACAGAGAGATCTATAGGAAACGCTGACTTAAAAAGGCAGCCAGCATCATCAAAGACTCACACCACCCTAGTTATGCTCTCATTTCACTCCTACCATTGGGAAGAAGGTATGGAAGTCTGAAAACCATGACTAACAGGTTCTCAAATAGCTTGTTCCCAACAACCATCAGGCTTGTGAACACCACAAGACACCTAACCTATGAATTGTGGACTATGTTTGGTTGCACTTAGGATGTCAGGCTATTTTTGCACTAATCTTGAGTTTATTAATTTATTCATTTTTTTGTTTTATTATATATTACCTATGTTAACGGTGTTACAGGCATGTTATGCTGCTGCAAGGTGGAATGTAATTGTTCCTTTGTCACACATGACAATTAAACACTCTTGACTCTTGATTCATGCAGGAGGGGACGGACAGGGACTGTTGCTGATGAGATAAGAGTGGGTTGATGGGCAGATGGATCCAGGTGGGGGAGAGGGAGGGTTGGGTGTTCAGTCAATGTCCAGTAGGCGATCGGTAGAATCAGATCCAAGATGGGAATGGAAATTGGGTAGGTTGGGGAGAAGGAGGGTAGCAAATAAGACGATGGGTGGAACTAGATAAGGGAGAGGTGATGGTCAGATGGAACTCAGCTGCAAATCGACCCCCCTCACTTGTATCCATCTATCACTTGCCAGGATTTGTCTCCACCACCACCTCTCTTCCAGCTTTCTTCCTCCTAGTAAAATCAGTCTAAAAATGGCTCCTAACCTGAAACGTCCCCTATACATGTCCTCCTAAAATGCTAACGGACCCGTTGAGTTACTCCAGCACTTTGTGTTTTTTCGCTCAGTTTATTTTTGCAGTTCCATGTGTCTACTAACATAAAACTAGAAACCACATCAGAGCCCATTTACCTGCCACCTTGCCATTTACACAGGTATTTGTTGATAACATGGTTTTTGCAAAGATTCTGCCCTCTGGTTATTTTTACGTTTTCAAGCCTGTGGTTTTGAGCTAACATGGAATTTCTCCAAAAGCACTTTTGTTTGTTCTGAGGCAAACATACAAGCTGTGCCAATGTTTATCATACAGACGAGCCTGCTTGGAAAAGACAAAAGAAAATAAATCAAGGCCAGTGCTAAGATTCAGCAATCTCCCCAACGGTTTTAAAACTTCTGAAAATTGCATTTAACATATGCTGCATTAAGACCGATTAGTGACATTACTCAGTGGGGAGATTTACTACGGTAAACTCCATGAATTTTCATGATTAATGGAACTCCAGTATGCTCAGTCTTCACTGTATTTACCCATCTCCGCGAAAGAGGAAATGAGATTCATTGCAATGCAAGGAACCAGGTGTATTCCACAACCATGAGCCGTTTAATCCCATCAATACTCAAATGTTCTGCTCGCATGAGAAAAATACCATGCAGGTCTGATCCGAGATATCCCGGCAACTGTGCAATGTTACCCTCTTCCATTCTGCCCAATAATGGGAGCTACCCTTCGGGAGATTCTGCTGGCTGACAAATGTGACCCATTCCAAACTTGGTGACATTTACACAGAATGCTATTGATTAGCAGCAAAATGGAGGCCAGGTGGCAGCACGGGGCAGCACGGTGGCGCAGCGGTAGAGTTGCTGCCTCGCGACCAGAGTCCGTCCATGCTGTCTTACGGAATATGTACGTTTTCTCCATGACCATTTGGATTTTCCCCGGGTGCTCTGGTTTCCGCCTGCACTCTAAAGACATACAGAATTCTAGGTTAATTGGTTTTGGTAAATCTGTTAAATTTTGTCTCTAGTGTGTAGGATAGCACATACAATGCTAATGTACAGGGATCGCTGGTTGGTGCAGACTCAGTGGGCCAAAAGGCCTGGTTCCGTGTTGTATCTCTAAACTTATCTTAATCTCCTGAAGCCTACCCCTTGACTATAACCGCACTGATAAATACCAAACCATCATCTCCAAGACGATGGTCTCTGATCTCTTCACCTCTGGCGATCTCCCCCCCACAGCCTCCAAACTTATTGTTCCCCAGCCCTGTTGCTTCTATCTCCTTCCCAAAATCCACAAACAGGACTACTCTGGCAGACCTATTGTTTCTGCCTGATCCAGCCCCACAGAACTCCAAATACCTGGATTGAATCCTATCCCCCATGTCCAATTCCTTCTGTCCAACATCAAAGTATCTCACATGACCTTCAACTCTTCGATAACTTTCAATTTCCTTGGCCCCATTGCCTCATCTTTACCATGGATGTCCAGTCCCTTCACACCTCCATCCCCCACCAGGAGATCTCAAGGGCTTCTGGTTCATCCTGAAACAGATACCCAATATTTCCCTCAACTAAAATTCTCCATCGTATGGCACAACCTGTACTCACCTTCATCCCCCCTCACTTTCCTCAAGTTAAAGGTGCAGTCATGGGCACTCACATAGGCCCCAGCTACGCTTGCCTCCTTCTTGGTTTACGTCAAACATTTGTGTGCCAAACATACACAGGCACCATCCCCCAACTCTTTCTCCACTACATCAATGACTGCATTGGAGCTGCCTCCTGCAGCCATCTAGAACGTGTTGATTTCATTAACCTTACCAAAAATTTCTACCCTGTCCTCAAATTCACCTGGACTATCTCTGACACCTCTCTCCCCTTTCTTGCTCTCTCAGTTTCCATCATAGGGGACAGACTATCAACTGATGTCTACTGCACACCAACAGATTCCCACAGTTCTCTGGACTATACTTCCTTGCACCCTGCCTCTTGCAAGCGCACCATCCAATACTTTCAATTCATCCATCTTCAGAGCATCTTTGTAGGAGGCTGCAAGGCTGCAGTGTGCTAGGAGGCTGCAAGGTGACTTGGATAAGCTGGGTGAGTGGGCAAATGCATGGCAGATGCAGTATAATGTGGATAAATGTGAGGTTATCCACTGTGGTGGCAAAAACAGGAGGGTAGACTATTATCTGAATGGTGGCAAATTAGGAAAAGGGGAGATGCAACGAGACCTGGGTGTCATGGTACACCAATCATTGAAAGTAGGCATGCAGCAGGCAGTAAAGAAAGCAAATGGTATGTTAACATTCGTAGCGAAAGGATTTGAGTACAGGAGCAGGGAGGTTCTACTGCAGTTGTACAGGGTTTTGGTGAGACCACACCTGGAGTATTGCGTACAGTTTTGGTCTCCAAATCTGAGAAAAGATATTCTTGCCATAGAGGGGTTACAGAGAAGGTTCACCAGACTGATTCCTGGGATGTCAGGACTTTCATATGAGGAAAGACTGGATAGACTTGGCTTGTACTCGCTAGAATTTAGAAGACTGAGGGGGGATCTTATAGAAACTTACAAAATTCTTAAGGGGTTGGATAGGCTAGATGCAGGAAGATTGTTCCCGATGTTGGGGAGGTCCAGAATAAGGGGTCACAGTCTAAGGATAAGGGGGAATTCCTTTAGGACTAAGATGAGGAAAACATTTTTCACACAGAGAGTGGTGAGTCTCTGGAATTCTCTGCCACAGAAGGTAGTTGAGGCCAGTTCATTGGCTATATTTAAGAGGGAATTAGATGTGGCCCTTGTGGCTAAAGGGATCGGGGGTATGGAGAGAAGGCAGGTACGGGATACTAAGTTGGATGATCAGCAATGATCATATTGAATGGCGGTGCAGGCTCGAAGGGTACTCCTGCACCTATTTTCTATGTTTCTATGTATCTGCTAAATTGAGGCTTTCCATTCTACGACATCCGAGATGTCCTCTTTCTTTAGTCAAATTCATTTCCCCCCAGCTGTAGATCCCCCTCACCTGCGCATACTCTGTGTGCCATAGTTTTGCTATCGTTCCCCCTCCCTCCAGATGGAACAAGGATAGAGTTACCCTGGTTCTTACCTTGCACCTCACCAGCCTCCGTATACAACACATCATTCTTCGACATTTTCGACAACTACAACTTGATCCCAGCACCAGCCACTTCTTCCCAGCCGCAACCCTATTCACCTTCTGCATAGACTACTCCCTCTGCAGCTCTTTGCTTGATTCACCCAGTCCCACCCAAACCAACCCCATTCCAGGCACTTTCCCCTTCCCTATAACTTTTCCCTAACATCCATCCAGAGACCCCAGCAGTCCTTTCAGATGAGACAGAAGTTCACATGCACCACATCTAATCTCATCTACTGCATCTGATATTCTTGTTGTGTTTTCCTTTACATTGTAATAATAATAATATCTTTTATTGTCATTACACATAAGTGCAACGAGATTCGGTTTGCAACTTCGAGATTTCGGTTTGCAACCCCCGAGAACAAGCTTTGTAAAAACGAACATATGACCAGTAACATCAACACAGACTAAAGTGCGAGGCCGGGGGAGACAGTCCATGGGGGTGGGGGGGGGGGGGGGGGTACTCAGCTGGGCCGGTTCAGAGCCGCTATAGCTCTGGGAATGAACCTGCTCCTGAGTCTGGTAGTGCAGGCGTAGAAGGCCTTGTAACGTCTGCCGGAAGGGAGTAGTTCGAACAGTCCATTACAAGGGTGAGAGGAGTCTTTATGGATGCTGACCGCCTTCCTGAGGCACCATGTGTGGTAGATGCCCTCCAAAGCTGGTAGCGGTGTCCCAATAATCTGTTGCGCTCTGTGGACGACGCGCTGAAGAGCTCTCCTCTCCGCCTCCGTGCAGCTGAGATACCACACAGAGATGTCATACGTCAGCAGCTGTTGGGGCAGACCAGTCCGTTTCAATGTTCTTAGGAAGAACAGTCGTTGCTGTGGCTTTTTGACCAGCGCAGCGGTGTTGGTGGACCATGTGAGGTCCTCTGAGATGTGAGTGCCCAGAAACTTGAAGCTATACACTCTCTCCACAATGTCTCCGTAGATGGAGATTGGGGCGTATTCCCCATTTTGTGATCTCATGAAGTCGATAATCAGCTCCTTGGTCTTGGAGATGTTTAGCGACAAGTTGTTCCATGAGCACCTGTCCGCCAGGTTCTGCACCTCCGCTCTTTGTTTCATCACCGTTGGTGATCAGCCCGATCACCGTTGTGTCGTCTGCAAACTTGACAATTATGTTGTTGTCAAATGTAGGGACACAGTCGTGGGTGAAGAGGGAGTAGAGCATGGGGCTCAGTACACAGCCCTGTGGTGTGCCAGTGCTCAGGGTGATAGTGGAGGACAGGTGCGGCTCCAGTCTCACTGCCTGCGGTCGCTCCGTCAGAAAATTCAGGATCCAGGATTCAGTTAGCTGAGACCTAGCTGGTGGAGTTTGGTGGTGAGCTTGGTGGGGATGACCGTATTGAAGGCAGAGCTATAGTCAATGAAGAGCATCCTCACGTAGGTGCCCTGTCTTTCCAGGTGGGTCAGGACAGTGTGAAGAGCCACAGAGATGGCATCCTCTGTGGATCTATTTGCCCTGTATGCAAAAAGACGCTTGGTAGCGATGGTCTTTGTGGGGCCCTCCATAGCCTGTCCTGCACCCCCGCTCGCCTTCCACGTTTCTGCTTCCTCTCCCGGCGCATTCTCCGTCTCCTACCCTCCGGGGTGGTGATCCAGGGGGCTGTTCTGCCAAGCTCCATCGGGATTTTGGAGAGGGTACTGTAGTACTCACAAGCCAGTTTCTCGCAGCCACGTCCGATGTTGAGCAGTTCCATTCGGCTCCACGTGCGACCTGCCGGGATCACAGTGCAGGTACTGGATATCCCCGTCCTGGAGGTGAGTCCCCTACTGTGTTTTCTGGGGATACTGGGATTTCTAGGGATTCTAGGGGTTCTGAGGTTTTTAGATACCCTATTTTCACAGCAGCGTTCGGTACCGGGCTGCTCCGTATTGACTTGGACTGGGGAGCGCAAAGCCGCCGTGTCTGATTTCCCCGTCCTGGAGGTGAGTCCCTTATGGTGCTTTCAGGTGGTACTGGGAATTCTAGGGGGGGGGGGTACTGGGGTCTTTAGAGGTACTCGGGGTTTTAAGGTTTTTAAATACCTTGTTTTCACAGCCGCGTTCGGTCGCGGGCTGCTCCGAATTCACTCGGACTGAGGAGCGCAAAGCCGCTGCGTCTGAGCGCGCCGCCATCTTCCGTTTTATCCAAAAAGTTCCGGTGAGACCAAGCATAGGTTCGGCGATCATTCTGCCGAACACTTGCGCTCGGTCCGCCAAGACCCGCTGGACCTCCTTGTTGGCAACCATTTTAATTCCTCTTCCCGCTCCCTTACTGACCTTTCTGTCCTGGGCCTCCTCTATTGCCAGAGTGAAGCCACGCACAAAATGGAGGAAGAACACTTCTTATTTTGTTTGGGTAGCTTGCAACCTAATGGTATGAATATTGAATTCTCCAATTTTAGATAACTAATATACAAACAATGCCCCCTTCACCCCTTCCTCCCCCCCCTTCCCTGTGCGCCCATTTTCCCCTTCCTCCTCCCCTTCTACCTATATTCCTCCTTTCGGCTTCACAATTTGCTCTTCTCCTACCCTTATTTCACATCTTTTGGTCTTTTCATCTCTGTCCTTTGTCCACACTGCCTTTCCCTCCCCTCCTCATCTGTATCCACCTATCACTTGTCAGGCTTTGTCCCTGCGCCTCCTTTCTTTGAGCTTTCTTCCCCCTCCACCACCATCAGCGACGGAGGGTTCTGACCCGAAACGCCACCTATCCATGTTCTCTAGAAATGCCGCCTGACCAGCTGAGTCACTCCAGTACTTTGTATATATTTTTGTAAACCAGCATTTGCAATTCCTTAAAGTTTAGTTTAAGATTAGATACAGCATAGAAAAAGGCCCTTCAGCCCATCAGGCCCATTGATCACCTGTTACCCCACTTTCTCATCCACGTCTTGTACACAAGGCGGAATTTACAGAGGCTGATTAACCTACAAACCCGTCACCTTTGGGATGTGAGAGGAAACCAGAGCACCCAGAGGAAACCCACACGGTCACAGGAAGAATGTGCAAACTCCATACAGACAGCACCGGGGGACAGGATCGAACCTGTGTCTCCATATCTGTGAGGCAGCAGCTCTGTAATGTTCTGCATTGACAGCTATGTTAGATCTGTCAACAAGCAGACCACAGGTGTCAGAAGTGATAGGACTAGAATTAGGCCATTTGGCCCATCAAGTCTACTCCACCATTCAATCATGGCTGATCTATCTCTCCCTCCCAACCCCATTCTCCTGCCTTTTCCCCATAACCATTGACACCTGCATTAATCGAGAATCTATCTCTCTCTGCCTTAAAAATATTCACTGACTTGGCCTCCACAGCCTTCTGTGGCAAATAATTCCACAGATTCACCACCCTCTGATTAAAAAAATGTATCCTCATCTCCTTCCTAAAAGAATGTCCTTTAATTCTGAGGCTATGACCTTTAGTCTTAGACTCTCCCACTAGTGGAAACATCCTCTCCACATCCACTCTATCCAAGCCTATCATTATTCTGTATGTTTCAATGAGGTAGGTCCCCCTCATTCTTCCAAAGAAGGTGTGTTCTAGGTTTGCTTTTGGTATCTTCGTAGTTCTAGGGCAACCTTCATTAGCCACTAGCTCTGGGATAATTGGAGTATGCTGTGTTCTGCACCACAGCAGGCAGTAGAAGTCTTTATTGTTGTGAGAAGGAAGAGGTTGTTAATCAATCCCAGTGTTTTGCCCCTCACGCTATTCAATTGGGAAATAATAAACAGTGCAACGAAAAGCTGGGACTGGTTGTGAACTAAACATCATGTTGGAAGGATATTCACATACCAGAGGAAACTCCATTTGGTTTTGGTTGTCTGGCAAGAATTTCTTTTTTTTTTTTCGACAACAAACTTTGATTTTTTTCTTCATAAAAGATTATCTCATGTCTGTAGCATTAAGGCATTTGGCAGTGTTGTTATTGCATCTCTCCCAGGCTAGGAAATATACAGTGCTTCCCATTTCCCCACTGAAATGTCATGTGCAAGATGTTTCTGCAGAGTTATGAACCCAGAGGTTGGGTATTAGTTCATCGTGAAAAGCTGCGGTGTTACAAAGTTCCTCAATTCGGTTTCTGATTACATTGCCTTAGTTGTATCCACGTGCTAATATTGCTTCTGAATTTTTAACACCTGTTAACATTACTAATTGCTTTATAGTGTCCCGCCAATTGTTCTAACAGAGAGCATTTAAAAAAAAATGTTATGCTCAGCAAATTTGGTTTGGTTTATTGTGATTGTCACACGCACTGAGATACAGTGACAAACCTGTTTGCATGCTATCCAATTAATACTATACATGAATACAACCCAGTCCAGACACACGTAGAACAGGTAGAACAAAGAGAAAAATACTAAAGCGTGGGATATAGTTTTTCATCCTTGTAGCAGAACAGTTCCAAAAGAAAAGTACAGCGTTCACAATGAGGTAGGTTGGAAGGTCAGGGTAATAGCTTAGATAATGGAAGGGCGGTTCAGGACAGAGGCAAAGATGCTGTTCCTGTATCAACTGAGATGTGCTTTCAAGCTTTCAATTTTACATAAATGTGCAGCACTTTCCACCAAATAAGACTGAAGAAAGATGACGTTTTTCCATGAGCTTCAGTATAGAAATCTTAGAGATTTGTACAACAGCAGTGCAGCTGGTAGTCAACAGTCAAGAGAGTCAAGAATGTTTTATTGTTATATAGACAATAGACAATAGGTGCAGAAGTAGGCCATTTGGCCCTTCGAGGCAGCACCGCCATTTAATGTGATCATGGCTGATTCTATATATCCCATATAGAACAATGAAATTCTTACTTGCTGCAGCACAACAGAATATGTAAACATATTTAGAGGCAGAGTAGCATGGTAGAGCTGCTTCCTCACAGTGCCAGAGACCCGGCTTTGATCCCGACCTTGGGATGCTGCCTGTGTGGAGTTTGCAGATTCTTCCCATCACCACGTGAGTTTCTTCTGGTGCTCCGGATTCCTGCCACACCCCAAAGATCCATAGGCTAATCGGTCTCCGTAAATTGCCCCTTGTGTGCAGAGAGTAAATGAGAAGGTGGGGTAACATAGAGCTGATCCGAACAGGTGATCAATGGTAGGTAGGGTTACACAAAAAGCTGGAGAAACTCAGCGGGTGCAGCAGCATCTAAGGAGCGAAGGAGATAGGCGACGTTTCGGGTCGAGACCCTTCTTCAGACCCTTATCTCCTTCGCTCCTTAGATGCTGCTGCACCCGCTGAGTTTCTCCAGCTTTTTGTGTAACCCTCGATTCTCCAGCATCTGCAGTTCCTTCTTTAACACATCAATGGTAGGTAGGCAGGCTTGCAGGTCAATCAGCCTAGTGTGTTGGAAGAGAACGCATAAGTTGGATGATGTACATCTAGTGCGACAGATGATCAATGGTTGGCGTGGACTCGGTGGGACGACGGGCCTGTTTCCATGCTGTAGCTTTCATTCCTGATCAATTTTATGTTATGTTTCAGCTTGCTATCTTTATTGCACCCTTATTTGGAGAGTCTTTGTGGAATTATTCAAAAATCTGGGAATCCCTGTTGCAACATATGATTCCTAGGGCAGTCACGGTGGCGCAGCGGTAGAGTTGCTGCCTTACAGTGTATACCACGCTGGAGACCCATGTTCGATCCCGAATTGCGGGTGCTGTCTGTACGGAGTGTGTGCGCTCTCCACGTGACCTGCGTGGGTTTTCTCTGAGATCTTTGGCTTCCTCCCACATTCCAAAGACGTACAGGTTTGTAGGTTAATTGGCTTGGTAAATGTAAAAATTGTCCCTAGTGGGTGTAGGATAGTGTTAATGTGCGGGGATCGCTGGTCGGTGCGGACCCGGTGGACCGAAGGGCCTGTTTCCGTGCTGTATCTCTAACCTAAACTTAACTAAACTAAACCTTTGAGACTTAGCCTTGGTGCTTCAGAGAGCAGAGAGGTACCAAGAGATCAGCTGGGTTACTTACAGAATGGCAGGTTATAATACCAAATCAAATGTTTCAGATTATAAACACAATATAACTTGGGTCTGGAGCTAACAGCAAACAGGGCAGAATAATAATATGGAAAGTTTATACAGTCACTGATCTCCCATGTTTACATCCATGTGCACCATCTGGATTGCAAATGTCGTTCCCTCGCATTGATAAACTGGTGCATATTCACAGAAAGCTAACTGATCCAAATGTGTTTATCATTATGCAGCTATTAAACTAGGCTTTGCTTTCTATATGTTGCTCCGAGGCATGTGCACCATTTAATGTAACTTTGTTTAAATACTCAGCTTTCCTGAGTGGTTGCTTCTGGTTAGTACTTCCCATGTGATTGTTGCAAATGTTGAGCTTTTTTTTTGTTAAATCAAAAACAAACCCCTGCGTTCTTCTGCAAATAATTTAGCGTTTACAAAGATACTTTTTCTTCTGGGTCTTGACCAGAAAAGTCTCTTTCTTCCATTCCTTTGCGTAATTTATTATGTGCTGAGATCTCTCCCGCGGACCTCCTCTGACATAGTACAAATAAGTATGGCAGTGTTATTCAATGTTGCAATTCTCTTGATGTTGCTCTATCGATTTGCCCCTTAAAATTGATCAGCCCAATTGCACTTGCTCTGTATTTTTCACTTTATGTTCCCATTTGCTGACTCTAATGAAAATGAAGAACTAAATTCCATCCTTGGATTAGTTTTATAGCAGGTGTCACTTTAAAACTCACCTTCTGCTGCCAAAAATAATTATTCCTTTAATTGTCGGCTCTTATCTATAATTCCACCAGCATAAATCAAACACAGAGAATCAGGCAGCATCTGTGGGGAGAGATAGACAGACGGCGTTTTGGTAGGGTCCCATCCCAAGGTGTCATTTGGCTATTTCCCTCCGCAGATACTGCCTGATCCGCTGACTACCCTCCAGCACTTTGCTTTTTGCTCAAGGTTCCAGCTCCTCCAGTCTCTTGTGTCTCAAGGATCAAGAATCAAGAGTGTTTTATCGTCGCATGTTCTGAAAGCACCACTGGTATGTGAGCACAGTACTCTGTGAACACCATCACAAACAACGGAAACGTTCAGTATATATTAAAAAAACAAATGCAATAATAGTGGAAAGACAAAATCAATGCCCTCAGGTCTATGTCGTTCGGAGTTTAATTGGAGGTTGTAATGTTTAATAGCCTGATGGCTGTAGGGAAGAAGCTGCTCCCGAACCTGGACGTTACAGTTTTCAGGCTCCTGTACCTTCTTCTTGATGTCAGGAGTGCAATGAGAGCGTCGCCAGGTTGGTGTGGATCTTTGATGCTGCTGGTTGCCTTTTTGAGGCAGCGACTCATGTAGATCCCTTCAATGTGGCAGAAGGAATTCAATCTAAGTAAGTGTGAGGTGTTGCACACCAGGAGGTCAAATGTAAGGGGTAACTATAAAGTTAATGTCTGGACCCTTAGCAGCATTGACGTACAGAGGGATCTTGGACGTCAGTCCATAGCTCGCAATAAGTAGCAACGCAAGTAGATGAAGTGGTAAGGAATTGTGCTTACCTTCATTAAGCATGATATTGATTATACTGAAATCATGTTCTGCTTTATAAAACATTGGTGTTGTGTGCAGTTCTGGTTGCCTTGGTACAGGAAGGATGTGGGGGCTTTGGAGAATGCAAGAGAGGTTTATAAGGTTGCCTCCTGGATTAGAGGGTATTATTTTTGTAAGAGGTAGCATAAAATTGAATCGTTTTCTCTGGAACGTCAGAGGCTAAGGGGGAGACATTAAGCAGACATGATAGTGTGATTTAAGACACTTTTACCTGTAGATGGGGATACGAATATGGTGGGACTGGAGGAAGATGGATCGCGGGCAGATAGACAGGTTAGTTTAATTTGGCATCATGTTCAACACAGACATTGTGGACAGAAGGCCCTGTTTCTAAGCTGGCCTGTTCTCTTTTCTTTATTTAGAATTTAGAGATACAGTGCAGAAAGGATATAGAAAGATGGTCCACCTACCCAATGGATTTTAGTAGTAAGATAAATGTGGTGAAAATGAATATTTTGTCAAGGCTATTGTACTTGTTTCAATCTGCAAATAGAGGTACCATTAGAACAATTCACGGAATAGGATAAATTAATATCTAGATTTATTTGGGGAAGAAAGAAGGCCAGAATTCGATACACTACAATCCAGTTGCCAAAGGACAAAGGTGGAATGGCACTTCCAAATTTTAGGATATATTTCTATGCAGCCCAACTTCGACCACTAATTAATTGGTGTGAGGACAGCTATATAGCTAGGTGGAAAGAGATTGAGGCATATATCCCTGACTTCCACATCCAAACACTTTTGGGAGAAAAAGCAATTCCTGGACATATCAGGAGTATAATCGATCCAATAACGATATTTACTTTAGAAACCTGGTTCACTCTTACCAGACAACTTAAACTGAATAAACGACAAAAAGTTTTAAGATGGATAGCTTTGGATAATGAATTTAAACCAGGGATGTATGACTCAACATTTAAAGCGTGGATGAAGAAAGGAATGACTGCATTTTGTACTGTTATTGAAAATGGAGACCTTACCTTGATCCAAGCACAAAATGCTGGAGTAACTCAGCAGGTGAGGGAACATGCAGGTGACGTTTTGTGTAGAGATCCTTCTTCGGACTGAGGCGCTGGAGAACTGGGAGCTGCGGTAGCAGGAGAAAGGGAAGGCAGGAACTGGGCTTCAGCGGGTACGATGGAAGCAGGGGAATTTGGACCTCGATGAAACGGAAGGGATGGCAGGAACAGGAACCCTGGTGAGTCGGAACGGAGCAAGGGAATTACGGGTTTATGGGAAGTGTGGGAAGTGGCACGTGGTGAGTTTAAAGCAGTGCGGGAACCGGGGTCCCAGAGAGGTGGAGGCAGTGTGGAAATCAAGGTGCTTTGTCTTTGACAAAACACAGCTTCATCACTTGAGGCAAACCAGAAGGCTCTGGCACAAGCTTGTAGGCAGCTTTGCATTTGTGACTCTGCTGGTTTTCTGGAGACGTACAAAACTCACACTGTCACATAAGTGGTGACTTTATACCAAATGTCAGGTTCCAGGCTCACTGCCTAGTCTCAGTACGAACTGCTACCATGATGTCAGCGAACAACCTGCGCTTGCATGTTCAAAGTGGCACAGAAGTGAAGACTTGACCAGCCCACGCCAGTTAAAGCTGTCCATGCAACTTGAATCAAAAATTTAGCAAACAGAAAAATGTCAAAAAATACGAAGTGCTGGAGGAAATCAGAGGGTCAGGCAGCATCTGTGGAGGGAATGGACAGATGACACTTTGGGCCGGGATCCTTCTTCAAACTCGTACACTTGCAGTTGTGGTGTACGAGTTTGAGTACACATGGTGACTGAATGAATGAATGAATAATTTATTGTCACCTGTGACAAGTCACAGTGAAATCCCTTGCTTGCATATCCAAGGTATTCAAATAGTCGGCACATAAAGGGCGTTGGCAGAGTTTCATAGTATTCAGAGTATCCGCGCTAGGTCCCCCTTTGTGCTGGCAGGGATGTATCTTTGGCCCACACAATTTATCTATAGGCTGCCTCCACGTAACTTCAAACATATGAATATTGATAAAGGAGTTCAGGCGCTTAGATATCCGGTTCAAAATATGATGAATCCATTCTAAGATGCAATAGTTTTGCAAATGGTCCAAAAATAATGCTGTACTATTGACAGCAAGGTACGAGGAAAAGATGTCCCTATTTACATACTTACTTAAACCGGTTATCACACAGGATGACACTAAATTCCACAGGAAGAATGACTTTCTCAACACACGAGCTCAGATTTCTAAATGTAACCATATCAAGATCAACCATATAGAATTTTCTGAAGAAATAATAGAGATTGAATAAAACAATTTCAGTGCAGAGAGCTGAAATAGATTTTAAAAATTGTTTGATAGACTACCACAAAAGAGGCGTGCGACAAAATGTAATGGCATATGGAATCGTAAGGAGTGCTTTCAGACAAACAGAGAGGGTAATAAGTATTGGGCAGGGTAAAATAAAACACCTTTGGATTGCAGCGTTCATATGGATTAAAACATAGTTGCCAAGTGATCCGTCTTTGTCCAAAGTTATCTAAAGAGCGCTGAGATTGTGGAGCGGGCCTTTTCAGGTAGTGTTTGGGGAGAATTGCATGTATCATTTAAGGAGAGGCTGGACAAGCATTTCAGGGAATTAGGTGGAGAGAGTTATACAGATGGATTTAGTTGGAGAAAGACAGAAGGAGGCCTGAGTGGACAATAGACAATAGGTGCAGGAGTAGGGCATTCGGCCCTACGAGCCAGCACCACCATTCAATGTGATCATGGCTGATCATCCACAATCCACAGAAAGCATCCAGAGAACCAGCCTTCACCGCCCTCTGAGGCAGAGAATTCCACAGACTCACAACTCTCTGTGTGAAAAAGTGTTTCCTCGTCTCCGTTCTAAAAGGCTTACCCCTCTTTTAAATCCTTATTCTTAAACTGTGGCCCCTGGTTCTGGACTTCCCCAACATCGGGAACATGTTTCCTGCCTCTGGCGTGGCCAAACCCTTAATAATCTTACATGTTTCAATAAGATCCCCTCTCACCCTCCTAAACTCCAGAGTATACAAACCGGAATGTTGGAGTGTTGGACAAGTGTGAAAACGCACACCACCAGATTCAGTGACAGTTTCTTCTCAGCTGTTATCAGGCAACTGCATCATCCTACCACAACCAGAGAGCAGTGTTGAACTACTATCTACCTCTTTGGGGACTATGATCAGACTTTGCTGGCTTTACTTTGCACAAAACATTATTCCCTTATCATGTATCTATACACTGTAAACGGATTGATTGTAATCATGTATTGTCTTTCTGCTGACTGGTTAGCACACAACAACAGCTTTTGACTGTACCTCGGTACATGTGACAATGAACTAAATTTACTTTTGCAACTCTTTCCATATACCCACCGCCCTCTGTGTGGAAGAGTTCCCCCTCAGATTCCTATTAAATCTATTAGATGGAGTCAATGGAAGGGAGGTTGGTTTCTGTAATGATCTGAGGTACGTTCATAACTATATCTCTCGATTCCCTTTCCCTTGACTCTCAGTCTGAAGAAGGGTCTCGACCCGAAACATCACCTTTTCTCCAGAGATGCTGCCTGACCCACTGAGTTTCTCCAGCTTTTTATGTCTATCTTCGGTTTAAACCAGCATCTGCAGTTCCTTCTTCCACATATCCTCTGCACGTGCGGTATTGGATGAAACTGTGCACAAACCATGCTGTAAGGTATCCGGATAAAATGCAATAAAAGAGAATTGCACTAAAAAAAGGGGGGTGGGAAGGATTCAATTAAATAGCTCATGGATGAAACTTGGATGTGGGCAAGGGGCTGGTCTGACAGGCTAAATATGTTGCTTCAATTCATTCACATTTTATGAGCGGAATGAATCACCTATTACCTAAACCCTTGTAACTCTGCAACACCTAAAGAATGACTTCTGCTGTGAATCCAGTCGGCATTTTGAAGAAATGGATGGCAAATAAAATTCAAGGCCTGGAACCTTGTAAACGTGCAAAAGTAAACATTTTAAATTACTCGCCAAAATAAGTTAGAAGCTGGTTGGTTGCTTTGTGAATTTGTGCGCTTTTGAAACTGTCAACCTGAAGAAGGGCTTCGGCCCGAAACGTTGCCTATCTCCTTCGCTCCATAGATGCTGCTGCACCCGCTGAGTTTCTCCAGCTTTTTGTGTACCCTCGATTTTCCAGCATCTGCAGTTCCTTCTTTAACAACCTAATTATTTGTCTTGGAACACCAAGTGCTGGAGTAACTCAGCGGCTCTGGCAACACCTCTGGAGGACATGGATAGACGATATTTCAGGTCGAGACCCTTCCTTAGACCCATGACCTCAATCAGATGCTGCCTGAACTGTTGCGTTACTCCAGATCTTTGTGTTCTCCGCAAAATTTCAGCATCTGCCGTTCTTTGTATATATATCTTTGCCTTTATGCCTGGAAATTGGATTGGTTAGCATCTATTTTTCATGTGCAAATGGTACAAATCTCTATTCAGCCCAGAGTACATTTGTCATAATAATTTCCTGGGAAAATTAGATTGGGTTTTTTTCTGTGTTAGTCACATTTGTGTGCCCGCTGTGTTTCCTGTGTCAAGAGCTGATCTAATGGCACCACTAATCAGGTAAAGAAAGACACAAAATGCTGGAGTAATTCAGCGGACTCAGTATACCGCTGAGCTAATCCACTATTTTTGGAGTTAGTTCAGTATTTTGTGTCTATTTAACTGGAGAGTTACAGCGCTTACTCAGGCCCTTTGGCCAACCGAGTCCGTGCCAACCAGCGATCCCCGTACACTAGCACTACCCGACATACTAGGGACAAAGAAGCCAATTAACCTATAAACCTGCACGTCTTTGGAGTGTGGGAGGAAACCGGAGCACCTGGGGAAAACCCACGCAGTCACGGGGGGAAGGTACAGACAGCACTCGTGGTCAGGATCAAACCCAGGTCTCTGGAGCTAAAAGGCAGCAACCCTCCCGTTGCGCCACCATGCCCCACTACATATGTCTTGTATAAACCAGCATCTACAGTTCCTTTTTATTACTAATCGGGTAAAGCACATTTCTGCAGTAATCGACATAAATCTCTGCCCAGGGTTGCAACCTATATCCTTGATGGCACAGTCTAAATATCACCAGCAGCACCACACTACTTTGCCTTTTGTTTTGTTACTTAAAAGGACACTCTGGTGAAATCTTTTGATGGTCTGGAAAACTTCAAAACTCACTGCGGATGAATGAAATGCCTTCCAACTTCCACAAAGTATACGGAAAGGAAGAGGATGTGCATTCTCTAGTACTTAGCAACCGCTGTACTCATTTACTACGTGTTTCCTTGGTCACGCCATTGCAACACTTCATTCATAACCTATCTTGCTAATGCATGGCAGGATATGTAACAATGCCAACAACTGCCAAGCTAATTTCACTAATCATTGCACAATGAAGTATGTGTTTTTGCCCTAAATCTGAAAGCATTTTTATGGAGCTAATGCATCCAAAATCATGTATATGAAATGAAAGATATTAAAAATGAAATAGATAATAATTGGTTCTAAGCTTTAACACAGTCGTGCCTTTCCTGTTTTGCAGTCCCGTACGTGTACTTCAATGTCCTTGGGCACTGTCACAGATTTTAGACTTTAGACTTGAGATATACAGCGCAGAAATAGGCCCTTCGTCCCAACGAGTCCGCACTGACCAGCGATCACCCCAGGCGCCAATGCACACACACTAGGGACAATTAAACAACTTACCAAAGCCAATGAACCTAGAAACCTGTACGTCTTTGGAACATGGGGGAAAACAGGAGCATCTGGAGAAAACCCACGCGGTCACCTGGAGAACGTCCAAACTCCGTACAGACAGCACCCGTAGTCTGGATCGAACCCGGATCTCTGCCACTGTGCCCCTTGCACCATTGTGCCGCACGAGATTCCCCTGTGTTGCTGGAAAGGCTGCTCCCATTCTCTTAGAGTCTGTATCATTGTCCTTGATGACCCACAAAGGGATCTTGTGCCAAATATGTCGGCTCAGCTTTAGACTACCGAGTGTGGTCAGTTGAAGGATCTGTCTGGGATAGCTGTCTATGGAGCATCAGAGTGCTTGTTGCTGTGGGAGGTGACCAGTGATGGAAATGGGTTTTAGGAACTAGGGGTACGCCAGGGTCCGTGAGGCTGAGGTTGGGAATGAAGGAGGGGGGAGGGGATTGTTTTATATGTGGTCATACCCATGTAAGAGTACAAGAATGCATAACTTATTTATTGTGTATTTGTAATACAGTTTATTGTGTATTATATGTCATAGCTGCTTTCTTGCATCTCTCTCTCTCTCTCTCTCTCTTTCTCTCTCTCTCTCTCTCTCTCTCTCTCTCTCTCTCTCTCTCTCTCTCTCTCTCTCTCTCTCTCTCTCTCTCTCTCGATCTCTCGATCTCTGTTGGTTGCAGCCATCGTCTGCTTCGGTGAGGGAAACAGGTCGGTGATTGGTCACAACGCCCCTCAGAGACTGTGTCTGATTGGCCGCCGAGTGACCAGCGCATTATGTGATTGAACACAACTTGGAGACAGTGGCTGATTGGACGGGAGGAGACCGATTTGTTGATTGGACGGGAATTTTAAGGGAAGCTGATTGGTGGTTGGACGCAACCCCCTTAGAGACAGCGGTTGAATTGGCCATCAAATAATCGGGCACAAAAAATTGACAAATAGGAAAACAATAAAATCGGAACTCCGATTTAAATCGGAAGAATATCATGCCTGATCTGCAGCAAAGATACTAGTTTCCGCTCTAATATCTTTGATCTGCAGTTTCTTCCTCTTGAAGAAGAACCCTGGCCGGAAACAACTCCTAATCCATTCCCTCCACAGATGCCGTCAAGCCCGCTGAGTTCCGCCAGCACTCTGTGCTTTTTATTTAACTCTGAAATTGAAGATAGACAAAGCTGGAATGCTGTCCCCCTGCGTACCCCCCCTCCCCCCCATTTCCATCACTGGAGGTGCTACAGTGGTCCCATGAGTGGGACATCAGTGTGGTGAACCTGCACAGTTGACGATGTCTCGGGAGACCGGGCAGGCAATGACGTGCTTGCACTCAGATCTCCTCACCATTGTTACGACTCCGCAACACCACCCTGAATCACAGACCATCCAGCCGCACGTGCGTCAATCTCCAAAGCAGAGTGAAATCACAGGTAATAGTGACTGAAAGATAACAGAAGACTAGAACTACCAGATGATATTGTATAGGAAGGATGTCAACAAAATAGAGAGGGTACAGAGGAGATTTACTAGAATGTTGCCTGGGTTTCAACAGCTAAGTTACAGAGATAGGTTGAATAAGTTAGGTCTTTATTCTCTGGAGCGCAGAAGGTTAAGGGGGGGACTTGATAGAGGTCTTTAAAACGATGAGAGGGATAGACAGAGTTGATGTGGACAAGCTTTTCCCTTTGAGAATAGGGAAGATTCAAACAAGAGGACATGACTTTAGAATTAAGGGACAGAGGTTTAGGGGTAACATGAGGGGGAACTTCTTTACTCAGAGAGTGGTAGCAGTGTGGAATGAGCTTCCAGTGGAAGTGGTGGCGGCAGGTTCGTTGGTATCATTTAAAAATAAATTGGATAGGCATATGGATGAGAAGGGTATGGAGGGTTATGGTATGAGTGCTGGCAGGTGGGACTAAGGGAAAAAAGTTGTTCGGCACGGACTTGAAGGGCCGAGATGGCCTGTTTCCGTGCTGTAATTGTTATATGGTTATATGGTTATATTTATGAGGGTTGGGAGCGGAGGGCACGTAATCCCTCATTGTAGCTCCTCATAAAATAAAGATCAAACTTCAAGATTAGATTAGATTCGATTAGATTCTTTATTTGTCATTCCCCTGCAGTCATACATACAATCCTTTTTAAAAATGACAGAACACACAACAAACACAAATCCAACATCCACCACTGTGAGTTCACCAAACACCTCCCCACTGTGATTGAAGGCAAAGTCTTAAAGTCTCTGTCTCTTCCCTCTGTTTCCCTCTGCGCTGAGGCAATCCAGGCTTCAGTGTGACCCCACCGGGTGATAGTATTCCACCGGGCCCGTGGTCACGGTTGGGCCGCTGCCACTGCCGCCGCCACCGCTCCGGGACCGAGTCAGGTCGCCGCTGCTGCTGCTGCCGCCGCCGCTGTTGCTGGAACCGCCCCAGGACCGAGTCGGGCCGCTGCTGCTGCTGGAACCGCTCTGGGACTGAGTTGGGTCGCCGCTGCTGCTGCTGCCGCCGCTGCTGCTGCCGCCACTGGAACCGCTCCGGGACTGAAGCGGGCCGCTGCTGTCGCCGCCGCTGCTGGAACCGCTCCGGGACCGAGTCGGGTTGCCGCCGCTGCCGCCGCTGGAACTGCTCCGGGACCGAGTCGGGTCGCCGCCGCCGCTGCTGGGACAGCCCCGGGGCTTGAGGCCGTCAGCTTCGCCATTAGGCCTTGGCGCAGACGGAGACGATGACGGGGAATATGACAGAAAAGTCGCAGCCCCCCCTTCCCGAAGGAAGAGACCCAGACCCACCCACCCACATACACACACAATCTAATAAAACAAAACCAACTAAAACCAGGACAAAAAAAATAAAATAACAGATGGACTGCAAGCGGGCCGCAGCTGTTAAGCCAGCGCCGCCATCTTGGAGTAGATCTCTGGTAAGTTCTCGTTTAATCTTACTATTTTACTTCAGAGAAACGCGAGTAACTACGTGAAGATTTCAAAGCTCTGTGATTTCATGCCACAGACCCAAATCTGGCATTCACACTGCATTGATTGACTCAAATCGGTAAATAATCAATAATGCATCAATCATAACATTGTTTAAATGAATTAAAGGTTTATTTGCAAAGAAAAACAATAGTAACCCCTCTATCTCAGGGGAAACTATATAACAGAACTCAAAACAGACTCATCAAATACCCCCACCCTTGCAATTGGCTTATGATAGAATTTATGGAAGGACTGGACCACCCTGCGGCCGTGGGCATATGATCTATTGGCACGTCCATTGCCCTGGCAGCGGAAGTTGATGCCGCCCTGGTGGAATGAGATTTTAATTTATCAGTGTCAATCCCAGCACTTCCCAGAACCTGCTTTAGCCACCTTGAAATTGTTTGCACCGACACCTTATTGTGTGGTTTTCTGTAGCTAATAAATAATGCGGACTCGGTTCCTCATAGGACTCTGGTAGCCTCAATGTAATGAGACATATATGACACTACACGCAGATGAGCATCTGGTGGGTATGCTGAAAAAACAATCTGTCATGCCTATTCTACTCTGTTTCAGCAGATCATAAACATAAAAATTAATGGCATCTGCCGATACCTACATTCTATCTAGCCGTAGCTTCTGCAATGTCTGCACACGTTGGGCTGATACCAACGCCATAAGCATGACCACCTTTATGGTTAGTTTGGCTAGAGATAGGCTTGTAACAGGAGTCCACTGGCGAAGAAGCATAAGAACTTTGCTTATGTTCCAAATACCCGAATACCTGGATTTAGGAGGATTAGAATTAAAAACTCCCTTCATAAATCTAGAGACTAACTGATGTGTCCCTACTGAATGCAACTCTGAACTCATGGGTAAATAAGAAGACAGAGCACTTCTGACTGTATTAAGCGCACAATAACTTAATTTTTGATCGAAGTAAAGGGTGGACAAAAACTCCAGTTCATCTGGGATGCCTGCAGTTTGATATGAGATATTCTGCCGTAGGCAGAATACCTGCCACTTCCTTATTGAGGTGATGTACTGCTTCTGAGTACTATCCCTGCAGGCCGACGTGAGAACATCCACGGAACATCAGACAGTCCTCTCCCCAGGTATGGTCTCCTTAAAATCTGCAAATTAACAGATCAATACGATCATGTAAAGGATGTTGATCCCCAGTTACTGGCTTCAACAGTAGGTTTATGTTTGGGAATAATCATATGAGGCTAAATAGCCATCTGTAATATGAGAGGGAACCATGGCTGGGTAGGCCAATCTGGCACTACCAATACTCCTGAAGTGGGTCCTGCTTGATTTTTTGCAGGCATCGATTGATGAGACAGAATGGGGACAATGCTTAGACAAACATTCCACCCCAATGCAGCGAGAATACATCCACCGCTGCTGCACCAGGATCTGGTTCCCATGAAACATATCTGGGCAACTGATGGTTTAGTCTAGATGCAAACAAGTCAATACCTGGCATTCCATACTGAGAAAACCATCTGACCAAATATGTCCTTATTTAACATCCATTCTATGTTATCATTGAATTGGCTTGACCTAGTGTCAGCTACTGTGTTGAATCTACCTGGTAAATATATTGCTGAAAGCCAGATGTTTTTGTCAATGCACCAGCCCCAGATATGATTAGTCAGTCCGTCACAAGACTGTGACTTAACTCCTCCCATGTGGTTTACATATGCCACTGCTGTATTGTTGTCAATCTGAACCTGCACATGCAAGCGACTCCTGGCAGTGCAATAAGCTTTAAGCCTATAAAAGGTTCCCAAAAGCTCTAAATAATTGATCCCTCTTAATTGCAGTAGGGATGTCTCATCAGTATTCCATCTGTCTCCACAACTGGAAGACGTATCCATAGCACCCCAACCCAGCACACTAACATCCGTCTGTAAGATTATGGAAGGTGGTTCAACCAAAACTTCCCTGGAACTTTCTGAGACATTTGTGATCCACCATTGAATTTCTGAAATTGCCTCTGTCGACAATCGCATAGGCCTATCAAAATGACCCGCATGTGTCCTCAGTGCCTGTTCTTTTGCTCGTTGTAAGTGTTGTTAATGCAGAGGTCCAAACTGCACAGCTGGAAAAGCAGCCACCAATTTACCAATTAAACTGGCTGCCTGTCTAAGTGAAGGTCGTTGCACACTAAGGAGGTTCACACAATCTTCAATTAACTGCTGCCCTGACATGTTATCTGAATTAATGGTAAAGCCCAAGTAATCAATAATTCTAACTGGTGATAATTTGGATTTATCTGAATGAATGATGAACCCCAAATGTTGAAAAGCAAGTTTAACAATTGAAACAGATGATTCAGCTGCAGTCTGGGTCTTCCCAATAATTAAAATATCATCCAAATAGGCCATTACATCATGCCCCTGAGCTAGGAGTAATCCTAGAACAGGTTTCAATAATTTGGTAAATAATCTAGGATCTGAAGTTAATCCATTAGGCAATGCTTTGAAATGCCACAACTGACTCATCCAGGTAAATTTCAAATACCTCCTATCATCACAATGAACAGACACTGAGTAATATGCATCCTTCAAATCTATACCCTTTGGAAACCAGTTGTTTAGCAGTAGAAAACGTTTCCATTTTGAAATGACTATAGCGTACAAAGGAGTTCAAGCTCGTCAGGTCCAGAATGATTCTACATCCCCCAGTCTTTTTAGACTTAGGAAAAATACTTGACACAAACTGACTTCTCAATAACCCTTTTTTTGTGTAATGTGTTAAGTTCTGCCTGTATGTGCATATTCTCTTCTTGTGAAAATATAAGTTTCCGACTTGGAACATGCTGACTAGGTGGACACACAGTAGGGTAAAATTCAATTTTAACCCCCTCTATACTGCTCAGTATAAATGAATCTGATGTTATCTCCTGCCATTGTTTGAGAAACAAGTATAATCTGCCCCCAATTTGAACATCTATTTCACTTAATTTGTAATCCTTAGGAGTAAAATCTCCCACCTGCACATGTCCTGGCTGCCCTTGTTGCCCCCGGTCCTTTGTAGGGAAATTCATCCTTCCCCTCGTGCCTGTGGCAGGCTGCCAGCTCCGAGTGTGTGAGACTGAGTGGCTCGTCCCTTCCCCGGCGTCTGTGATGGTACCCCACCGATAAGGAAACACCCTTTTGCCTGGTTTGCCACTTGGCTTGATGAGGCCCATGGTTTTTGCGTCCTCATGTAGTTCCTTAACACGCTTAGCGAGATCCTCGCCAAACAAAAGGTTAGGCGGTTGTGCACTGTTCGGCTTGCATAGTGATGCCAGTTTTGGGTTGATGACTGGCGTATAGCACTCCTCCTTATATTATTTATTTCAAAGAATGCACTTCACAGGAGTCCCAGCGCATCCTGGTAGGCTTCTGTCATGTGCCCCTTGTCTACAGTTGTTGCAAACGCAGTGAGCCCTGCTGAGAGCAATTTGAGCACTTTTCGAAATTTCAACTCCTGCGCCCTTGTTGAAACCCCCAACTGTGTCCATATAAGATGGTTCACCATTGGCACGTTTATGAAACTACAATTAATTGGGGCTTCATATTTTTTGGCTGCCTCATCCATAGCCAGTTCTTGAAGCTGATGGGAGAGCATGTATTGAATGGCTGCTGCCAATTCTTCTCCTAATGGCTCCCCCGCTTCTCTGTGGACTGCAATATTCCACTATATTTGCAATTATTTCTAGTTCCACTCCCTTGTGGCTCTCCCCAGCCACTGATTCGACGTCAGTGTATTGCTGAGCCGGTATACCCTCCTCTTCAAAGGATGGGTAGTCATGCAGCCCTATTTCAGGCGTTGCTGGCACAGGCTCTCCAACAGCCTGGTGTGGGCACCACTCCTCCTCCTGGAGTGCGTCCCTGTCGAGCATCTTCTGCAATAAGATCTCCACCTGGGAGAGCCATGAGCAAACGGTCTCTCCTTGCGAAGGTAAAACCTCCAGGCCCGACTCTGGGTCAACATGTCTATTAGATTTTGAAGTAGCCTTACGCCCTACCGGCGTGGCTATGCTGCTCACAGACAGCAGGTCCAGTGTCACTAGCTCCCTTGCTGGCGACGGACTTGGTGACCTAGGCGGGCATCTGCTAACCGCACTCTCGCGGTCCTCCAACCTTTTCCCCCGGATCGCCTCGCCAACACCTTTTTTACTTTCTGCATCATTTTTAACGGTCTGAACATTGCCGCTAACGCAGAAAGTGAGCACAAGAAAAGTTTCAAACTTACCTTGCATTTTAAACTTGCCGCTTGGAGGAGCTCTGCTGCTCCAACCGGCCGACTGCACCAATGTGTCTCACGTAATGACGCACGTACGGCGGGACGAGGTTCTTCACGTAGTCACTCACGTGACTCTGAATTAAAATTTATTCCCTTTATCGTGTATCTGTACAATGTGGTCATGTACTGTAATCATGTATTGTCTTGCTGCTGACTGGATAGCACGCAACAAAAAGCGTTCCACTGTACCCCGGTACACGTGACAATAAACTAAGCTAAACTAAACCTATACTATTCAATCTGAATTGCTCACGTTGAATTGCGAAGTATCACAGAAGAGAGAGCAGTTCCGTCTCAGCATCTCTCTACTCGTGTAGTTGAGCGATCTGTTGCTGTGCAGTTTCTCTCTGTTAGTGCGTAAGGCGATCTTCCGTTCA
Organism: Raja brachyura; assembly: GCA_963514005.1. Next base: position 15,048,578 of record OY740794.1, on the reverse strand, counting down.
CTGCTTAACAACTGAATCTGCTCACTGGTAGCATCTCGGCCCTTAGCTTCTTAGGGATGTGTATTAGTTAAAAAACAACACTCCATCAAACCAATAAATGTTGAACTTCAATTTACTTGTGTTCACTTTTAAGACCTATCTTTAACCCCCCCCCCTCCCCCCACTCCCCCCTTTCTCATCACCACTCCCCTCCCCTCCTCTGTGGCCCACCTAGATTCCCACCTATTTCTCTCTCCCGCCCCCCCCCCCCCCACCTCCCCGTCCTCCTACATTCCCTTCCTGTGGTTTAATATATTGCAATGCTTCAAACTTGTGTCATGCCTTTTGTTTTTATCTCTGGCCTTTGTTCCAACTATCAGCCAATCAAACCCACCCCACCACCTTGCCTGCGCCCACCATTTCCTGCTATGCCTCTCCTCTCCTCCAGCTCTCCCCTCCCCTACAATTAGTCTGAAAAAGGGTCCTGACCTGAACCATCACCCATCCATGTTCTCCAGAGATGCTGCCTGACCTGCTGGGTTTCTCAAGCACTTTGTGTCCCTGTAGGCTTATCTCTCTTTCCTCTTTGTGATGCATCTTAATAATCAGGTACTGGATTAGAGTATTACCTGATCTATTCAGTTTGATCTTAAATGTTGTTTGATACTGTTCTTGTGAAATGTCTTTATGTGCTAAAGGTGATCCATGAATGCAAGTTGTTGTTCATGTTGGCTTGCACCTTCAAAGAGCCCCTTTTGGAAAATTGTAATGCAAGATGACATATTCGACCATATACATCGCAAAGTCAGAGTCTGCCTTTTGTCTGGTTTGTTATTACATTAAATGGTTCGGAAGAAGGCTACTGCAATATAACAGTCTTTAGGAAATGCAAGATGCCAAGCTGAATTACTCTGACATTTGGTTTTAAAGCTGTACAGTTGGTTACATTGCAGCATTTTTATTGACCTTTTCAACCAGCGACAGAAATGAAATATTCTCCATTTACCTGAGTGTGGTTCAGGAGAAAACCGGTTTGCTTGATTAGCAATCAGCCCTGTGTTTTAAATACTGACTTCCTCCATTGTAAACGCAATGAGGAGCATCCACAAAATGGACACAAGTCACTGAGGCTTATTCAACTCCACCTCCCAGAGCCATGATGTTCACAGCAGATGCACAGAAACGTTCCCATCTGTACGCTCCCCTCTGAATCTTGGAAATGTATAGCCATTCCTATAATATCTTTAGAGTTTAGAGATTTTAGAGATCCAGAGGTGAAACAAACCCACCTAGTCTGTGCCAACCAGCGATTACTCCATACAGTAACACTACCCTACACATTGGGGATAATTTTCCCGAAGCTAATTAACCTATAAATCTGTATGTCTTTGGAGTACCAGAGCTCCCGGGAGTCCAAACAACACGAGCAACCCACGTGGTCACAGGAAGAACATACAACCGAGCATTATCCTACACAATGAGCAATTAAACAATTGTTACCAGTGTGGTGTCAGCTGATACACAGACCACTTATGGTTGAACCCTAGTTACAAAGTAGTTACAAAGGCTGTCACGTGACATCATGGGCTAAGGGGAGTGTCCTGCTACATAAGCATATCTCACCTTGAGATCTCGCCAGTCAACAGGTAGCTGAGCTCTAGCTAACACCCTCGCTCAGCTACAGCAGCAATGACAATTATGTTAATGGACCAAAGTTACATGTAACACCTGAATAAAGCAACTGTTTATTCACCCCGTTTGGTGTCGCTACATTGGTGACCCCGACTGTCCAAATTGGAAGTTTGGATTTCTACCGCCGCCCGCCAGATGGCCCCGGGAGCGGGGAGAGTGCAGGCACGCTCATTACCCCCACCTGCCGCTGCTCAACGCCTACCAGGGGCGGTTGCCTGAAGACGGCCTCACCAGCAGGGATCCCAAATATCCCAGGGCGCTGGCGTCCCGTCCAGCCCAGCAGCGGAGTGGGACCTCGGCCAGTTGTGAGTCAGCGACATATTCCCCGGCAGCTTCCAGCCTCTGACAACACCAGTGATGGTGGGTGGAGTTCCCATCTGCAGCAGTGGGGCGAGGCCCGTCGATGCCGGCCGCCCTGCACACATCTGGAAACGCGTAAAATGGCCGCCACAGCGACGACAAAAATGGCCCGCGGCCGGCCGGATGAGACGCTCAACCTTCTCTGACCACCGTCAGCAGCTCCACATTCAGGTCGGAGGCTGTCACTGCAACCTCTAGTTTTCCAGCACAGCTTCCCATCCTGCACCACGGACACTGGACAATTTGAACTTCCCTACCATTTTGCACTTGATTCCTCACTGTAGTTTGTTTTGTTTCTTTTCACTTTGTTTACACTGTATCACCACGTCGGGTTTAGTAATCAGTTTATTTATTTTTATTTCATTTTTTCTTCTTTGTTTGCATTGTTACCGACATCTCCCAGCCGTTGCTGGGGGCCGTATTTCTCAGGACACGATCCTCTAGTTGGTCGAGGAGATGCGACTGTATCTCTTCCATCCAGCGGCTTTTACATTGGTCTCCTCGCACCCCTCGGCATACGGCCACGATGGCCCACAGTCGGAGTGTCGTCTGCTCCCGCGGGCCCCACCTTCCCGACCCACGCTCGGGGTGCTCCCGACCCACATGCAGGAGCCGCCCTCGACCATGCTTGCGCACCTTCTTGTAGAAGGGTAGCGCATTCTATTCCTTCCTCTGGTTCTGGGGGGGTCCTGTGGTATCAGTTGATACACAGACCACTTATGGTCGAACCCTCGTCAGTAGTTACGAGGGCTGTCACGTGACGTCATGGGCTAAGGGGGGTGTCCTGCAACATATCTCACCTTGAGATCTCCCCAGTCAATAGGTAGCTGCGCTCGAGACAACGCCTCGCTCAGCTACAGCTGCAATGACAATGATGTTAGTGGACCAAACTTGCATGTAACACTTGAATAAAGCAACTGTTTATTCACCCCGTTTGGTATCGCTGCACCAGAGCCAATTAACCTACAAACCAGTACGTCCTTGAAAAGTGGCAGGAAACCGGAGCACCCGACGAAAACGCAGTCACAGGGAGAACTTACAAACATCGTACAGACATCACCCATAGTCAGGCCTGACTGGCATTGTAAAGGGCCTGTCCCACCAGCATCCGACTCCATGCGATGAGCGCGATCAAACTAGAAGCGGGGGCCGCGCAGAGGTCGGGTGATCCCCTGTACAGGGCTGTTCCCACCAGCGTGCGCCTGCATGCGGCAAGTGCAACCAAACCGGCAGCGAGGGCCGCGCGGAGGTCGGGTGAGTGGCGCAACGCGGCGCAAAGTGAGGCGAACTTGGAGCAAAGTCTTAAGGTAAGTTCGCCAGGACAGAGAGGGGCATACAGAGAGGGGCACAGAGGCACACACACACAGAGGGCCATGGAGCCACACACATAGAGGGTCATGGAGGCACCTACAGATAGGGTCACGGAGGCACGATGTCGAGGCGGTGTGTCATGCGTCGAGGCGACTGCGAGCTGACAAGCCGTTGCCGCGCGGAATTTTTGAACATAGTCAGTTTTTCGGAGCCCCGCGCGATGTCGGGACGAACTCCGCACAATTCCGCACGGCTCCTGGCGATCTAAGTGGGACCGGCCCCGCGACGCCGGACGGCTCAAGCGACCACGTTAGGTCGCGCTAATCGCATAGAGTTGCATGCTGGTAGGACAGGCCCTTAAGGCAGCAATTCTACCTCTGCGCCACCGTACCATGCACATTTTGGGTCAAAATCCTGTATTTCTCACCCCAACAGGTCTATGAGAGTACTTTCAGCACACATGCTGGCATGGGTTCAAGGATTAGTACACAAAGTGCTGGAGCAGCTCTGTGGGTCAGACAGCATTTCTGGAGGGCATGGATAGGTGGTGTTTTGCATTGGGACCCTTCTTCACTCCGAAGGGGCCCGATCTGAATTGTTGCCAGTCCTGTCCTGCAAAGGTGCTGCCTGAGGTACTCCAGTACAATGTGCTCTGCGGAAGATTCCAGCATCTGAAATTCCTTGTGTCTACATGGATTGACAGAGATTCCAGAATATTTTAGTTCATTTCAGAGATACAGCGCGGAAACAGGCCTTTCAGCCCACTGAGACTTTGTCGACCAGCGATCCCCGTACACTAGCACTATCTTACACACCAGGGACAATTTACAATCTTTACCAAAGCCAATTAACCAATAAACTTGTACGTCTCTGGAGTGTGGGAGGAAACCAGAGCACCGTGGAAACCCACGCAGTCAAGGGGAGAACGTGCAAACTCCGTACAGACAGCACCCCCATAGTCAGGATCAAAACGGGTCTCTGGCGCTGTAGTGGGTTGTCCTGCTTAGCGGACTCTTTAGGCGACTGCCAGGGACTAGTTTTAAAGGGATTCACCTAAGACACCTGGGGACAACCTACGACAGCACTTACGACAACCTACGACAGCAAAAACAGTCGCCACTGCCTCCGAAAAATTTACAACATGTTGAATATTTTGCAGCAGTCGCCTGTAGTCGCCCAAAAAATCGGCTAAGTGGGACAGGCCCATTAGGCAGCAACTCTACCGCTGCGCCACTGTGTCACCCAGGCCTTTGTCAACCTCCAACTGCACCAGTTGCAACCCTTAACAACTCTGGTCTCTACCCACATCCCGTAAGGAGCACAACAAGCTCTCTGTTGTGACTATATAGAATGTTCAGCCATTGACGACAATTGCCCAGAGGAAGTTCCACAAGTGCCTGAAGGATTAACCATATAACAACCATATAACAATTACAGCACGGAAACAGGCCTTCTCGGCCCTTCCAGTCCGTGCCGACCATTTATTTTCCCCTAGTCCCATCTACCTGCACTCAGACCATACCCCTCCATTCCCTTCTCCATGTACCTATCCACTTTACTTTTAAATGTTAAAATCGATCCTGCCTCCACCACTTCTGCTGGAAGATCATTCCACACAGCCACCACTCTCTGAGTAAAGAAGTTCCCCCTCATGTTACCCCTAAACTCCTGTCCCTTATTGAATTCTTGGTTCAGGTGCTTTTGGCTGTGGCATTTGTAACATACATTGGTGGGACGTTCTGATCTTCCTGCGTACGTAATTAGTTACAGTTGTGGATTATTAAGATTATTAAGATTCTTGACCTCATTTTTGGGGCATTGCAACTGCTGTTGTAAATATGTTTGCAGAGTTTGTAGGAAATGTTGCTTTTTTTAAAATTGTACCAATGTGCATTTAGGGTTAAACACACATAAAAAATGCATGGGTCATAGTCATTGGTTTATTGTCACTAATGACTATGACTGATGTATTTTTTATGTGTGTTTTACCCTGAGCGCACATTGGTATAATAAAGAAAATGCAACGTTTGCTACAGACTGTAAATATATACATCACGATCTCATGATGCTGATGGGCCAGATTGCAAAAAGTTTGTGCACAAGCCTCCTATATTAGTCAAGAAGGCCATAAAACCATCGTTTTTGTTTAATAGTATTAGAATAAGCCACTGGACAGTTTTACAATAAGGCAGTTGGGGAGAGTCAGTACTTGAAAATCCCATGCTACAAGTATAGTGTGGATGCTGGAATCTTGAAGTGCTTTCGGATTTCAACAGGTCAGACAGCATCTGGGGCAGCCATGGACAAATTTCAGGTTGGGACCCTTTTTCAGATTGATGGGAGTAGGGGGGGTATAAAGGTGGAAAACAGAGGGAGGTGGGGAGGGGGATGGGGAAGACAAAGCCTGGCAAGTGAGTGACAGGTGGATACAGGTGAGGGTGGGATTTTAATTGGCTGAGGGGTGGAGTAAATAGCAAAACTAGAGGGGTAGAGGAGACAGAAGGGTGTTAGATAAAGACAGAAGGAAATACTATAAATATAATATTGGAGTAACGTATTACAAATTTTTCTTTGTTATGAATGCCTCCCCTCGTCCATGTTAATAATTTCAATGGAAAAGATGGTCCAAGGGGGCTAATAATTAGCATTCAGAATAATATTTAGTAAAGCCTTTGTAGGACAAAGGAAAGATGGAAACATTGAACATACAAGCAGGAGGAAGATCTATGGCTTAGTGGACAAAAGAAAACAGTGCTGAAGGAACTGAGTGGGTCAGGCAGAGTGTGGACACAATGGACAGACGATGTTTCAGGCCGTGACCCTTCTGCAGACTGATCTACTCCACTGTTTACCATGATCACGGCCAATCATTCCCTTTAGTACCCATTTCCCGCCTCCTCTTCATATCCCTTGATCCCCTAAACAATATGAAATGAATATATTTCATTCTTGAGTACATGCAAAGACTTGTCTTTCATAGCCCTTCACAACAGCAAATGCTACAGTGTCTCCATCCTCTCCATGAAGTTAATTCTCCTGATGTGGGATCTAAATGGCATTCCTGTGAGTCCTGGTTGTGAATTCCCCAACCATTGGGAACAACTTCCCTGTAACCAGTTTGTCCAGTCTTATTAAAGTTTTTTTGTTGGAAGGAACTGCAGCTGCTGGTTTAAACCAAAGATAAACACCAAAAGCTGGAGTAACTCAGCGGTTTCAAACAGCATCTCTGGAGAAAAGGAATAGTTTTGGGTCTGAAGAAGGGTCTCGCCCTGAAATGTCACTTGTTCCTTTTCTCCAGAGATGCTGTCTGACCCGCTGATTTACTCCAGCTTTATGTGTTTTTTAGTTTATAATCAAATTCCCCTCATTCCTCGATACTCCAGTGAATATAGGTATTATCAACTCAATTTCTCCTCATACACAGCCATGCCACCTCTGTAAACAGTCTGATAAACTTTTGATGCACTCTCTCTAAGATAAGAAGACCCTTTCTCAGATACACAACTAAATGCTCCACAAAGTGTTTACTGATCTGTGTTAAGTTTCTCCAGCATTGAGGAACACCCACTGTGAGCACTAACGCAGTTCTCAAGATGCAATGCTGGGCGGCACGGTGGTGCAGTGGTGAAACTGCTGCCTCACAACACCAGAGACCCGGGTTCAATTCTGACTACAGATGCTTGTCTGTACGGAGTTTGTACGTTCTTCCCGTGACCTGTGTGGGTTTTCTCTGGGATCTCTGGATTTCCTCACACACTCCAAAGACGTAAAGGTTTGTAGGTTGGTCAGCTTTGCTAAATTGTAAATTGTCCCAAGGATAGTGTTAGTGTATGTGATGAGCACTGGTTGGCGCAGACTCAGTGGGCTGAAGGGCCAGTTTCCATGCTGTATCTCTAAAACCTAACGTCTGAAGACTACAAGTGGTACAAGCGGATCGCTGGTTCACCTGTGATGTCTCTGGATGGTGGGAAAGATGGCGGTGAAGGGACATGTACTTCCTGCAGTTGCTGGGGAAAGTGCCGTGTTGTAGGGAGTGGTAGGTTTGGGGGGTGGGGGGGGGGGGGGGAGGGGAGAGGTGGATCGGAGTTGCAAAGGGAACCATCTCTTCAAAACACTGAAAAGGGAGAGGATGGGAATATGTGCCTGACGGTGGAATCTTTCTGGAGCTGATGGAAATGGCAAAGGATAATCTAGTGAATGCAAAAACTGCCGGGTGAGAAAGTGAGGGCAAGAGGAACTTTTTGCCATAATAGGGACATTTTAGAGAGGTCAATTAATCTACAAACCTGCAAACCCGTTCACCTTAGCTCTATGTTATCCCACTCTCTCATCCACTCCCTACACAATAGGGACAATTTAGAGAGGTCAATTAACCTACAAACATGCACGTCTTTTGACATGTGGGAGAAAGCCGGAGCACCCGGAGAAAACCTACGTGGTCAAGGGGAGAGCATGCAAACTCCACACTGACAGCACCCAGGGTCGGAATCGAACTCGGGTCCCTGGCGGGTTCTGAAAGTTGTAGAATACTTACGGAATCTGCAGGATTTTTAAGAAAGTCTTTGCCTGGCTGTTGAAATTTTATTTTATCTTTTTTTTAAATATATTTTTTTATTAGAAGCAAGTACATAATAATTTTATCATTTGCTTTTAATTGGGGCATCAACTCCTGTCAACTTTGTGAAACATTCCATATTCTTTTGCTTCCCCTGCCTAATGTTTGAGGTACACTGTAAAAATACATGTAATCATAGACCGCACATTGGGAAGGAAATATATATATTTTTGGGCAACTGAACCATCCTACCAACAACTAGAGAGCAGTCCTGAACTACTATCTACCTCATTGGAGATCCTCGGACTATCTTTGATCTGACTTTACTGGCTTTAACTTGCACTACACGTTATTCACATTATTCCTTTTATCATGTATCAGTGCACTATGGGTGGCTCGATTGTAATCATGTATTGTCTTTCCGCCGACTGGTTAGCACGCAACAAAAGCTTTTCAATAACTAAACTAAACTAAATAGTTAAGGAAGACAGAAAGCATTTTTTATGCAGCTTTTATAAGACATTCTGGCATGCCTCTATTGCCTGTTGCTGAACTTTCTGGTTAGTAATCTGTGTTTTTCCCCTTTATTTTTACATAGTGGGTCCTATTTGCCACCTTCCATTCTGTAGGAACTGCTCCAGACTGTAAACAAGTTTGGAAACAGACTATCAATGCATTTGCTGTTTCCAGGGCCACTTCCTTTAGTGCTCTTGGATGTAGCTTATCAGGCCCTTGGGGATATGTTAGGCTTAAGTTGCAATCATTTCCCTAGCAGTGTTTCCTTACTAATATTGATTTCTTTTGGTTCCTCCCTCTGGCCAGATGCTTGATTCTCTACCATATCTGGGAGGTTTCAAAACTACAGAGATACAGTATGGCAATAGGTGTTTAGTTTGTTTAATCTATTGTCACATGTACCAAGGTACAATGAAAAGCTTTTTTTGTTGCATGCTATCCAGTCTACAGAAAGACTATGCCCTTTTGCATATCTTTCATTCATATCTTTCTATGAACTCCTTCATATATCTCGGTTTTCTCTCCCCTGACTCAGTCTGAAGAAGGGTCACGACCTGAAAAGTCACCTATTCCTTTTCTCCAGAGATGCTGCCTGACCCGCTGTTTTACTGCAGCTTCTTGTGTCTAATTTTTATTCAAGAATACATGTATAGGATGGAACTATAGATGCTGGTTTTTACCGAAGATAGCCACAAAGTGCTGGAGTAACTCAGCGGGTCAGGCAGCAGCTCTGGAGAAAAAGGATGGGTGACGTTTCGGATCGAGACCCTTCTTCAGACTCCAAGATCTTTTTTTCCCAGAGATGCTGCCTGACCCTCAGAGTTACTCCAGCACTTTGTCTATATGGGTACAACCAAGCTGTTCGCAGTGTACAGATACAGGATAAGGGGGATAACATTTAGTGCATGATAAAGCCCAGTAATGCCTGATTAATGATAGTCTGAGGGTCTCCAATGAGGTAGATAGGAGGTCAGGACCACTGTAAGCACTGTTGCACTGTAAGTGCCTTCAGACACACAATGGGACGAAGCGAATCCCTGTGAGAGTTCAACCTTTGACTCTGTGACAGCTGGAGAACTGTACGGCAGCTCTGCATTTGAGCAACTTTTGGATGTAAAGTAGTTGCCCGCAGTATCATTTTATAACAAAATTAATTTGCTTTATTTACTAATGTAACAAATCCTGTCCAAAGTTTTCTTTAGAAGGTTCAGTTCAGTTGTGGGACTGCCAGAGGTTTGTAATTCCCGAAGGCAAAATCATTTGCTGCTCAATTCTCCTTGTCCCCTGTTAGGTTTGGCTGCCCAGGGCAATGGCCACGAGCCAAGATATGCAATAGTAGATAGAAATATCCCTTCAAGGTCAAGAAATAGTACAAGAATAACCCGACCTCCTCACTTAATACAGCAACAAAATAACACTGTATTGGCATAAAACACAAAGTGCTGGAGTAACTCAGTGGATTAGGCAGCATCTCTGGCGAACATTAAGATGTTGCCTGACTCGCTGAGTTACTCCAGCACTTAGTGTTTTTTGTTCAAGATTCCAGCATCTGCAGTTCCTTGTGTCTACTGTATTGGCATTCTCATTCGCTAATGTTTTGTTCACGCCTGTCAATGCATTTGAGGAAGGGGACCACGAGAGGCAAACATTGTCCAGTATGTGGAGGTTTAATCCTGCCAGCTAACGATTTGACCAGCATCTGTTGAACCAGGCTTGTTGGAAATTTAGTGGGAGACAGGCCCTTCTGCCCACTGAGTCTACACTGACCATCGCTCACCCGTTCACCTTAGTTCTATGTTATCCGACATTCTCATCCACTCCCTACACAATAGGGACAATTTAGAGAAGTCAATTAACCTACAAACCTGCATGTCTTTTGGGATGTGGGAGGAAGCCGGAGCACCCGGAGAAAACCCACGTGGTCAAGGGGAGAGCATGCAAACTCCACACTGACAGCACCCAGGATCGGAATCGAACCCGGGTCCCTGGCGGGTTCTGAAAGTTGTGGAATAGTTACAGAATCTGCAGGAGTCTTTAGAAGGTCTTTGCTCTGCTGTTGACATTTTATTTTATCATTTTGCTTTTAATTGGGGACATCAACTCCTGTCAACTTTGTGAAACATTCCATATTCTTTTGCTCCCCCTACCTAATGTTTGAGGTAAACTGTAAAAATACATGTAATCATAGACCACACATTGGGAAGGAAATATATTTTTTGATGATACGTCTATTAGTAAAAACATTGAAATTAGACCCTGCATATAAATAGGAGTCTTTAAGAACATCTGCTTTGAGGTATTCGAACGATCGAGTATTAAACTACTTTGTTTCCTTAAGTTTTGATTCTTGTTATTAGGAAACCAAATGATAGATGTAGACCAATTTTCAATTTGATAATTATTGATAAGGAGCCCTTTATTATTTCGCTCACTTGGGAAGTATAGTAATTTGTAATCTGAATACTCTTTTGTACCCTTAAACCATGCATTGAAAAAAACTTCACTTAGCATTGGTAACTTTTAGTTTGCTGAGAAAAAGTGTTTTATATAATCATGGAATTGTTACGGAACAGTGGGAGGCTATCTGGCCCATTAAGTCTGAGCTATCCCTTGGTAGAGAACTCCCATCTGTTCTGTCTGCTATTCTTTCCCCATATCCTTCCAAATAAGTCCCCCTCAAGTACCTATTCATGGTCTCTCTTGAAGGCAAGCATTGATTCTGTTCCCACAATACCTGTCTTGGGCTTCCCAGCTAAGGAGACTCTAGACAAGGTCAAGGAACAGCACCTCATCTTCTGTCTGGACAAGTGGCAGCCTTCCAGATTCAATACTGAACTCTACACTTGCTCCGTCAACGTCAGAACTGGTCATTTTCTGCTGTAAGTCATCTATCTGTGACGTTGACTCCGTTTTATTTTATTTTGCGCTTCTCTGCTGGCACACCTGGCCTGCCATGAGCAGCACATCATACTTTAGACTTTAAACTTTAGTGACGTCGCGTGGAAACAAGCACTTCAGCCCACCGAGTCCGCACCGACCGCGATCGCCCCGTACAGTGGCGCTGTCTTACACACGAGGGACAATTGATAATTTACAGAAGCCAATTAACCTACCAATCTGTACGTCTTTGGAGTGTAGAAGGGAGCCGGAGTAGCCGGAGAAAACCCATGCGGTCACAGCGACAACGTACAAACTCCATACAGGCAGCACCCGTAACCAGGATCGAACCCGGGTCTCTGGCGCTGCAAGGCAGCAACTCTACCGCTGCGCCACCATGCCACTCAGATCTTTGTCAGCCTCCAACTGCCCCAGTTGCAACTCTTAACAACTCTTGTCTCAACCTTTCACAGATATTTCCTTAGTCCGATGAATTCCTTACCCACCTACTCTGTGATTGAAAACTAACCTTTCCTCTTTTACAGTTTTGGCAAAGGATTTTTACTTCAAACATTAGCTCGGTTTCTCTTTCTGCAGCTGCTGCCTGATCTGCATTCTCCCTTTTTGTTCCAGATTCTATTTACTCCTTGAGATTGGAAAAAAAGATCCTAATGTCAGTAGATACACATTATCAATCCCCGCCCCCTTCTTGCGTCTTTGCCCCAGTGTGGCCTTCACACTTGAAACTGCCCCCCCCTCCAGATGGTTATGGCTTTCTCAATATTTTCACCAATAGAAACAATCCCAATTTCTGCATTTCTAACCTTGTAGCCGAAATCGTGTTAGAGATACAGCACGAAAACAGGCCCTTCAGCCCACTGAGTCTGCGCTGACCAATGATCCTGCACACCAATACTATCCTACTCACTCTACGGACAGTTTACAATTTCACCAAGCCAATTAACCTACAAACGAATGAATGAATTGGCCAAGTATTCACATACAAGGAATTTGCCTTGGTGCTCTGCCTCAAAGTGACAACATGACATACAGTGACAGTTAGGAGTGACATTAATAATATTAATAATAATAATAATAATAATAATAATAAACCTGTACGTCTTTGGACCGTGGGAGGAAACCAGAGCTCTCGGAGAAAACCCACGCAGGTCACAGGAAGAACGTACAAACTCTGTAGAGACAGCACCCATGCTCAGGATCGAACCCGGGCCTCTGGCACGGTAAGGCAGCAACTCTACCACTGTGCCAACATGCTGCCTATCTGGAGAAATATTCTAATGTGTTGCTGATGGCTTGGTAATAAAACCAATTGGTAAATGGCTAATTTGCTTAAATGAAAACTAGTTTGTTTCATAGCTAACTGTCCGAACCCTTCATGGGTTAGATTGAGAAAATATTAACTCTCGAGATAAGATTATCATTCCTTATGGCGTTCAATCTCTTCTACATCTCTCATGATAGCAGTTTCATTCTGCATTATTAATGTGGAAAGAAAATAAAGGAGATGCATTCAGAATCTATGTTTAAAATGTAGACATTTTATAATTGATGTAGAGGCAAGTGGTAAAGGATTTCACAAACAAGTCAAGCCTAAAGTCTAAAGTACTTCCAAGCAAAATGCCCCCTCCCCAGCCTTCTTTGATTCGCAGCCTCAATGATAAAAGACAAAAATAAAGGTTAAAAATGTGTTTGGGTTTGGATTATGGAGATTTCCCATGGATATGATTACATTTCATTCAAACCCAAGATGCTGTGAAATCAAAAAAGAAGGAATCGTGAAGCAATGTCGACCGCTGGGTCACATGGCAGCTCTTATTGGAAAGTATTCTGTTAGGACAGGGGGAAATTAATTGAGGTCTGCAGCTATGAAACCATCTGGAATGATTTGAGAGCTTGTGAGCCATTTAAACAGGTTAGCCGGCATCACAGAACTGTCCCCTAGGCTGAAGCAAGATTGTGGGTTCAACCAGGTGGAAAATGGTCCATTTGCTGCATTTGAACGCTAAACTTTATCATGGGATTGTGATTCACATGCTCTCATAGAACTTGATGTCACTGTGTTAAGAGCCTGTCTGCCGGTTTGCTCTGACTTTCTCACTTTGATATTAAAGTGATCCCCCCCTCTGGCGATGATAACGTTTTGACATGTTCTTCTAATGCAGAAGAAACGCAAAGTAGATCAATGCTATCTTTCTCAGGATGATTAATTTGGACTCGGTTTCAAAGTAAACACCATTACTTACCCATGAGTAATAATTGTAAAGATTCACCGGCCTGTTATTTCTGTTCGTTGCCATAACACAGATTTATTTCAAAATGAATATAGAACTGCTTGTAATCTGCCCAGCCCTTTTTCTTTGCTTCCCGACTAAAATTAATATGAAAAAATAAATTCTACCTGTGACATTGAGTGACTGTTGCAAACATTACGCACCATCTATCTCCCCCAATGTTATTTCATACAAGCCATTCCTTTTTTACTGTGCCAGTATTGGTCACGCACTCTGGTGTCTGAGCTGGTCCGTACAGCCACCAGGCTATTAAACACTACAACCTGCAAATAAGCTCTGACCTACATGGACTTGGAGGCATTGGTTTTGTCTTTTTGCACTATTATTGTTTGTTTGTTTTTATGTGTATGTATGTATAAGACATATGACAATAAAACATTCTTGACTCACAAAGGTGGACCCGGTGCGGTGGAGGGGATGAGGTGGGGGGGTTGGGAGAAGGGGGGGGGGGGGGGGGGGATGATAAGGAAGTGGGGCTATATTGAATACTTTTTGTAACTTTGTTGACGCCCAATATTTGGCGACTCTGCATACTTTCACTGAAATTCACTGTACCAAATACATGTGACAACAAGGTATCAATCAATCGATCGATCGATCAATCAAATTTCTTGACTCGTTACTTATTATCTTTCCCTTTCAGGCAGGTTCCAAATTCAATCTGAAGAAGGGTTTTGGCCCGATAAAGTTGCCTATTCCATTCGCTCCATAGATGCTGTCGCACCCGCTGAGTTTCTGCAGCATTTTTGTCTACCTTCATTCCTGACTCTGCTACTGCAGCTTATCAGGTTCAGCTGACAGTACTATTCAGAAGCGTTGCCCTAAAAAAAAAACTGCTCTCTCGGCATTCCATCATAGCTCTGAATGGTTTGTAATGTCCATGAACGGTTTGTAATGTCCATCCAACAATTGTAATTCTTGTTAAATGGATGGGATAGCAGTCTAACATGCAGATGGCAAAGTGGCAATGCAAGGATCAATCAACTAGTCCATGCATGACTCCTATTTTCATGGTAGAGTCACAGAACCACACAGCACTGAAACAGGCCTTCATCCCGACCATCTACATTTGTCCCACCTGCTCATGTCTGGCCCATTTCCCTCTAAACCATTCCTGTCCATGCACCCGTCCAAATATCTTTTAACGTATTTTTAATGATATTTGATAAAGATAGTGGGTATGAAATAATGCTGCTTGTCCCGCTGAGTTACTTCAGCATTTTGTGTCTATCTTCAGTGTAAACCAGCATCTGCAGTTGCAGTTGCAGTTGCAGTTGCAGTTGCAGTTGCAGTTGCAGTTGCTACACCAGGTAAACAATAGCTGGGGTGATCGGGGCCTTTGGACCCCACATGATGTTATTTTACATTGACGCCGGCAAAAATCGGGCTGTTATCCAAGACCAAATCAAACCAGCCCCTGTTGACAGGCATTTGTAGCCTAAAAATAATCATATTACGATACCAAAGGGGGATTTTAACTCCACCTGCACAACAAAAGCCAAAGCGACAGACTTACTGTTGGTTTTCTGTCTCACCGCCATCTTCCCACTGCTATTTTAATAGGTGGCCGCAGTGTTTGCCTGAGCCTCAAGCGTACGTTTCAATCAAATTCCTATCACTCCCAAAGCTCTTCTATGGCTTTCTGAATAAAGCATCTGCTCACTAGAAGTTTTGGGCTGGGAAGCAGGTTTAGGAAAAAAATTGTTTTGGTGCAGTAATGTTTTTTCCAGGCCCATGGAATCTAATATGAGTCTTTGTCATCCAATGTATTATGAAAGATAGACACAAAATGCTGGAGTAACTCAGTGGGACAGGGAGCATCACTGGATAGAAGGAATGGATGATATTTTGGGTCGAGACCCTTCTTCAGACTGAATCATGGGAGAGGGAGAGATAGAAACGTGGAAAGGTAAGGTGTGAAAACCAATGATCAAAGGGGACGAAGTCATGGAAAATGTAGAAGGATCTTTGTTAGCTGAGGGGAAGGTGACGACGATTATAGTCGGGGCATACAATCATACATATTAGTCAGAGAGCTAGGATGGGGGAGGGATGAAGAGAGAGGAAGGGCAAGGTTACTTGAAGTTAGAGAAGCCAAGATATCTAGTCATATATTGTAGTCTTATGTAGTGAGAAAAACTGCAGATGCTGTTTGACCTGCTCAACCTTTCTGACGTTTTCTGTTTTAAATACCCAGGTAAAGTTGTACATGCTTGATCAATTAACAATAGCCCAATAAATCATCTTAGGTGCAGCAATTTTCCCACAATAGCATTAATCAGACCACCATTTGAAGATTGGAGGGTAGGTGACGTTAATGAATTTGAGTCACAGTATGAAGGGTGCTCACAATGTGCCAGGATCACAGGACTAGCTGGAGGGCAATCTCCTCATTGTTAAGAGATGCCTAACGCACCCATGGGAAAAACCTCAGAGAACATCTAAGGGCAGACGCGACATTTGTTACCAGATGCATACACCATTTATTGTCGACTGATTTATCACTGTTTCTCTATCCTCACTAAATTTATTACATTTGTCACTTCAACATTTTTCAGTCTAAATAATTAATTTAAGGGTTTCTGAATTCCGCCAACATTTCCTTTTGGAAGATTGGAAAAATTTTATGATTCATTTGTGTTTAATTAAATAAGGCTGGCATAGTTTGAATATTTTCAGAACAATACAGATACTCAATTCTAATTAAAAATGATGATTAGAGGCTTTAATAATAAAAGCGCCAGGGCTGAGGATGCTCAGGCAGGTGCTGGTCATTTAGAGCCTTTGTGTGTTGTTGCTTTTAGTGCAGACAGCTCTTAGAACTGAGTGTACAGTATATGAGACCAATTTATATAGTCAAAGGCACCTGCTGCTCACCAATTCTGACTGGAGTAGTAGTTTGATATTGTGTGCCTAATAGCTTCACAGCTTGCTGCTACTCAAGTCTAACACCCTCCTGCTAAAGCCCATGACCAACATACTGTGTGATATGCCGACTCCAACTGAGGAAACCAAGTCCGCAGATAGACCGAGTGAGAGACTACCGTTGCTGGCCATTGGGGGGCAGGGTGTGGTGGAGGCGCCCCTCAAAAAAGGGTGTTGGAAGGAACTGCAGATGCTGGTTTAAACCAAAGATCATAGAGCGGAGCAAGATAGACCACTCCTGCAAAATCCAATGGACTGACGTGTAGTACGCAGCGGAGCGTAACGTCCGCCATTTCAGTAAACCCGACCCAACTTCAGTTACACCTCTCGCAGTGTAATCAGCGTTGCGGGGGAACAGTTTGTGTTTACTATGTTTATAGTATGTTTATAGTATCTTTGCTTGGACACCATGTAATATTATGTTTATTATAATACACTTATAATACAATGTTTATAGTATATTTGCTTGGAGCCCTGCACACAGACTGCATATCCAGCCCCCAGGTGCAACACTCACAGACTCTGCTACCAGAAGTCAGGCTATTGAATCAATCTGGAGTTTGACACTGTCACTGTCACTACACAGACTCTGCTAACTAGAAGACACGTTATTGAGCCAGGGTGGAGTTTCAGTACATGGAACTCTGCTACCAGAGTCCCACAGTAGGGATACCAGCCCCAGCACTAACAGTCCATCTTCGACCTCTCTCGGCCGGTAACACCGTTTCCAGCGGAAACGACTCCCGCGGCAGTGACACCGATCCTGGCGCTCCCTGCACAAGACGCTGTTCCCAGCGGAGAGAAACTGTCCTCACTATAAAGGCGAACCCTCTCTGCCTCTCCGCTCACGCTTCGCATTCGTAGGATGTGCGCAGTGAGGGGTAAACTAACACAGGCATGGAACTCGCTATCAAAACATGGAGGGGACCGGGGGACAGGGGGACACAATGTTTTGGCGGCCGCGCGCGCATGTGCACACGCACACACACATGCGCGAGGCTTTGGAGGCTCAATCCAGCGCTAAATGCAGTTCAACTCTGCCTGTCTCGCGGGTTAACTACAGCCCTGCCTGGACTGACGGGACACCAGCGCTGCTTTTCCGCGCTGCCCATATTTCCCGCAAGCCCAGGCAGGTTAACCTGGCGGGACAGGCAGAGTGAGCTGGGTTTAGTGCTGCTTCTCTGCGCTGGCTGTGAGCCCGGAGGTACAGCTCGTGTCTGACTCCCGACCTCTCTGACCGCCAGTAGGGGGGGGGGGGGGGGGCACTCGGGTGGGGACGGGACAGCGCTGGAGAGCCGGCCGGGATTGATCCGTGCTGTGGGTGAGGCGCAGGTCTGTGCCACGTCTCCCTCCTCCAATCATCGCACACTATCCTCAGTCCCACCCCTCCCCCAATCTTCCCTCCTCCAATCATCGCACTTAATCATCATGTCCCGCCCCCATTGCCTGCTGACCGACTCTCTCTCGTCCAATCGGCGCCCTCGATCAGCAGTCCCACCTCCACTGTCTCGCGGAAAGCGGAGATTTTAAAATCAGGATGACAAAATCCGGATGTCCCCCACCTCTCAAAACATGAAGGGACGTGTCCCCTCTGCCCCCCCCCCCCCCTCCACGAGGAATCATCTCACTGGGGAGCATGAGGTAACTCACAGAGAGCGGAGAGGGAGAGAGTGGGAGGGAGGAAGGTGGAGGGAGCAGGCAGGGAGAGAAGGAGGGAGGGAGAGAGAGGGGGGAGGAGAGGGCGGGGAGAAAGGGGAAGGGAGAGGGAGGGAAGGTGAGAGAGAGGAGGGAGAGAAGAAGGGGGAAAAAGGGTGGAAAGGAGAGAGAGGGACAGAGACGGGAAGGAGAGAGGAGTGAGAAGGGGAGGGAGAGAAGAAAAGGGAGAGGGAGGGAACAACGGACAATAGGAAGAGGCGAAGGTGGACACTGCGAGAGAGGGGAGTGGAGAGATGTCACAGAAGGAAAGAGTGGGGAGGAGAAGGGGGGAAGAGCGAGGTAAAGGATGGGGTCAGAACGAGAGACAGCAAGGGAGAGGGTAGAGGGAGAGATCGGGGGAGGAGAGAGAGAGAACTGCGGGGACAAGCGGGTCAGAACGCGATGCCGTGAGAGGAGAGAGAGACGGTGCGCGGGTGGGTCGGGGAGAGGTGGGTAGAGGAAGAGACTGAAATGAAACAGGGAGAGAGAGAGAGAGAGAGAGAGAGAGAGAGAGAGAGAGAGAGAGAGAGAGAGAGAGAGAGAGAGAGAGAGGGAGAGAGAGAGAGAGAGGGGACGATCTGGAGTTTTACACTAGAGGCCGAGAGGAGGGACCAAAAAAAAGATGATTTGTGCGGTATTTGGTAAAATAATAGTAATATGAAGACGCCATGACCAAAGCAAAGATACTAGAGCGGAGACGGAAGCCGGTTACAGAAATGGCGCTAAAGATTACCCATGACCTACTACGGATTTTTTGTCGAGTGGACTATCTTATCTGATTCGCTATAGTATCTTTGGTTTAAACCACAGATAGTCACAAAAAAGCTGGCCGTAACTCAGGCAGCATCTCTGGAGAGAAAGAATGGCTGACATTTGGGGTAGAGACACTTCTTCACACAAGGGAAGGGATATCACCCCCGGGGGCTGACGGGTAAAATTAAGTTTTTTTGCGAACACTACCAAATATAATGCTAACGAATGTGTGCTCAGCCGTGGAGAATGTTGGAGGAATCTTGCACAGTTCTTGTTTTATACATGGTTTTTTTTATCCTGAATAACATTTTTTTAGTTTTTTTTTAATTCTGCACCCCACCCCCAAGTTATTGTCAGGGGACGTGTATGTTCCTGGCTCTGCCTTCACTGCCTACTCTTGTGCTCTCGATATTTTTAAATCCCTGTAGATGATAAACAGTGATTTGGTGCAAAGTATTATTCTGCAGATGGAAATAAAGACTGTGAGTCTTGCCCAGAGCCAGGCTGTGATCTTCCTATAACTTAACTTTATCCAACCGGGTAATTGCAATTTGGTGTATCTGCCAATCGCAGGATAATTTTATTTGAATAGCTACATGGCATTCCTACCTTATTGCTAAATGCAGGATGGTTGCAGTTTGAAGCTTTTCAATAAAATCCATGTGCCAACATCCAACAGAGTCAGGAAGTACACAGGCCAGTAAAAGACTGAAGCCAATCCCTGGAGATCAAACAAAATGCAATTAGATAAACATGCTAAAAAAAAGTGTTTAAATTTAATTGCATGGGTCTTTTGTTGTCAATATTCTGAGGATGAACGTTAATTTTACCGAGAGTCGAAAGGACTAAAATTACTTTTATGTCCCTTCAGAAATCTTTACCGGACACCATCACATGATCGGTCACCGCCTGCTATGATTTTAGTACCCTTTACGCACAGAGTGATCTATTTACCAGGCAATACTATTTTTTGCAGCACAAGGAGGAGCTTGGGCATGTTGTCCTCTCCTCGGAGGGACCATCTTTGGGCAGAACTTGGTCTGCACATACCAGTGCTGGAATTGGACACACAAGTAGACAATAGACAATAGACAAAAGGTGCAGGAGTAGGCCATTTGGCCCTTCGAGCCAGCACCGCCATTCAATGTGATCATGGCTGATCATCCCAATCAGTACCCCGTTCCTGCCTTCTCCCCATATCCCCTGACTCTGCTATTTTTAAGAGCCCTATCTAGCTCTCTCTTGAAAGCATCCAGAGAACCTGCCTCCACCGTCCTCAGAGAATTCCACACACTCACCACTCTCTATGAGAAAAAGTGATTCCTCGTCTCTGTTCTAAATGGCTTACTCCTTATTCTTAAACTGTGGCTCCTGGTTCTGGGCTCCCCCAACATCGGGAAAATGTTTCCTGCCTCTAGTCTGCCCAAGCCCTTAACAATCTTATATGTTTCAATTGAGATTGAAGTAATGTAAGTCCCACGCTTACCTTTGTGTAGGAAGGAACTGCAGATGCTGGTTCACGCTGAAGGTAGACACAAAATGTTGATTAACTCAGTGGGACGGGCAACATCTCTGGAGAGAAGGAATGGGTGACGTTTCAGGTCGAGACCCTTCTTCAGACTGTAGAAGACTTCAGTCTGAAGAAGGGGCTCATCCCAAAACATCACCCATTGCTTCTCTCCCGAGATGCTGCCTATCCGACTGAGGTACTCCAGCATTTTGTGTCTACCTTCCATGCTTGTCTTTCATCTATCTGGCTCCATCACAATGATCAACACTGCACTGAACACCAACTACCATTTTATTCTTGACCTCTGTCAAGCCTGGGCTTTGAATGTTGATCCTTCCAAAATTCGCCATCCAATTGAATTGGAAGATACAGCATGAAAAGAGGCCCTTCAACCCACTGATTTCATGCTGTCCATTGATCACCAGTTCACACTAGTTCTATGTTCGCCCACTTTCGCATCTACTGCCGCACATTAGCGCCAATTTACAGAGGGCCAATTAACCTACTAACCCGCACGTCTTGGAGTGTGGGAGGAAACTGGGGAACCCGGGGAAAATGCACGCAGGTCACAGGGAGAACGTGCAGACTCCGAACAGACAGCACCCATAGTCAGGTTTGAACCCGGGTCTCTGGTGCCGTAAGGCAGCAACTCTACCGCTGCACCACTGTGCCACCCCGAAACCTAAACCTACAATCTAAATCAATTGGAAAACTACTCCTCCGTGAACAACTTGCATTTGAAATATGGATTTTAGGGGAAGCAGTAGTCAAATATAGTGGGAACCCCAGAAATTGAAGGGTTCTAATAGCAGAGTTATATCTTTCAAAATATGGATCTAAAATTAAATCAGCCATCAACTTATTACTTTTCTAGGAGAACAGAGAATATGGTAGGGGCTGGGATTGTACATTGAAAAACTGGACAACGTAGTGTATTTTAACATTGCTTACTTTGCCTTAGATTAGTGCGGGTGTCAGGGGTTATGGGGAGAAGGCAGGAGAATGGGGTTAAGAGGAGAAAATAGATCAGCCATGATTGAATGGTGTGGGTAGACTTGATGGGCCGAATAGCCTAATTCTTCTCCTATCACTTATGAGTGTGGCGAGGCAGAATTAGCAAACTTCATGCAGCTAAATTATAGACAATAGACAATAGACAATAGGTGTAGGAGTATGTCATTCGGCCCTTAGATCCAGCACCGCTATTCAATGTGATCATGGCTGACCCATCCCCAATCAGTACCCCGTTCCCGCCTTCGCCCCATATCCCCTGACTCCGCTATCTTTAAGAGCCCTATCTAGCTCTCTCTTGAAAGCATCCAGAGAACCTGCCTCATACAGTGACAAACTTGTATCCAGAGAACCAGTTTCCACCGCCCTCTGAGAAAGAGTATTTCCACAGACTCACAACTCTCCGTTCTAAATGGCTTACCCCATATGCAACCAAGACAGGATGTTCAGTGTCCTACAGAATGTTTTACCACAACTAGTATTCAAACTTTGCTCTTCAGTTCTGTGGTCATTTCACCACAGAATTGTCCCAATCAAATATTTGACTCCAATGTAAAATATGCATGATGCAGAATACCTGGAAAACAAAGAGTAGTTGCATTTACGTGTTGCATTATGCCCCGGTGTGTTTTATTGCTATTTAGATGCGGCCACTGTAGTTATGCAGGAAATGTGGCAGGAAAGTCACATGTTGAGTAAAGCAATTATGATCAGAGAAGCTGATCTTTAGATGTTTATTCGAATACATCTATATTCTGGATACAAGAGAGAACTCCTGTGCTCTACGTATAGAGTGCCATGGGACCCTTTGCATCTGCCTAAGAGGGAAATGACATTTCAGGTGGTGTAGATGTTTATTAGAATGGAAGACCAGATTTTGTGTTCTTTTACTGTGGTTTGCATTGCATAAAGTAAGTACTGTTTAGACTGTACCAGCAAACACATTTTAACAGTTATTTGCCTATTTAAAAATAAAGAATTTATTTTACCAATTTAAAAAAAAGAAACCGAGTGCATTCAAGTTGATAATTCAAAACTGATGCTGTGAATTAATTTCAGCACAGTCTTATTATCCTCAGCACACAGCCTTATCACTCACAATGCAGCGCCAATTAAATGTAGCATAGTCTAACCAACGATGGTTTAGTACCAGTTAAACTCAGCAGCTTGTTACCAATTATATTCCACAGCCTGACCAGCTTCAATACTGCAAGATTCGTTGTGCAAGGAAATGGCTGCCTGTTCCTGCTTTGTGACATATTGTATCTTTTCCCTCAAGCTTATGTCACCCAATGTTTATAGCTTTTTTTTGCTGTAAAATTTGTCCAAAAAGTGTCTCCACATGGCTTGAAATGTCACTGTGTTTAGCACCACCATCAACGTTGGTTTCTATAAATTACTAAAGCTCTGATCTTGTTATCTTCCGGTTTGCGCGGTCATTCCATTTGCGCAAAAACGGTACACGATAGCGCTACAATTTTTCACCAGCTTACTCACCATTCTCCTGAGCAGCGATTGCGCCAAGTTTTGTTCCGATCGGTGGTCTGATGTAAAAGTTAGCAAGGTTTAAAAAGTCTTAAAAAACGCGCGCAGACCGATCTCCTCTCCTGCCGTTCAGCGCCGCGTCTATTGGTCTTTTCTTCTGTCAATCCACGGGACGGTCCGCCCCTTCCTGCGCCATCGCGTCTTTACTGGAGCTGAGGGAGGCTCTGGATGGCCGGCAGACGTCTCCAACCGGACACAATTTTTGGGTCGGATACCCAGCCCAGCACAGCCCAGCGTCAGAGACCCAGCCCAGCCTGGAGTCGGAGATGTCGCCAATGTCGCCAAACGGAAAGCTGGTCGTTCTTCTCTGGTGGAGGAGAACGACCAGCGCCCGCTGTGAGTCCCCATCGCACGTCAGCTCCAACCCCTTCCCCTTGGGTCCCCCTCGCTGGCTCCGGCCCCCCTCCCCTGTGATACCACCATCTCCCCCACAACCCCCGTCTTTTCTCCGAGCTCTCTCCCCCACACAACCCCCCCGCCCACAACCCGCCCCCCCCCCCCCAGCCCACATCCCGCCCACAGCCCCCCCGCCCACCCCACCTCAACAATGGTCCCTCTGAGGACAACATCCCTGTAGGAGGGAATTTTGTACTTTACCCACACCCTTTAACTGACAAGCTCCCCCCTTGTGCTCCAAAAAATAATGCTGCTGGCAAATAGTTCACTCGGTGTGTAAAAGATACTAAAACGATAGCACGAGCAATAGGATGGCGCACAGCAAAAATGTCTGAAGGGACGTGAAAATAATTTGAGTGCATTGTGCTTATGCATATAAGACCTATCCGTGATGATGGATGCTGCGTTTTTGAGGCCGTGCCTCATGTAGCTGCTCCGTGCGTCCACCACTTTCCACTGCTTCTTGAGTTCCTGTGTATTGAAACAGGCAAAGATGCAACCCGTGAGGATGCTTTTTACAGCACATCTGTGGAGTATTCGGTGCTATACCAGGGTGGCACAGTGCGCAGTGGTAGAGTTGCTGCCTTACAGCGCCAGAGACATGGGTTCGATCCTAACTACGAATGCTGTCTGTACAGAGTTTGTATGTTCTCCTTGTGGCCGTGTGTGTTTTGTCCGGGTGTTCCGGTTTCCTCCCACAGTACCCCGTTTGATCTCAGCAACCCCCCCCTCCCCACCCTGCTGTGTCCCCCGTTCATTCCCGACGGCCCTCCGCTGGATCCCCACATCAGTGTCCGTGGCCCCCCAACCGGGTCTCCCCTTCATTCTTGGGAGGCCCCCCCCAGCCATTGCCCCCCCTTCAATCTCAGCGACCCTCCTCGCTAACGGTAAGCCATCCACTGGAGCCATCGTTGCAACCACTTGGTAGGGGATGGCTACACACCTCTGCTCCAGGATGAAGCACCCACCCACATATAATGATGTTACACTGGCAATATACACCATTGTAAAACAAATATTTGTTCAACAACATTAACTTATGCCAATTCATTCACACAGAGGACCCTATTCTCCAGTCAACCAAACCTTTGAAGTCAAGAATCAAGAGTCAAGAGTTTTATTGTCATGTGTCCCAGATAGAAGAATGGAAGTCTTACTTGCTGCAGCACAACAGAATATGTAAACATAGTACATAACGGGAGAACAAATGTTCAGTGTGTATTTATACACATACACACATACTCAATAAACAAACAATTAGAATGCAATAATTATAATAGTTTGTTATAGTTCCGAGCTTATTTGGTGTCATGCTTAAGAGAATGATGGCTGAAGAGAAGAAGGTGTCCCTGAACCTGGACGTTACAATTTTCAGGCTCCTGTACCTTCTTCCCGATGGCAATGGTGAAATGAGTCTGTGGCCAGGATGGCGTGGGTCTTTGATGATGTTGGCTGCCTTTTTGAGCCAGCAAATTCGATAAATCCCTTCGATGGTGAGGAGGTCAGAGCAGGGCAGTGGTAGAAACTTTTTGGAGTCTTTTCCGCTCCTGGGCATTCAGGTTGCCAAACCAGGCCATGATGCAGCTTGTCGGTATGCTTTCTATTGTGCAGTTTAGTTTAGCGATACAGCACGGAAACAGACCCTTCGGCTCACCGAGTCCGCTCCGACCAGCAATCCCCGCACATAAACACAGCCATACGCACACTAGGGACAGTTTACACATACACCAAGCCAATTAATCTCCATATTTGCACGTCTTTGGAAACCGAAGTTCTCAGGAGAAAAACCCACATGGTCAAAGTCAAAGTCAAGTCAAAAGAGTTTATTGTCATGTGTCCCTGACAGGACAATGAAAATCTTTCTTTGCATAGCACAACAGAACATAGTAGGCATTGACTACAATTCTATACGTAAATACACACATGAATTAATAAATTAATAAAGTGCAAATAACAGATGGAGGGATATTAATGTTCAGAGTTCCGAGCCAGGTTTAATAGCCTGATGGCTGTGGGGAAGTAGCTATTCCTAAACCCGGTTGTTGCAGTCTTCAGGCTCCTGTTCCTTCTACCCGAAGGGAGAGCAGGGAGATGAGTGTGTGGCCAGGGTGGTGTGGGTCCTTGATGATGCTGCCAGCCTTTTTGAGGCAGCGACTGCGATAAATCCCCTCGATGGAAGGAAGGTTCGAGCCGATGATGGACTGGAGAAACTAGTGTTTACTAGTTTTTGTAGTCTTTTCCTCTCCAGGGCGCTCCAGGTCACAGGGTGATTGTACGAACTCCATACAGACAGCACCCGTAGTCGGGATTGAACCCGGGTGTCTGGCACTGGAAGGCAGCAACTCTACCGCTGCGCCACCATGCCGATGTCAGGCAGCATGTTGAAATGTTCAATCAAAGTATTTCATTTCTTCAACTTTGGCATCGTGACATCGCCTTTAAATCCAGCCCCTTTAAACGGTGCCCCATGTAGTCGAAGGAAAAGCTACAAATGTGCACAACCTGCCTTAGGTTTGAATCTTGGTGACGGAAGGTTTAAGCTGCACTTTGTGTCATTTGGAGAGAGGCTGGACATTGGACCAATAATGGAGTAATTCGGTGCCCTTCTGACACTGAGAAAACATTTTCAATCTACGCTGGAGAAAATCAATTTTTAAGCACTTAGTATCTAAAAGCAGTAATATGCGATTCAATTTTCAGTTCAAATAGATTTACATAATTAAATTTATGGAAGTTATTAAATTAATTATAAAAATAAATCTACTTAAAACAGCTTAAAAGGTTGAAAACGAGTATATTAAGAACATTAAGTGAAAGAAAGGGAAATAAACAAACTGATTACCTGCCATTGTTTTCATCAAGGTGAGCGACCTTCAGGTAAGTGTGAACTTGCTGCCTCATATGTTCCCGTTCTGTCGCTGGTATCAATACTGAGCCCAGTAGACAGATCAAGAGGTAAGTTCATGTCACAGGAGCAGAATTAGGCCATTCAGCCCATCAAATCTACACCACCATTCAATCATGGTTGATCTATCTTTCACTCTTAACCCCATTCTCCTGCCTTCTCCTCAAAATCCTTGACACTCTTACTAATCCGGAATCAGTCAATCTCCACCTTAAAAATACCCTATGACATGGCTTCCACAGATGCCAATGGCAATGAATTCCACAGTTTCACCACCCTTTGACTAAATATATTCCTCCGCATCTTCTTTCTGAAGGTACGTCCTTTTATTCACAGACTGTGCCCTCTGATCCTAGACTCTTCCACTGGTGAAAACATTCTCTCTACTCTATCCGGACCTTTCACTATTTGATGTTTCAATGAGGTCCTCCCTCATCCTTCTCAACTTGTCATTCACATTGGGTGCTATCCTGCCACCTGTGTTATACCATGGAGCTCTCAAACACAGAACTCCAGACAGAAGGAAGTACGTTTAAGCTTGTTACGTTTAAAAATGAGCATCACTGGCTTTAGCAGGTCTGAAAGGTGCTATACAAATGCAAGCCTTCTGGCTTTTTACTATTTTATCAACTTTTAGGACGATCTTTACGTTTTACATCTTCATATAAGCTTTAGGGAATAATATCACCTTTTGTGACTCCGAGTGATATTTTAATTGATTATGCTCTCGTAAATTGCTTTGGAATATTTTTCTAATTGAAAGCACCATTTAAGAAGTTGTTATTTTAGTGCATATTTGATTGAGATGAGTCTAGTTTGTATTTTCTTTGTGTAATTTCTCCTCAACACCCTTCAAATAATTGGAATTATTAGAAATGTTCAACTAAATTTTCAACCTTCCTTTCTATAAAATAAATTAAAGATTGATTTGAGGAGACAATGAATAATTCACCGCGTAGCTGAAATGGGTTGAATGTGCCACTCTCCTTTAATGCCGAAGAGAAACAAAATAGAACTATGCAGTTACATTTGCAGCTCAGAACTTGTACCTTGTTTAGACCTTCAGTTTGTGTTTTAATGAGGGAGAATTAAATGTTACCCTCTGTGTTGTGACTGCTTTCCAAAGTGAAATCCCTGCCATGTGCTCTGCAGACTTCCCCATCCCCCTCCTTTTGGATGGAGCTATTCTTCATTTCAACATTCGTGGGTTCAAAAGCAATTGAGTAACCCTATCTATAAGGCAAATTGCAGTGAATGTCCGTTCATTATTATAACACACTGCTTGATGAAGTGCCACGTTTGTCATATAACTGTGATCGCATCGCTTGCCTACACTTATTATTACCCATGTGTAGGAAGGAACTGCAGATTCTGGTTTAAACCGAAGATAGACACGATATGCTGGAGTAACTCAGCGGGCCAGGCAGCCTCTCCGGAGAGAAGGAATGGGTGAGGTTTTGGGTTGAAGTTTGTATCTGAAGAAGGGTCTGGACTCATTACCTATATAAGGAATAAGTCTTCACCAGGTACAGCAGAACTGGTGGTTTAAGTGGAACCGTCTTCATATATCTTCCTGTACGTAGAGATTGATTAAGAGGATTAAAACAAAGACATGGACCACACGTGGAGATTGCATAGTGAATTATATATGCCAGTTTTCTTTTTATCATGAACTCTAGTAATAGGAGCAGTGAGGAGGTTTAAATAGAGCACCTTCTCTCACTGTGTCCTTGTGAATCAAAACCCAACATAAGTAAAGGGGAAGTGTCTAATTTGGGCAGGGACCGGATAGCCAGGTGACCACCAGCTTTTGGAGGTGGTTGCAAGGACAACTGACTGCACTGTCTTAGAAGAGGATGGGTAATCAGTGAAGAATTCTCCTTCCAGCTTAACTGTTGATGAGTTCCTATAGCTTCAGTGCTGGGAAAAAGACACCTCCTTGAAATGTTTTCATCAACAAGTGTGGACACATCATAACCATAATCATATTTTATTAGCCAAGTATGTTTTGCAACATACGAGGAAATTCATTTGCCACACAGTCATACCAATAAAAAGCAACAGAACACACAAAATACATTTAAACATAAACATCCACCACAGTGACCCCTCCACATTCCTCACTGTGATGGAAGGCGACAAAAAAGTTCAATCTCTTTGCTTCATTGTTCTCCTGCGGTAGAGGGCCTCGAGCCTTCTGTTGACGGGGTGATCTTGACTCCCGTAGCGTTTGGGCCCTCATGTCAGGGCAATCAAGCTCCTGCATTGGGGGGGGGGGGGGGGGAATCTCAGCTCCCCCACTCCGGGCGATCTGACCCCGGGTCGGGGCTGGTCGAAACCTTCTGAGTCATTTGGAGCTTCCCGACGTCAGTCTCTACCCGAGACTGCAAGCCCCTCGATGGTGAAATCCGCAGGCAAGGGATCGGCTCCGATGGTAAGTCCACGTCCCTGCAGTCAGTCCCGAGCAAAGCCTCCAGCTCCATTATGTTAGGCTGCAGAGCGATCGGAGATACGATCCGGAAAACAATCGCATCTCTGGCAAGGTAAGAGATTGAAAAAAAGTTTCCCCCGACCCCCTCACCCACCCCCCACATAAAACAAACCAGACAACATTAACACATGTTTTAAAATCCCACTAAATATAACAAAAAAAACAAAAAGACAGACAGACTATTGGCGAGGCTGCCATCGTGCGGCGCCCCCTGGTGCTAAGTGACATCACGGACCATAACCACTGCTGGGAAAGAGAAGCAATGCTTATAGAGCGGAACAGGATGGGCACAGTGGCGTAGTGGTAAAGTTGCTGCCTTACAGCAACAGAGACCCAGGTTCAATCCTGACTACGGATGCTGTCTGTAGGGAGTTTGTACGTTCTCCCTGTGACCGTGTGGGTTTCCTCTGGGCGCTCCAGTTTCCTCCCACATTCCAAAGATGTGCATGTTTATAGGTTAATTGACCCCAGTGCATCTAGAGCGGATGAGAAAGGCGGATAACTGGTGTGTACAGGTGATCGATGGTAGGCATGAACTTGATGGGCCGAAGGGGCTGTTTCTATGCTGTGTCTAAACGAAACAAAACTAAATTGGCTGATAGTAATCTAAAGCACTGCCACATAGTGTCATCATAAATTGGATTTCCAGCTATGATTCTTAACAACACAAAAAAGACACAAAGTGCTGGAGTAACTCAGCAGGTCAGGCAGCATCTCTGGAGAACAAACAAGGGTCTCGACCAAAAACCTCACCTATTCCTTTTCTCCAGAGATGTTGCCTGTCCCTCTGAGTTACTCAGGCTTTTTGTGTCTAAGTCCCGACCTGAAACATAGCCTATCCATTCACTCCAGAGGTGCTTGCTTCACCTGCTGAGTTGCTCCAGCACTTTGTGCCTTTTTTTTGTAAACCAGTATCTGCAGTTACTTGTGTCTACCAATTTACGCCAGCCTGTGCACCAGAGGAAGGCTGGGATGAGAAGGAAGCCTCACTGGCTTCAATTAGTAATTTACTGTGAGCAATGCACCACGCAACTCTCAGGAGAAAGAAAATAGACGGGGCAAAAGAAAGAGATAAAGAATTTAATAATATTCAGTCACCTCTAAAATAAAATTCCAGACTAATTTCCATTTCCATCTTAAACGAGTACTCTGCTCAGTCAGGAAGAACCTGTGTGTGTTTTTAGGGACATGTTCTGCTCCTTATAGGAACACACTGTTCTTTTTAATCCCTGACATTTAATTCCTTTATGTGCAAATTGCCTTTCAGCAAGCACAGTGCAGCTCACAAACAAGAGACGCAGGCTAAGCATTTCTCCTGCTTTGAGTCACAGTTGTATATATTTTTGGTTATTTATCATCACTCTCCACAGCACCTTAAAGGCTTGCTCATTTTATTTGGGCTTCTCTTTAATTCCACACTTTCTCTTTCTGTAATTGGTGTAAAAAGGGAAGCTAGAGTGGGAATGTTAATTATATTTCATACCTGACTAGCGAGATGATTTGTATTTTGCAAGCCTGACATTCTTATGCATATATTCTCATGACCTTGAGC
This sequence comes from Raja brachyura, assembly GCA_963514005.1. Next base: position 15,018,193 of record OY740794.1, on the reverse strand, counting down.
ATGTTAGCTGATTAGAGGAATAATTTGTGAGTCATTGTCCATGGTGCCAGCTGCCAGCTCGCTCAGGAGATGGGAGGTGTGCTGTTTGTGATTCACAGTAAACAGGTTATTTTGCTACACGGGAGGAACACGACATGTCAAACACTTCATACGTTTGGTAGCAATGGGAACAGTGCATCAGAATATTGAGGGAATCTAGGATATGGGGAATGTGCAAGAAAATAACAGTGAGGTAGCATGTTAGCCATGATCTTGGTGAACGGTGAAACAGACTTGTAAAAATGAAGGCTTTTTCCTACTATTTCTGTTCTTATGAATGGTAGATAGACACAAACAGCTGGAGCAGCTCAACAGGACAGGCAGCATCTCTGGAGAGAAGGAATGGGTGGCGTTTCGGGTCGAGACCCTTCTTCAGACTCTCGAGTCTCGACCCGAAACATCACCCATTCCTTCTCTCCAGAGACGCTGCCTGTCCCGCTGAGTTAGTCCAGCTTTTTGTGTCTACGGTTTAAACCAGCATCTGCAGTTCCTTCCTACACGTTTCTTATGAATGGTGTTTGCAACTAGATATTGTTTCTTTCTGTGGAAACAAAGAATTGTAGGTGTTGGTTTATACCAAAGATAGACACAAAATGCAAGAGTATCACATCGCGTCGGGCAGCATCTCTGGAGAACAAGCAAAGGTCCTGACCTGAAACACTGCCCTTCATGCTCTCCAGAGATGCAGTCTGAAGAAGCATCCGGATCTGAAACGTTACCTTTCCATGCTCTCCAGAGATGCTGCCTGACCCGCTGAGTTGCTCCAGCACTTTGTATCTATCTTTGTTTGTTTCTTTCTGTCAGGAATAGACAAGGCACCTTTTTAATCTTGTTCAGCTGACAGGAATATCATGGACGGGTGGATAAAATGACTGATGGCTGTGTTTTATTGACATTCTAAAAAAAAGCCATCTCCAGGGACTCCCCCTGAGTCCGTGACCCATGTTGAAGGCTACTCCATATATTGAGACACAAAATGCTGGAGTAACTCAGCGAGTCAGGTGGCATCTCTAGAGAAAAAGAATGGGTGACATTTCGGATCGAGACCCTTCTTCAGACCCTGAAGGGTCTCGACCTGAAACAACATCGATTCCTTTTCGCCAGAGATTTTGCCTGACCCGCTGAGTTACTCCAGCATTTTATGTCTGTCTTCAGTGTAAACCAGCATCTGCAGTTCCTTCCTACACACCACTCCATACATTCCCTGGTGAGTAACTCCTGAAAGCACCAAAAGTTACTTCTGCATGAAATAAAAAATATTAAATAGAACATAGAACAGTACAGCACAGGAACAAGCTCTTCAGCCCTCAGTGCCCATGCTGAACATGGTGCCATCTCTTATCTTGGTCCCTCCATTCCCTGCATATCCATGTGCCTAAACAAAAGTCTCTTGCTGTCGTATCAGCCTCCACCAGCAGCGGGTTCCAGGCTCTCATTGCCCTCTACATGAAAAACATGCCCCACACATTTCATTTAAATTCTACTTTAAAATGGGTCACACCGGGGTTAGAAAGGGGAGGGGGAAAGAAGAGCAAAAAAATGGGGTGGGGTGTTGCCTAAAATTATATATATATATAAATTTGTATGTGTGCATGTATATATATATATTATATGCACACATACAAATAAAAACAAACAAGCAAACAATGATAGTGCAAACAGACAAAACCCAATGCCCCAAGTCTTCGTAGATCCCCCAATGGCAAAAGCACTCAAACAAGCTTCTCCCAAATCCCCACTGTTTGGAGCATAGCAATCACTTGTGCTTATTTTTATGTGTTGTCCCTTGTTGTTTGACCTAATTCAGGAATCTGTCTCCTTTGGTTTCTGACTGTTCTGCCACAGGAAACAGTTTTATTATAATCAACCTGTTAAATCCATTCATATTTGAATTGTATTAAATTTCCACTTAACATTGACTGTTCTTTGGAAAATAACTGTGATTTCTCTAATCTTTCCACACAACTAAATACCTGGGACGATTCCAAACGTTCTCCTCCGCAGCAGCTTCTCTGTGTTGTGCACATTTCCTGAATCTCGGTCCCCAACTGTGCCCTGACCAGTGTTTTATAAAGCTTTAGCATCACTACCTTGTGTTTGTAGTCTTGAATCTCTTTCATTTCTTTGTTCTGTATCTCTCTATATCACCATCCATATCTCTCGTTTCCCCAACCACTGAATCTCAGTCTGAGGAAAGTCTTGACCTGAATCATCACCTATTCCTTTCCTGCAGAGATGCTGCCTGACCCGGTGAGTTACTCCAGTCTCTATATTTATACACTCTAATTCAGTTTAACAGGCTCTCAGCTTGTCTTGCTGCCTTCACTGTCTTGTGTATGGATACATGTAACTCCTGTCAGAAACTGCGCATTCTTTAACAATGTACCATTCACTTACACTGCATCCCCTATCCCACCTGCCATCATCAATTACACCCCTACTGCTCTGCATTGATTGTAATCTGCTGGTTGCATGTCCATTTCACCTTTCCCATCCATAACACTCGCCAATGCTTAAAAATAACTTCACATTTTACACATTAGCAGCCAGTATGTGTCACCTTCCAGGCAGGTCATGGCTATGTTGAGGTACAGGATGCTAATTTGTGAGTACTGGGGCTAATTCATAATCCGTCATTTTATCACGGGAAAGTCTTGTTGTACAGCCTGTCAGAAGCCTACGATAGCCAACATCTGATACTCTCTGTGGTGCAAGCCTCCTGGCAGTGTCTGCTACTATATGGCTTCAGAAGAGAAAGACATTGACAGAGGAACTTAGCGTTTTGTAACTTGCCAACATTACACCTTCTAAGCTGCAATGTAGCATACTTTTTTAAATTTTGAGAAGGAGAAAATGGAGCCTAACTACCTGGCCCATTTGGTCCATGGTGCTACACACAGACAGCACCTGTGGACAGGATCGAACCTGGGTCTCTGGCATTGTGATGCGGGCAGCTCTACCAGCTGCAACAATGTGCCGTCCTTCAGATGAAGGGTCTCGGAAATGAAACATTGACTGTTCCCCTTTCCACGGATGTTGCCTGATCTGCTGAGTTTTCCCAAGATTTTCTGTTTTTTCTTCTTTAAGATTTCCAGTTCGGAGCACCCGAAGTAAACCCATGCGGTCACAGGGAGAACGTACAAACACTGTACAGACAGCACCCATAGACAGGATCGAACCTGGGTCTCTGGCGCTGTGAGGCAGCAACTCTACCATTGCGCCTGTGTGCTGTGCTATACTAGACCCATATCCAATGTCCATCCATCCCATCCGACTAGTGCAGATGGGACATGTTGGTCGGTGTGGGCAAGTTGAGCCGAGCGGCACTTTTCAATGCTGCATGACTCTGACTATAACTATCAACCAAAGCTTTGTCAGCCCTTGCAGGTAAACAGATTAAGAAATGGGCGGTTAGGAAGGGAAGTCTAGAGAAATGGGAGGTAGTTGAAGTCACATCAGATAATGGGAGGGTAAAAAAGAGATGTAGAAGAGATCAGGTAGATGGAAGGTGTAGAGACTGGGCTGGTTCCAAAGACAGGTTTGAAGCCCTGCAGCCATATAAGCACATGCTTCAAATGTATCGAGCCGGATCAGGGTTTAACGGATGTGGCCAGCTTGGCACATAGATAATCTACAACATCCAGTTTGTTGGCCAAATCGTTCTTGACTTCCCCACCTACATATAGAAAGATGCGAATAAGAGGAGGTCAAATGCTGACCTCTTTTCCCCCCTCTGGGCTCAGCAGGAGGGGGCAGCAGCAAACCATACGCCTGCCAAACGAAGGTACCAAAAGCACTTTGTGGCTGGCCTCTGAGGTTTACTCCAATGGTGGCTGCTTTAAGCAGCACCTGCCCAATCATTTCACTAGGATTGCCAATCCTCAATGTAAAATGAGTGGATCTTTTTCCTTAAAAGTACTTTATCTCAATTTAATAATTTTCAGGATTTAACTGTGTTAAATTATCATTTTATACCTAGCATATTCAATTTGGTTGCAAGATTAACTGCAATACTGTAGATTTAGATTTAGCCGGGCGATTCCTTGCTGGGGGCCGCCAGAAGAAGTGTTCCGATCGCTGGCCTGCGGACTACGACGTCCTGAAGCCGCGGTCTGCGGAGCTTCTATCCGCGGGCGCGGCGTGGACATTCCATCGCAGAGCGGGTGAGCCCTTGCTGGGGGTCGCCAGATGAACTGCGCTGACCGCAAGCCTGTGGCCTATAACATCGTGAAGCCCCAGTCTCCGGTAGGAAGCGGCCGATTCGGAACCAGCCGCGGAGTGCCCGTCCGTCCCGACGTCGGAGTTTCGAGCATACCGACAAGACGGCCTGTACATCGGGCCGTCCGTAGCGACGACTGCGGGCGGTTCATGGCCCCGACTATGGATGAAGAAAGGAGGAGGACTGAGAAAGTGATTGCCTTCCTTACAGTGATGAATGTTGATTCCACTGTGGTGGATGTTCGTGTTATATTCCATTGTGTATTGTGCTCGTTTGTTTGTGTGGCTGCATGGTAAATCCAATTCCACTGTACCTTAACTGGTGCATGTGGCAATAAATGTGAACTTGAACTTGAACTTGTTTGGAAGCATGGTGACTCTTTGCATGCTCTTCCCAGACAAGGATCTACAGTACAATCATCCAATACAACCACTCTACTCTTTTAAATCTATTTTCTGCCTGTAAGCATGGCACCATTTCTAAATGTTCTAATGATATTTTATTTGTCATTACTCTGTCTATTGAACTTCAGTTTGATGTGATTGTATTTGTGTATTGTATTATCTGATCTATTTGGATAGCACGCAAAACAAAGCTTTTCACTGTACATTGGTACACAATAATGAACCTAAATCTTTATTTCTCAATGATTTGGAGTTGTTTAAGTCTATTTGAAGTGTTGTTAAATGTTTTGGTCTCTTAGTTCATAAATAGCTCAGATGTTTTCCATTGTGGCGCCACCTGGTGGTTAGGCCACTTACTGAGCGAACCCTCGGCAGCTAGGGTCATGTGCCTGTGTTTGGCGGGAAGGAGTCATCATGTGGTTGAGGGGTGTGCCCTGGTACATATTCAGAACTCGCGTGTGTGCTGTTCTCTGTATTGCCATAATAAAGATCACTTTGATTCACAACGCATGGCTCGCGATACCATCCAGCGAGCCATCTGAAAGCTCCACAACATACAGGGAGTGTGCCCTGAGGACGAAGGGGCAATTGGCATTTGGTAGCTCACTCCCCTGAGTGGTATAGAAACATAGAAACATAGAAACATAGAAAATAGGTGCAGGAGGAGGCCATTCAGCCCTTCGAGCCAGCACCGCCATTCATTGTGATCATGGCTGATCGTCCCCAATCAATAACCCGTGCCTGCCTTCTCCCACATATCCCTTGATTCCACCAGCCTCTAGAGCTCTATCTAACTCTCTCTATGCTCCACTCTATGCAAATTCTCACTTAATGCCTATAAAATTGGCCTCACTGCAGTGTAGGACTTTAACTTGTGGATCAGTCTTACCTTTCCCCATAACCATTTAAAAACTAATAGAATTCTGATCACTGGCCCAGAGTGGTCTCCCATTAACACTGCCGTCACTTGTTAGCTAAGCGGACGTTCAGTGTTGCACCTTATCTAGTTGGACCCTCTGCAGAATGATTAAGGGAACATTCTTTGACACATTTAAGAAATTCCACGCCGTCCAAGCCCTTTGCGCTATGGATTACACGGTCAATATTAGGGAAGTTAAAATCTCCATGTAATACGACCCTACTATTCTTACAGCTATTTACAATCTCCCTACACATCTGCTCCTCTAATTAATGCTGACCATTGGCAGCAACATCAACGTGAGCACCCCCTCATGATTCTAAAAGGAAAGTAGCCTCTCTAAGCCTGGTCCCAACCCGAAACGTCACCCATTCCTTCTATCCAGAGATGCTGCCTATCCCGCTGAGTCACTCCAGCATTTTGTATCTGTCTCCCTAAGCGTAAGTTACATCCTCCCTCATCCAAAAGAAAGCCCCACCCTCCTTGAGTAATTTTTTAGAGTTTCACTCTTACCCATACCCTGTAAAGACATCAGTCCTGAAGCTTTTCACTGTATCTCAGTACCCATGACAATAAACTAAACTGAATTAGTTCAGAAAACGTAATAGATTGCAATTCCCTTGTGCGCAGATGTCTTCTATAGTGATCTATGGTCTATCTAGTGTTATAGGTACTTCATTCCTTTTTGGAATTAGTTGGGGCGCTCAAATACCGGTTGTGGTGTTTCCGCTCACAGAGACAGTTAATTCCTTTACATCTGTCACCTTTCTGTAAACCGCTGTGAAACATTCCAACATGCAGCTTCATTTTGGCCACCCACCCTGCAAATGATGACAAACATTCACAGAGTGGGAGATCCAGTTCAAATAAGATGCTGGGAAAACAATAGATACCTGAGAGGATAGACACAAAATGCTGGAGTAACTCAGGAACGGGGTATCTGTTTTAGTGGCTCAGGTGACACAACAAACCGTGAGAGGAACAAACAACTCAAACTATCAACGCTTTGAAATCTATGTTGTTTAAAAATTCCACGTAATGTATTTGAAATGTGTTAGAGGGTCATAGAGTCACAGAGTGATACAGCGTGGAAACAGGCCCTTCGGCCCAACTTGGCCAAAACGGCCAACATGTCCCAGCTACACTAGTCCCACCTGCCTGCGCTTGGTTCATATCCCTCCAAACTTATCCTATCCATATACCTGTCTGTAGATGTTTAGTGCATGTCCCTTTAATTGTAGGTTGTGTAGCCACTCCCCTTTCACCAAGTATATTACTGTCTCTCCATCCCTGGTACCTCCTCTAGTAAAACGTGCAGACCATGTACAACTAGGGCATCGATATATATGTGATTAATAAAGAATCGGTAAAGGAACACTGTGTACGTGTTAACTCCTTTACATGGTGTCAGTCGTTTCGAATTGCGCGCCTCCTGTTTATCGGGTTTAGTTTTTTTTTGCCCCAGTTACCCTTCCCTGCCTGGTCATGGCTTCCTCCTGCCGCAAGCCTGAGTCCCTTGTCTTTGACGACGACATCGCTCACCGGTGGAATGTGTTCCGCCGGGATTTTCGGCATTATGTGGCTATCGTGCACCCGGGAGTTTCCTCTGCCATTAAAGCGTCGCTGCTATTGAATCTAGCCGGCTCCGAGGCTCTGGAGCGCTCTGAATCGTTTGAGTACGGGCCGAATGAGGACCCTGAGGACCTTGACTGTCTACTGGGGAAGTTCAACGAGATGTGCGATGTGCCCACGAACTCTATTCTGGAGCGTTTTAAGTTTTTTGGACGTCGTCAGAAACCCGGTGAGTCTGTCGGCAACTTCTACGCTGACCTACGGCACCTGGCTAGGCGATGCCACCTGAATGACGCTACCCCAGAGACCCTGACCCGCGATGTCTTGGTGTATGGTCTACGAAATGAAAAGCTGCGGTCGGAGCTCCTGTGTAAGGCAGACTTGACTCTCCAGGCTGCCCTGCATGCTGCAAAGATGTCTGGCTTCGACCACCCGTCACCCTTACGAGGCTTCAGGTATGATTGTCCTGAATGTCAACTTTGTTCCTTCAAAACAACTACAGTCGTTAGTTAAACACACTGCTGCTGACGCCTCGCTCCAACAGCTGGCTGCGGTCATTCAAAGGGGTTGGCCCGAGCGACGTTCTTCCCTGCCCGCCGCGGCAGTGCCCTACTTCCTGGTCCGTGACGAGCTGGTGCTACGAGATGGAGTTATCGTTAAGGGTCACAAGGTTGTGGTACCTGAGGCTCTTCGCCAACAGTATTTCGACACCGCTCATCGGGGTCATCCTGGCGCCGAGGCCACTCTCTCTATCGCCCAAAGCCAGTTTTATTGGCCTGATATGGCTGTGTATTTTCGGGACCGGGTGTCATCTTGCCCTACCTGCAACAGTCTCGCCCCGCAGCAGCAGCGTTTGCCCCTTCTGCAGCAGCCCGCACCGGACCTGCCATGGTCGGCGCTGGCAACGGACATTTTTGAGTGGCACGGCAAGCACTTCTTGGTGCTTGTCGACTCTTACTCCAACTGGTATGAGGTCGACCAGCTGTTCTCTCTCTCCTCTTCTGCTGTTATCGCGAAGCTGCGCCGCCACTTCGCGACCTTTGGCTCACCAGCGAGCCTGCAGTCAGACAACGGCAGCCAATTTACCAGTGCGGAGTTCAAGGACTTTGCTGACCACTGGAACTTTCGGCATTACACTAGTAGCCCTGAGTACCCTCAGAGCAATGGCCTGGCCGAGCGTGCTGTTCGCAGCGCTAAGGACTTGTTGAATCGCTGCCGCGCATCGAAGTCTGACATTTACCTCGCCCTCCTCAACCTGCGAAACATTTCCCGTGACGGTGTTCTGGGATCCCCGGCGCAGCGCCTCATGTCCCGGGTTACTCGACCTCCCATTCCGGTGGCCCAGCAGACTCTTACCCCAGCTGTTGTAAAACCTGCCGTGGTCCGTGAGCGTATTGCTACCAAGCAGTCCATTCAGAAGCGATCCCACGACAGGTCTTGCCGTGCCCTGCCTCCTCTGTCTCCTGGTCAGGTTGTCCGCATGCGTTCCACCTCCGGTCACCCTGGCCTTGCGGTTGTTGTTGGGACGGCTGGTTCACCTCGCTCCTATCTGGTGAACCTCGATGGTACTGTTTACCGTCGGTCCAGGCGGCACCTCCGCCTGGTGAACGAGCCTCCTCCTCCAACTCCTCCTGCTGACCCCCATGCTCCCCCTCTGTCCGCTCTCCCGCCTGTAGCGGTCACTAATCCTGTGCCTGCTCGCCCTGTCCCGGTTCTTCTCCCTGTGTCTGTTCCCGTGCCTCCAGCCGTCTCTTCCCCATCGCCAGGTCGCTCGCCTCCAATCCCTTTGTCACCACGCAAGTCCCCACATCGTAGTCCTCCTGTCGTGGGGTCTCCCCCGGTGCCCGTTCCTTTGGGGGTTGAGGGTGTGAGCGGGGTTCGATTGTAAGGGCGCCTGACCGTTATGGCGATTATATTTGATTGCTGTTATTTTGCTGTCTATCCTTTTCCAGTTGCTCTAGTGTATGAGACATGGTCGGCTGTCACGTTCCTTTCTTTTGTAAGAGGAAGGATGTAGATGTTTAGTGCATGTCCCTTTAATTGTAGGTTGTGTAGCCACTCCCCTTTCACCAAGTATATTACTGTCTCTCCATCCCTGGTACCTCCTCTAGTAAAACGTGCAGACCATGTACAACTAGGGCATCGATATATAAGTGATTAATAAAGACTCGGTAAAGAAACACTGTGTACGTGTATACTCCTTTACACTGTCTAACTGTTTCTTAAATGTTGGGATAGCCCCAGCCTCAACTACCTCCTCTGGCAGCTTGTTCCATGCAGCCACCACCCTTTGTGTGAAAAAGGGTGTTTTTATATTAATTATAAATTATATATTAATTCTGTTGCAGCAGAATATTAACGTGTCATTGATTTATGTGTGATTTTTTTACAGTGGAGAGCTGGTTGCCCAAATCTGGTCTTTAATTCATGAAAAGAATCACTCTGCATAAGCTTGTAGGTGGCTGCTGATTCAATATAACAATAACAGTAGTGCTTGCAACTGGAGTATTTAAGGAATCTGCTAGTTTTAAAATGACTCTTTCACAACAAAGACATCTAAACATCCCTGACAAGTTTGATAATGTCATCTCAACCCCCGGTGATGATGGAGGTATTGAAGCAATGAGCCCTAGTCTGACCTCTCGGTCACATTCTTATCGATGTCTTGCTCTGAATAGTTTCCTGCCTACAATCATTGGCATCTTAAGGATGCCCACATGAACCACCTCTTACAGAGCACTGGGTGATAACATTCTTACAGCTTTGTAAGCTTGTTATTAGCAGGCTGACAACATTCCTGGTGATGGGGGAGGCTTCCGAACATGACCACCCTGGTTTGCCGAGCGTTGGGATTCATTTCAAACCAGGCCGTTGTGTGGGCTCCGATGCCCAGTGCAATTGGACCTGTAGACAGCCTGTTTGTCTGTGTTTGTTTAACTGCACATTGCAGCCACTATCACAGCATTCCTTTCTCTTGTTCCGACCTGTGGAGGTGAATAACTAGGTATAGGGGACAGGAGAAATTCCAACATTGTTTAGGCATTTCAAATTACATTGGCAGATTCTAATGTTAATCTCTTGCAATCTCAGGAAGATGGCAATGATTGTTAAAGTTTGTCTCCTAGGTCGGCCACGGTGGCACAGCGGTAGAGTTGCTGCCTTACAGCACTTGCAGTGCCGGAGACGGGGGTTCGATCCTGAATACGGGTGCTGTCTGTACGGAGTTTATACGTTCTCCGCGTGACCGCATGGGTTTTCTCCGAGATCTTTGGTTACGTCCCACACTCCAAAGATGTACAGGCATGTAGGTTAATTGGCTTGGTGTATGTGTAAATTGTCCCAGTGTGTGTTGGACAGTTTTAATGTGCGGGGATCGCTGGTCGGTGCGGACTCAGTGGGCCGAAGGGCCTGTTCCGTGCTGTATTTCTAAAATTACAATTAAAGTTGGAACAGATAGGATAGATGTGCTGTCTTTTACCCAGAGCAGAGGAATCAAGAACCAGAGGACATAGATTTAAGTGAAAGGGGAAAGATTTAAAAGGAAACTAAGGGGTAACGTTTTCACACGGAGGGTGGTGGGTATATGGAATGAACTGCCAGGGGAGGAAGTTGATGCAGATACTATAACAACATTTGGAAGACATTTGGATAGGAAATGCTTCGAGGGATATGGGTTAAACATGGGCAAGTGGGGCTAATTTAGATGTGGCATTATGGTCGGCATGGGCCAGTTGGGCAAAAGGGCCTGTTTCCATGAGGTATGACTCAATGATTTAGGATTACTTGGGTGAAATGATTGTTAACGTTTTGTTAAAGAAGGAACTGCAGATGCTGGAGAATCGAGGGTTACACAAAAAGCTGGAGAAACTCAGCGGGTGCAGCAGCATCTAAGGAGCGAAGGAGATAGGCGACGTTTCGGGTCGAGACCCTTCTTCAGACTGGTCAGGGATCAGGGAAACGAGAGATATAAACAGTGATATGGAGAGATAAAGCAAGAACAATGAGTGAAAGATATGCAAAAAAGTATTGGTGATAAGGAAAGCAGGCCATTGTAAGCTGTTTCTGGTGTGAAAATGAGAAGCTAGTGCGACTTGGGGGGGGGGGGGGAAGATGGAGAAGGAATGTCAGGGCCCGAGGGCTGAGGGAGAGGTGGGGGGGTGGGGGGAAAGGAGCAGTCTGGGTTAACAGAATTGAGAAAATTCAATGTTTAAGCCCAGAGGATGCAGACTCCCCAAGCGGAATATGAGATGTTGTTCCTCAAGCTTGCGGTGTTGTTCACTCTGGCCATGGAGGAGGCCCAGGACCGAGAGGTCGGATACGGAGTGGGAGGGGGAGTTGAAGTGCTGAGCAACAGGGAGGTCGGGTTGGTTATTGCGGACCGAGCGGAGGTGTTCGGCGAAACGATCGCCCAGCCTCCGCTTGGTCTCACCGATGTAGATTAGCTGGCATCTGGAGCAACGGATGCAGTAGACGATGTTGGTGGAGGTGCAGGTGAACCTCTGTCGGACTTGGAATGACTGCTTGGGTCCCTGAAAGGAGTGGATGGGGGAGGTGAAGGGACAAGTGTAGCATCTCTTGCGGTTGCAAGGGAAGGTGCCCGGGGAAGGAGTGGAGCGGGAGGGAAGGGAAGAATTGACGAGGGAGTTGCGGAGGGAGCGGTCTTTGCGGAAGGCAGACAGGGGGGGAGATGGGAAGATGTGGCGAGTGGAGGGGTCACGTTGGAGGTGGCGAAACTGGCGGAGGACTATCTGTTGTATGCGCTGGCTGGTGGGGTGAAAGGTGAGGACCAGGGGGACTCGGCCCTTGTTGTGAGTGGGGGAATGGGGAGAGAGGGCAGTGTTGCGGGGTATGGAGGAGACCCTGGTGCGAGCCTCATCGATAGTGGGGGAGGGGAAACCCCGTTCTCTGAAGAACGAGGACATTTGCGATGACCTGGTGTGGAACACGTCATCCTGGGAGCAGATGCGGCGTAGTCGGAGGAATTGGGAATAGGGGATGGAGTCCTTACAGGAAGCAGGGTGGGAGGAAGAGTAGTCCAGGTAGCTGTGGGAGTCAGTTGGTTTATAGTGGATGTCAGTCAGGAGTGTGTCACCTGCAATAGAGATGGTGAGGTCAAGGAATGGCAGGGAAATGTCGGAAATGGACTGGATTGTTAACGTTATTGAGTCTCAGGTAAATCAGCCACCTTTCCAAGAATAGTAAGCATCTAAACAAAGTCAGTTTATCACGGGACTCTATCGTAGCATGTTTTGAAAGGCATAACATGAAAATAAAAAAATAATAAGTTTTTGTAAAGAGAGAGTATTGATGAGATTACAGTCAGGGCTGCATACAATGTTTGATCCAAGTGAAAGTTACTCTTGCAGAGTACAATAGGATAAATATGTGGGGAAATGTCACTCCATCAGAGGGAACGTATCAGGGATAGACACAAAAAGCTGGGGTAACTCGGTGGGACAGGCAGCATTTCTGGAGAGAAGGAACGGGTGACTTTTTGGGTCGAGAACCTTCTTCAGAAGGGTCAGAAGCAGGGCCGTGACCCGAAAGGCCACCCATTCCTTCTCTCCAGAGTTACTCCAGCTTTTTGTGTCTATCTTAGGTTTAAACCAGCATCTGCAGTTCCTTCCTACAGGGAAAGTATCAGGGAGATGTATTTATTACAAGTTGTACGTGAAGATGCTGATGGATCCTCGCCAGGTTGGTTTAGATAAACCAGAAATCCAATTTTAAACCCAAAGAGGTCATTTTAAACTTAACTGATTGGATAGAGCTCTTAAAGATAGCGGAGTCAGGGGATATGGTGAGAAGGCAGGAACGGGGTACTGATTGGGGATGACCAGCCATGATCACAGTGAATGGCGGTGCTGGCTCGAAGGGCTGAATGGCCTACTCCTGCACCTATTGTCTATTGTCTATTGTCTATTGACAAATGTAAATGCAGGCAAGGGGTAAAATAAGCAAACCACATATTTCCACTGCTTCTCACTGGCAACGCTAGGTTAACATCACACCTAACTGGTGGCACTTGAGATTTTTGGTTAGGCTTAAGGATAAGCATGGAATGGAGGGATATGGATTATGTGCAACAGATAAGAGTTGGCCTTGGTATTATGTTCAGAGCAGGCATTGTAGGCCATATGGCTTGTCCTTGTCTGTACTGTTCTATGTTCTATCGACACCAATTGATTGGTAAGAAATAATGGGACGACAACCGAGGATTTCCAAATTCATTGCATCTTTGCCGATGGTGCCCAAATGGAATAAAATATAGAAAACCTCCCTCAATGCCCCGACGTGAATTCTCAGCTTTGAATCTGCCATTTCAGTACCCATATCACTATCTGATCTATATCCTACTGTATCCTTTGACAAGCTTCTTGACTGTCTGAACTGCACCAACATTGTAAAGATTGTGCAGAAATGAGAACACAGCCCAGACCACCACACAGACCATCCTCTCTTCCATTGACTCCATTTACAGCTCACTCTGCCTCAGCAAGGCCACCAGCATAATCAAGGCCGTCGCATCCTGGTCTCTTCTCTTCTCTCCCCTCCCATCGGGCAAAAGGTGTAGAAATGTAAAAACACACACCTCCACATTCAGGTACAGTTTCTTCCCAGCTGTTATCATACAACTGAACTATCCTACCAACAACAACTGGAGTGCAGTCCTGAGCTACTATCTATCTCATTTGAGCCTCTTGAACTATCTTTGATCGGACTTTACTGGATTTTGTCTTAAGGGGCTGTCCCACTTGGGCGACCTAATCCGCGAGTTCTGGCGAGTTTGCCCTCGACTCATACTCGCAGCATGGTCGACACGAGGTTGTAGGAGGCTTTTGTAACTCTCCTTCATGCTCGAGAGTAGTCCCTGTGTACTCGAGGCCTCAGCTAGGTTGCAGCGTATTTTTCAACATGTGGAAAAATGCCTGCGAGTAAGAAAAGATAAATTGGAAAAAAATCGATACTTTTTTTACTCGTAGGTTTAGTAGTAGTAGGTCGGCATGTTAGTCGTAGTTAATCAAGGGTAGTCGAAGGTAGTCGTAGATAATCTTTATCATAGTCGAAGGGAGGTCGAAGGGAGGTCCAAGGAGATCAAAGGAGGTCGTCTTCACTCTCCACCATTCGGTGTCCAATTGTCCCAAAGTTATTCGTAGCTAGTCGTAGCTAGTCGAAGCTAGTCTTCAACATAGTTGGAGGAGGTCGAAGGAAGTCTTCTACATAGTCGAAGGAGGTCTTCAAAATGCCATTTTTTCAAACTCTCCTAAACTCTTCTAAACTCGCCAATTATGTTGCCCAAGTGGGACAGCCCCTTTACATTAAACATTATTCACGTTTTCGCTTTATCATGTATCTGGTACAGTTTGGATGACTTGGTTGTAATTATGTATTGTCTTTCCACTAACTGGTTAGCATGCAACAAAATAGTTTCACTGTGCCCCAGTACATGTGACAATAAACTAAGCTCAAACTCAATTTGCTTTCGTCACTTTATTCAGCAGCTTACTCAAACTTACTACCGAGTGCATTTTCATCTAAATCAGGTCCTAGCACTGATTCCCACAGAGCACCACTAGTCACAGAGCTCCAGCCAGAATGACAGCCCTCCACCACTACTCCCTGCCTTCTCTGGGTAAACCAGTTCTGAAACTAAAATTACCAAGTTACCATGGATCCCGCACATCTTAATCTTCTGGATCAGCCTACATGAGGGATTTGTCACTGAAGTCTACATCGACAACATTCACGGCCCTACCTTCATCAATCACCTTTGTCATCTCCTCCTAAAACTCAATCTTTTGTAAGACATGACCTGCCCCAGATAAAGGCATGCTGATTGTCCCTGATTAGCCCATTCTTTAGACTTTAGACTTCACTTTAGATTCATAACGAAAACAGGCCCTTCGACCCACTGTGGTCGAAGGGGCTGTTTCCGTGTTGTATCTCTAAAGTCTAAAGGGATAATTTGTCCGAAAGACAATTTAGAATTTTACTGAAGCCAATTATCCTCCAAACTGATACGTCTTTGGAATGTGGGAGGAAACCGGAGCACCCGGAGAAAACCCAAATGCAAGTAAACCCCATCACTAAGATTCTTCTCCAATAGCAACCTACAACTGATGTGAGGCTCACTGGCCTATAATTTGCTGGATTATATTTTCCCTTCCCCTCTTCAACAAAGGAACATCGTTGGCTACGCTCCAGCCTTTCATTGTATGACACACAAGAATAAAAATGCTTCTGACCGATGTGATATCAGAAGATGTAGACAGCAATGTGTAAATCAGCAAAAGCTGCCCAACGACGTCTGAAAACTAACCCACTGTAAGCAAAAACAGAACTGAGAAATGTCTGCGAATATATGACTGGTGTGTGAAAGCAAGCAATTACTTTGAAAGTGTAATGAGATACAGGCTTCTTGCTTAAGCCTTCAGTATATCTAACATTCCTTCACGTGCTAAAGGAAAAAAGCCATAAGGCTTGAGGCTGCAATGTCGGCTGTCCAATCCATTTTAGGTGTTGGCTGTGGGATCTGGGGACAAGGTTTCTTCGAGGAAGATCGGTTTGACGCTTTATTCAGCAGATTTCTCAAATCTTTCTAATCCAAAATACATCGTTTCTAAAAGGTTTCTTTTCCCTTCATTGGAGTGAAAGCTTCTTTCAGTTTGTTTTTAGGAATAAATGGTTTTCTTTTACGTTTTCCTCCATACTGCCAGCGCAATGTTCGCCTCTCATTGACCTGGACATTCATTGGGCTGGGTTTAGTGCGAGGTGGGATGGGCAGTCCGTGGACTTGTACTAAGTCCCTCTCCAGGATGTACAGTAGCACCAACCTTCTTTGCCCTTCAACCAAAGGGCTCTTTCACAGGGCAGTGAAGAGTCAACGTTGTTACTGTGAGTCTGGAGTCCCATCTAGGCCAGACAGGGTAAGGATGGACTGTTCATAAACTCATAAACTGTACCACCAGAATTAGCCCATTCAGCCCATCAAGTCTACTTCACCATTCAATCATGGTTAACCTATCTTTTCCTCTTAACCCCATTCTTCTGCCTTCTCCTCATAACCCCTAACACCCGTACCAATCACAAATCTGTCAATCTGTGCCTTAAAAATGCCCAATTACATGTCCTCCACAGCCCTCTGTGGCAACAAATGCCACAGATTCACCACCCTCTGACTAAAGAAATTCCTCCTCGACTCCTTTCTAAAGGTACGTCCTTTTATTCTGAGGCAATGGCCTCTAGTCCCAGACTCCCCCACTAGTGGAAACATCCTCTCCACATCCACTCTATCCAGGCCTTGCACTGTTCGCTAAGTTTAAATGAGCTCATTCCTCTAAACTCCAGTGAGTACAGCCCCAGTGCCGTCAAATGCTCATCAGATATAACCCAATTATTTATTTCCCTAAAGGACAGTGGAGTAGGAAGATATTTTCAACATCGACAAAATGTTAAACTCTCCTCAATGAAATGTTATAAACTCACTGTCTGAAATCTCTCCCATTAATACGGTGCTATTTTCTTTCATTGAAGCAGTTCTCCTGTTTCCTAACCACTCCCAGCTTTTTTTCACTTTCCCTCAGTTTGCACATCTTTCCAGTGGCTTTTTGCCTTTGCAAAACCTTAAGGGCCTGTCCCACCAGCATGCAACTCTATGCGATTAGCGCGACCTAACGTGGTCGCTTGAGCCGTCCGGCGTCGCGGGGCCGGTCCCACTTCGATCGCCGGAGCCGTGCGGAATTGTGCGGAGTTCGTCCCGACATTGAGCGGGGCTCCGAAACACTGACCATGTTCAAAAATTCCACGCGGCAACGGCTAGTCAGCTCGCAGTCACCTCGACTCATTACGCACCGCCTCGACATCGTGCCTCCATGAACCTATCTGTAGGTGCCTCCATGACCCTCTCCGTGTGTGGCTCCGTGGCCCTCTGTGTGTGTGTGCCTCTGTGCCCCTCTCTGTGTGCCCCTCTCTGTCCTGGCGAACTTACCTTAGACTTTGCTCCAAGTTCGCCTCACTTTGCGCCGCGTTGCGCCACTCACCCGACCTCCGCGCGGCCCTCGCTGCCGGTTTGGTCGCGCTTGCCGCATGCAGGTGCATGCTGGTGGGAACGGCCCCGTACAGGGGATCACCCGACCTCTGCGCGGCCCCCGCTTCTAGTTTGATCTAGAAGTTGCATAGAGATTCATAGAGTTGCATGCTTGTAGGACAGGCCCTTTATTCTCAATGCACCCATGACTATCCTCCTTAGTCCTATCTTATTTGACCAGTGCTACTTACAGCTCTTTTTCTCATCCTCTTGTTTTCTGCTTTCTCCACTCTGGCACCCCCCACCGCTGATAACAGTGGAATCTTGATCAGCTGGGGAGGTGGGCCGAGGAATGGTTAATGCCATTCAATTCAGATAAAAATGTGGTGTAACATTTTGGGAAGTCAAACCAGAGTAGGACTTTCACAGTGAATGGTAGGACCCTAGTGATAGCAATAGAACAATGGGACCTAGGAGTACAAGTACATGGTGCCCTGAAAGTCGCACCACAGGTAGCCACAGTAGTGAAGATGATTTTTGGCACGCTGTCATTTATTAACAGGGCGTTGCGTACAGGAGTTGGAACGTTATATTGCAGGTGTACAAGATGTTGGTGAGGCCACACATGGAGTGTTGTGTGCAGTTGTGGTCACCCTGCTGTTAGAAAGATTAGGCTGGAAAAAAATGCAGAGAAGATTTATGAGGATATTGCCTGGACTCAAGAATCATGTATCACAGGGGGGAGGCTGTGCAGGCTAGGAGTGTAGGAGACTGAGCGGTGATCACATAGAGGTGTATAAAATTACGAGGGATGTAGATAGGATGAAGGTGTATAATCTTTACCCCAGGGTTGGGGAATCAAAAACTTAGGGCATAGGTTTCAGGTGAAAAGTGATGGATTTAAAAGCAACCTGAGGAATAATCACTTCACACATGGACAGTGTTTGCTGTAGTCAAGATTCAAGAGTCTTTTCACACCAGAGTATATGGAAAGTGATGAAGGCAGCTACAATAACAACATTTAAAATACATTTGGCCGCGTACATGGATAGGTAATGTTTGGAAGGGTGTGAGCCTAATGTGGGCCAATGGGAATAGTAAACGGGCATTTTGGTTGGCATGGGTGAGTTGGGCCGAAGAGCCTGTTCCCATGCTGTATTATTTCATGAATCTATGACTCTATAACGCTGCCAGCACTTTTCCTTTCTTCCTCCAGTTTCAGATTCCACCCACCTATCTGGAGCAACCGACTCTTGACATTAATCCAGCAGGACTGATATCTGAAATGAGGCAACGTGAACAAGATTCTGCGGTGCTGTTGCAAGTAAGAATCTCATTGTTCTATCTGGGATATATGACAACCATCTCCCTCTCTGCCCCCCCCCCTTCCTCTCTTCCCCCCCCCCCCCTTTCTGCCCCCCCCCCCCCCCCTCTGTAGGGAGTGGTGAATATTGGGACCTATGGGTGAGTGGTGGAACATTGCGTTTGGCAACCAGCCCTCCCCTGTGATGCTGCACCCCCCCCACCTCTCAATCTCTATCCCCCTCCCTCTCCCTCTCTACCCCCGCCCTCCCTCTCTACCCCCCCCCCCCCCCCCAGCTGTGCCTGCGCAGTTGGGGGTTATGCATGAGTGGATAGGGTGGGGATGAATAATATTAATATAATATCAAGGGGGGGGGGTTAGTGTGTGTGTGTGACGCCGAAGGCTGCCCACCTCCCACAACTGCTCGTTGAGGGGACGGGACCCAACGGGTCCCCCTTGGTCTAGTATGACAATAAAACACTCTTGACACTTGAGTCTTGTCCACAGCAAACATTTACCACGATTGCCCATGTTTACCAGCAGCCAAGAATGTCACCAGCCAAACGGCGTAGTTTAGTTTAGTTTATTGTCACATGTACTGAGATACAGTGTTTTTGTTGCGTGCTATCCAGTCAATGGAAAGACTATACATGATTACAACCAAATCATCTACAGTGTGCGGGAATAATGTTTAATGCAAGATAACTTCCAGTAAAGTCCGATTAAAGGTAGTCCGAGGGTCTCCAATGAGGTAATTGGTACATCAGGACTTTGCTCCAGGTGGTGATAGGATGGTTCAGTTGCCTCATAACAGCTGGGAAGAAACTGTCCCTGAATCTGGAGGTGTGCATTTTTTCTCTTCTGTACCTCTTGCCAGATGAGAGAGGGGAGACGAGGGAGTGCATTGCGTGAAGTGTAGATGGAGTCAATGGGAGGGAGGTTGATTTACATGATGGTTTGGACTGCGTCCACAATTCTCTGCAATTTCTTGTGGTCCTAGATGGAGCTGTTCCCAAACCATGCTGTGATGCATCCTGATAAAATGCTTCCTTTGTTGGGGACATGCTGAACTTCCTAAGCCTTTAAAGGAAGTAGAGGCGTTGGTGTGCTTTCTTGGCCATTGGTTCGATAGGGACGGTCAGGTCAAGTTGCTGGTGATATTTACTCCAGGGAAAATGAGGCTTTCAACGATTTCTTTATGCATTTTGAGCTAGTGATGTATTTGGGACTTTAATCCAATTTTAACTGGAGACCCATTCACCACCATTCACTACAGTGACTGCTCTAATCAAGGTGCATTGCAACACATTGCCAAGGCTATTGCAACAGCAAGCTCATAACTGCCGAGTCTCTAATCTAGAATGTTGCTGTCAGCACTTGCATGGGAACAATATTGTCTTCACAAAGCACAGGATCTCCACTTCAAAACCACCTCTGCTGGATTAAAATCTTTGAACTCTCTCCCTAATAGTGCCGTGGGAGTACCTTTATGAGAAGGACTACTGTGGTTCAATAACATGGCTCGCCACCGTCTCATCAGTAGCGATTAGCAATTGTTAATAAACAGACCCCACGAATGGATAAATTAAAGGAAAATTGCGACTCCCTTGAACTAATGTGCTGAATATAGGACAACTAAATATTTATGATGCAATTATATCTGGTATTATGTACACTTTCTTCTCCTTCAGTAAGCACTTTTTTCTCGTCTTATTATTTGTTTCGTTTGACACAGAATAGAAGATTGGGCAGAGGTGACGAGGTGAGTGAGACACATAATAACAACATTACCCTGGGGTGTAAAGTTATTAAAGCTGCAACCTCCTTCTTTGTTTGCTGCCAAGCCCATAAATCAGTAATAGCGGTAACCAGTCGGTAACTAGTGGAAGTACTGTAAATTTCTAAATACAATCTTAACCGCACAGGAGGAAGCCATTTGAACTGTCATTCCTGTGCCAGATCTTTGAAAAAGATACCCAATTAGTCAGAGTACACAATTCTTTCCCTATAAATTGTCCTCCACGGACATTGATTCATTGCCTAGCTGCATTCAGCATATTATGCAGTCAGGAATATTCTTTTGAGGAAATGATTCGAACAGCAGAAGATTGCACTCTTACCACAACTAGAGAGCAGTGCTGAACTGCTATCCACCTCTTTGGTGATCCTCGAACTGTCCTTGATTGGACTTTGCTGGTTTTACCTTGCACTAAACGTTATTCCCTTATCACTTATCTATACACTGTAAATGGCTCGATTGTAATCATGTATTGTCTATTCTGTTGACTGCATAGCACGCAACAAAATGCTGTTCACTGTACCTCGGTATAAACTAAATTAAACTAAGCTAAACTAAACTAAAATTGGGCGGTGGACTGGGATAAGGGCAGTGGATCACGGAAGAAAATCCTCACCCAGGCCAAATCCTCCTGATCCATGCACCCAATTAAATACTTCTGATTAAATTACATGTTTATATCAATATTATTGAGGTTCAGCATTTGTAAGAAGGTATATTAAAATGATAACAAACGAAAAATCTTTGAAGTGCAGCATATAACTGACTTACAAGCAGGTACACAGATGTGTTGATACATGTTCCTAGACTGAGTTGCCCAAAGCTGAAACAGCTGAAATAATATTTTAATTTGTAAGTGATACCAGGACATTATCTGTCAAGCTCTGTGTAATGCTTTAACTGTCAGTAACAATTTTATTCTGACCATGAAACTCGATACTAAATAATTTTGCTCATTGATGGCAAGCATCTGCAATCAGTGGTCATTATGATATCAAAAATGGGGATGGGATGTGGCCTTGAAAGCATGCACTTTGTTTCCCTTCTCTACATCATGCGGCAGTTCCTCCAGAATAGCTGCAATGCTTCAGACCTACGCTTCTTGCTAACTATCTCCCTCCTCACACTTTTGTTATTGAAAGCACTTCTCTGCTTAGTTTAGTTTAGTTCAGAGATACAGCGAGAAAACAGGCCCTTCGGCCCACAGAGTCTGCGCAGACCAGCGATCCCCGCACACTAGCTCTAGGCTACACACTAGGGACAAGTCTCAATCTTTACCAAAGCCAATTAACCTACAAACCTGCATGTCTTTGGAGTGTGGGAGGAAACCGGAGCACCTGGGGAAAACCTACACAGGTCACAGGGAGAATGTACAAACTCTATACTGACAGCACCTGTAGTCAGGATTGAACCCGGGCCTCTGGCGCTGGAGGGCAGCAACTCTACCGCTGCGCCACTGTGCCGCCCCAAAAATAGAAAGTGCTGAAAGTAGAAACTGGGGTCTCACTCTGACCACCAGCGGTGCTTGTTCCAAAGATTTTTTTAAATTTCAAAATAGACTTTATTCAGGTAATAAATATATACAATATATGAACCATGCAAAAAATTCATCCGACATTTTCAGAGGCTATACAAATTATTCAACATAGTCTACATACATTGCTCAAATTTCACAAATCTGTCCCCCACCCTTGCCACTCATGTGGCCCACTGGCGTGGGATCTCTTCCCTTATTTTTAGGGGCGTCTCCACCACACCCTGCCCCCCGTGTCCAGCAGCGGAAGGACCCCCAGACTGTGGTCCTCCCCCACCGGGCCTTGGCGTTGGCTGCACCGAGCTTCAGTGCGTCCCTCAGCTCGTACTCCTGCAGTCTGCAGCGGGCCAGTCAGCAACATTCCCCGCATCTCGCTCCGCTGGGTGCTGAACAGTCCGTAAATCACAGAGTCCTCTGTGACGGAGCTGTTCAGAATAAACCGTGACAGGGACCCTTGCAGACCTCTCCAGACTCTTTGCAAATCCACACTCTGCAAAGTGGTGGGCAACCATCTCCTCTCCATAGCAGCCGTCCCGAGGGCAGCGTGCGCTGGTAGTGAGGTTTCGACAGTGCAGGAAGGATCTGACTGGGAGGGCTCCCCTCACCGCCAGCCAAGCCAGGTCTTGGTATTTTGGTGAGTTCTGGAGATGAGGCATTTTGTCAGACAAGCTGGGCAGTCTGCTCTGGAAACCTGCCGACTTGTGCATTGCGGCCCATCGCACCACGGTCTATCCTTGACCCCCAGATGAACTGGAAGACGTCCCGGGTGATCCCTGTGGCATAGGAGGGAGGGACATGCCACACTTGCACCAAGTGCAGCAGCCCCGAGAGCACTGATGACCAAATGTTTTCCCGTTATGGAGAGGGAGCGTTGCTTCCAGAGCTCCAGCTTCTTCTGCACCTTGGCTATCCGCTCCAGCCAATTCCTGTCACACGCCTCAGCCCCCCCCCCCGAACCAGATCCCCAGCACCTTCAAGTAGTCAGGCTTGATGGTGAAGGGGACGGAAGATCAGTCGGGCCAGTAGCTAACGAGCATGGCCTCGCTCTTCCTGCGGTTCACCCTGGCTCCCATGGCCGACTCAAACTGGTGTAAAATGCATTGAAAGCAGTGGCTGTGGGATAATAAGGCTTTCCACATTGTGCAGATGCTGGTTTATACCAAAGATAGACACACATGCTGGAGTAACTGAGCGGGTCAGGTAGCATCTCTGGTGAAAAAGGATGGATGGGGACGTTTTGAGTCGGGATCCTTCTGTAGGTTGTGCCGGGTGGGTCGAATAGCTGGAGGTGAAAAAGGAGCAGGACCAATCCAGACCAGCCACGAATGACCTCAGGCTGGGCGTTGCCTGGTAGGCCCAATGTTGGCTCAGGAAGGTGTGACCTCAAGAGAAACAATGTGATGAACTGTGGGACTGGTAAAATGATGAGGGAGAAGGAAATGGACAAATACGGAGGGGGGAGGGGAGTATGAGGTGAAGTTATTTAACATTAGAGAATTCACTGTTCCTACCACTGGGTTGTAAGCCACCTTGGTGAAATATGGGCTGTTGTTCCTTCAATTTGTGTGTGGCTTGATGCTGGCAATGGAGGATCCCAGGACAGAGTATGGAAATGGGAAAGGGAGTTGAAATGGCTGGAAACCGGGAGATCCCATATACCATATTTTGTATCTGCCACCCAGTACAGCGGGTGACCAGCTGGTTGCAAACTATTCTAGCAAAGGAAAGTTACAGAGGTCTATTTGAACTGCATTTGCTCCAGTCGTTGTCACTCACTGATGGCACTGTGTCTGGAAGTTATTGGGTTAATGTCATTCTAGATAAGAGTGCAGGTTGTGTTAGACCTGATTATCTGATCCGTGTTCCCCCAAGCGGAGAATACCCCTATAAGGAACCATTCGTTAATGAAAAAAAAATTCCCTTTTGGAAAATTAGTTTGAGATATATAAAGGGAGGTTTCATTTCATTGCAGTTACCAATACAAGGAATGATTTTTCTGAAGATCTATGGAGTGCAAATTCCCAGCCACAGGGCAACACAGCGGGTGCATCTGATGGAGCCTCAGAGCACCTGAGACCCGGTTCGATCCTGACCTCGGGTGTTGTTTGTGTGGAGTTTTCACATTCTCCCTGTGACCACGTGGGTTTTCCCTGGGCTTTCCTGGTGTTTTTCCACATCTCAAAGACGTGCAGCTTTGCAGGTTAACTGACCTCTGTAAATTGTCTCTAGTGTGTAGGGAATGGATGAGAAAGTGGGATAACCCTTGAAGTAGGGTAATCGGGGGTCAGTATGGACTCGATGGTCTGAAGGGCCTGTTCCCTTGCTGTATCTCTGAACGTGTGCTCAAATTCAGCATGCCCATTGCTTCCCTTTTGGTAGCCAATGGAGATGCTTCTGAAGGGTGATGTAGAGGGCGCTATCCCCATCATATATGGTAATTGCAAGTCTATTGAAGATGAATCTCCATCTCAATAACTTTTAACAGGTGAGTGAGATGCAGAGGGAAGAAGGGAAGCCTGACAATAAGCATCAGAGCTCTGCAATGGCCTTCCTGATATCTGCCGTGAAAGACTTGGGAGACCATGAAGCGAACAACTGGGGAATGTTTCACTAGTGTTCTAGATGAGTTTTGTCGATCACTTTCCAAATCTTTGGTGCTCTCAGCCTGGCCACTATAGCCAGCAAATAACCAGTGTCACACCACTATGACTTTTGCTTAGACTTCAGGTTGAAATGCGGTGGGACAGAGAGGAAGACCGTGAAGGACAATAGCATAGGCTGTCCCCATCATGCGAAGTGTACAGACAGAGACTGCATTCCTTTAACATGTCTGAACATATAATGACCCATCAAAGCAATGATGGCAGATGTTTGGAGCTGGGCCTGGTCATTGTACTTTGCCAGTGTCCACCAAAGTGACTGGCAGCACTCATGAAAGGGTGAAATCCTGCAAAACAGTTTGAGAAGCCAAATGTTCTAAATCAGAAAGGCTGGCAAAATGCACGGTGGATATTATGGTACAGGGTGAAGATTGGTATTCTATTTATTTCAACAACAAATAGATTTCTTAATCAAATACACAAACCCCAGAGAGCTGATGGTGTTCAAGCAAACATTTGCAAATTGGAGCTGACTCGGATGTGGCCTGGAATAGTTCAAGTTCAAGTTCACATTTATTGCCACATGCTCCAGTTCAGGTACAGTGGAGTTGGATTTACCATGCAGCCACACACACAAAAGAGCACAATACACAATAGAATATAACATGAGCATCCAGCACAGTGCAGTCGCCGCTACGGACGGCCCGATGTACAGGCCGTCTCGTCGGGATGCTCGAAACTCCGACGTCGGGATGGACGGACACTCCGCGGCTTGGAGGTCCCGAATCGGCCGCTTCCTACCGGAGACCGCGGCTTCACGATGTTATAGGCCACAGGCTGGCGGTCGGAGCTGTTAAAGTCCATACCGAGTTGGCAGCTAGAAGCTCCGCAGGCCGCTGCTTCAGTATGTTATAGGCTGCAGGCCAGCGGTGGGAGCACTTCTTCTGGTGACCCCCAGCAAGGGATCGCCCGGCTCTGCGATGGAAAGTCCGCGCTGCGTCGGCTGTTGATGCTCTGGACCCGACGCCAGGGAAGGCCGCACCAATCCAAGCTGTTAGGCCGTGACGGAGGGCAAAATCAACTAGGACAAAAAGTTGCATTCCACCAAGGTAAGTGACTGAAAAACACCAGCCAATATGCCCCATCTACACTAGTCCCACCTGCTTGCCTTAGGCCCAGGTCCCTCTAAACCTGTCACGTGGTCCATGACATGAAAACGGTTGATATCTTCTCAGGATCATGATCAAGTTGAATGTTCTTGACCCCGTGCATCAGTGTCAGAGAGAGCCACAGAGGCCCACACTCTTGCTAAGTGTAATTCAACATTCCTTTACATTTTCAGGATTACACATGGACACCTAGTTTTTTTTTCCCTTGAGAAATTGAAAGATTTTAATTACTTCATAAAGCAGATGAATTCCAAGGCCAGCTGGATGGTCTGAGTAAAGCGATCGGGTTCAACACAGGGCCGGACACAATACATCACGGCAGGGTTACAGCAGTGAACAGATTCTGAACCAACTAGAAGTGAGTTCAATTCACTTTGCCTGCCTGAGATTGTACACGTAGGCACAGGCATGTTGGTGCCAATGCTTCATAGAAGTATTTTGTCCGATTCCAGTTTATTCCCCTCCTTTACACACAGATTGGGATACGTATCCATGGACACAGCACATCGTCAGCTCTTTGGCAATTCAGCCAAGTGGCCAGTGTTCATGTGTCATCGTGGATAATAAGCCAGTCTACTGCTGAATAAAGATGGAAAACAGTGGGGATGCTCAGCAGACCAGGTAGCACTTGAAGAGAGACAGGGACAGAGAGAGAGAGAGAGAGAGAGAGAGAGAGAGACAGACAGACAGACAGACAGGGTTATGGTTTTATTCTGATGATGTAATTTAACTGAAACGTGAATGCTTTCTTGTTCCCCAAATATCC
Organism: Raja brachyura; assembly: GCA_963514005.1. The sequence goes on along the minus strand of OY740794.1, from coordinate 14,991,843 downwards.
CTTGACTTGCTGAGTACGTAAATCATTTTCGACTTGTAACCTGGACTTCCACCATTTGGACTATTTTACTTTGAATGACAGCCATTGTAACTTGTAGTCACAGAGTTGTCCAACACAGAGAGGGTTCAACCCACCATGTCAAAGCTGACCTTTTTGCCCATTTTCACTAATCCCATTAGCGGACAGCATTGGTCTATACCATGCCTATTTACATGCCTGCCAACAAGCCTCTTAAACACAATAGTTGTGTATGATTCCATCATATTCTCCAGCAGATATGAGCCACTTTCTGTGTTAAACAAATACTTACCCCTCATGACCAAATGACCATATACAAATCCTTCCTCGCACCTTAAACCTAAACTCTCTTGTTTTTGAAACTCCTACCACGGGACAATCTTCCCTATGGTGGCGCCACCTGGAGGTTAGGCTACTTACTGGGCGAACCCTTGGCCCCAGGCCTGGCAGGGTCACGTGGCTGTGTTTGGCGGGAAGAAGTTGTCATGTGGCTTAGGGTGTGCCCTGATATATAAACAGAACTCTGGGAGAACCATCCCCAGTCGCGTGTGAGCTGTTCTCTGTTTAACACAATAAAGATCACTTTGTTTCACAACGCGTGTCTCACTATACTATCTATGCATCTTATTATCTTACATATTTCATTCAGGTCACCCCTTTCACTCCAGAGGAAAGGGTGTCAGAGGTTATGGGGAGAAGGCAGGAGAATGGTGTTCGGAGTTAGATCAGCCATGATTGAATGATGGAGTAGCCTTGATGGGCTGAATGGCCTGATTCTACTCCTATCACATGATCTTATGATCTTATGAAACCAAGCCCGGCCTATCGAGCTGAATGCGTTTAACATGCACACATGCAGGGCTCATGATAATACTCAGCATTGTGAGCCCTCCTTGTTCATCTCTACTGCCCAACAGTCCCACTCTGTACTGGACACTCTCTGTGTCACAATACTCTGTGAAAGGACATCAACGAAAAATAGAACCTGTAATGTCTTGGTGGCTCAGGTTCAGTTCTACAATGACCACAGATTTAGTGACCCTTTATAGGCGCTGAATGCTGATGTATTTCCAGCATCAATTGTGACCCTCTCCTCCCATAAAATTACTTAGAATAGTCGAGCAGGTATGCAGAGCGTACAGTTAGTGACAGGAATCACCATCGAGTGAAAGCCTAGTCCCCTTTCAGAGGGACTGCTCATGACTTACATGTTTGTTGGGAACTGAATTGGTGGTCAATAGGTTTGAGGTTATTACTGGCACAGTTAGCAAACGGTGCCTTAGTTGTCTGCGAGGCTTCGGGGTGAGGATGAAAGGGACGGATTAATGGGTGGGTTTGAGGCCTTTCCAATGGGCCTCCAAAATGACAGGAAATAGGCAGAGGCCATGTCAGGCTGCCAGGAAAGGCAGCAGTTTGAGAGGGATGGAAGGGTTCTGCCCAGGAGGTCCCATCTTGAGAAATTCTTCCACATGTCCACAGTCAATGATAAAATAAACTCTTTGCCGACTGAGGCACTTCAAGAAGCACATTGTGGAATGACACAACTTAGAGGAACCATTTGGCATATTGTGCAACAAGAACTTTTATTCGAGTTATCTAATTCACATCACATCACCACTCTCTCTTTCAGCCATGCTTTTTTTTACCTTTGAGTGTTTTTATAAATCTTTTTTTGTAATGTTACTTCTGAATCTGATTTCAACCCTCTGGTCAGGCATTCCATATCACAGAAAGTTGCTTTGTAAAAAATTGTTTCCTTATGCTGTTTCTGATACTTTTTTCAAATCACCTTAAATCTGTCTCCTCTGGTTACTGAAACCTCTGCCACAGGAAACTGTTTCTCCTTATTTATTCTATCAAAACCATTCCTGATGTTTAACCACTCTGTTAAATCTCCTCTGACCTCTTTCTACTCTGGGGAGAACCTTTCCAGCTTCTCCAGATTTTTTTCACACAGAATGAAAACAGTAAGTCTTGCATTTACGAAGCACCTTTAACAAACTCCCAAATAGATTTGCAGCCGGTGAAGTGTTTTTGAAGTGTAGTCACTGTTTTGATTTCGGAAACACAATAAGTTCTAACAGCAATGTGATAATGGCCAGATAATCTTCTAAGTTGCAGAATGGGAGCTGATTATTGATCTGGATACCTTTGATATACCTTCAGGAGTCAAACCCCCCTCGTCTGTGAATCAACCCCCCACACTTCTCATCCGTGACCACCTATAGTCTGCCCTGCTTTGTCCTCCCCTCTCCTCCTTCCTAGTATTTTTCCTCCCCCCTACAATCGACCAGAAAAAAGGTCTCAACCCAAAATGTCATCTATACATGCTCTAGAAACATAGAAACATAGAAAATAGGTGCAGGAGTAGGCCATTCGGCCCTTCGAGCGTGCACCGCCATTCAATGTGATCATGGCTGATCATCCAACTCAGTATCCCGTACCTGCCTTCTCCCCATACCCCCTGATCCCTTTAGCCACAAGTGCCACATCTAACGCCCTCTTAAATATAGCCAATGAACTGGCCTCAACTACCTTCTGTGGCAGAGAATTCCAGAGACTCACCACTCTCTGTGTAAAGAATATTTTCCTCATTTCGGTCCTAAAGGAATTCCCCCTTATCCTTAGACTGTGACCCCTTGTTCTGGACTCCCCCAACATCGGGAACAATCTTCCAGCATCTAGCTTGTCCAACCCCTTAAGAATTTTGTAAGTTTCTATAAGATCCCCCCTCAATCTTCTAAATTCCAGCGAGTACAAGCCGAGTCTATCCAATCTTTCCTCATATGAAAGTCCTGACATCCCAGGAATCAGTCTGGTGAATCTTCTCTGCACCCCCTCTATGGCAAGGATATCTTTCCTCAGATTTGGAGACCAAAACTCTACGCAATACTCCAGGTGTGGCCTCACCAAAACCCTGTACAACTGCAGTAGAACCTCCCTGCTCCTATACTCAAATCCTTTCGCTATGAATGCTAACGTACCATTTGCTTTCTTCACTGACTGCTGCACCTGCATGCCTACTTTCAATGACTGGTGTGCCATGACACCCAGGTCTCGTTGCATCTCCCCCTTTCCTAATCTGCCACCATTCAGATAATAGTCTACCCTCATGTTTTTGCCACCAAAGTGGATAACCTCACATTTATCCACATTATACTGCATCTGCCATGCATCTGCCCATTCACTCAGCCTATCCAAATCACCCTGCAGCCTCCAAGCATCCTCCTCACACCTAACTATACCCCCCAGCTTGGTATCATCTGCAAATTTGGAGATGTTGCATTGAATTCCCTCGTCCAAATCATTAATATATATTGTAAATAGCTGGGGTCCCAGCACTGAGCCTTGCGGCACCCCACTAATCACTGCCTGCCATTCTGAAAAGGACCTGTTTACTCCTACCCTTTGCCTCCTGTCTGCTAGCCAGTTCTCTACCACATCAATACTGAACCCCCAATACCGTGTGCTTTAAGTTTGTATGCTAATCTCTTATGCGGGACCTTGTCGAAAGAATTCTGAAAGTCTAGATATAACACATCCACTGGTTCTCCCTTATCCACTCTACTAGTTACATCCTCGAAAAATTCTATCAGATTTGTCAGACATAATTTACCTTTCGTAAATCCATGCTGACTTTGTCCAATGATTTCACCACTTTCCAAATGGGCTGCTATCCCATCTTTAATAACTGACTCTAGCAGTTTCCCCATTACCGATGTTAGACTAACTGGTCTGTAATTCCCCGCTTTCTCTCTCCCTCCTTTTTTAAAAAGTGGGGTTACATTAGCTACCCTCCAATCCTCAGGAACTACTCCAGAATCTAAGGAATTTTGAAAAATTATCACTAATGCATCCACTATTTCTGTGGCTACCTCCTTGAGTACTCTGGGATGCAGACTATCTGGCCCTGGGGATTTATCGGCATTCAATCCGTTCAATTTACCCAACACCAACTCCCGGCTAACCTGGATTTCACTCAGTTCCTCCATCTTATTTGACCCCCGTTCCACTGCTATTTCCGGCAGATTATTTATGTCTTCCTTAGTGAAGACAGAACCAAAGTAGTTATTCAATTGGTCTGCCATGTCTTTGTTCCCCATGATCAATTCACCTGTTTCTGACTGCAAGAGACCAACATTTGTTTTAACTAGTCTCTTTCTCTTCACATATCTATAAAAACTTTTGCAGTCAGTTTTTATGTTCCCTGCCAGTTTCCTTTCATAATCTATTTTCCCTTTCCTAATTAAGCCCTTTGTCCTCCTCTGCTGGATTCTGAATTTCTCCCAGTCCTCCGGTAGGCTGCTTTTTCTGGCAAATTTGTATGCCTCATCTTTTGTTTTTATGCTATCCCTGATTTCCCTTGTTATCCATGGATGCACCACCTTCCCCGATTTATTCTTTTGCCAAACTGGTATGAACAACTTTTGTACTTCATCCATGCAGTCTTTAAATACCTTCCATTGCACATCCACTGTCAACCCTTTAAGAATCACCTGCCAGTCTATCTTGGCCAATTCACATCTCATACCTTCAAAGTTACCTTTGTTCAAGTTCAGAACCCTTGTTTCTGACTTAATTTTGTCACTCTCCATCCTAATGCAGAACTCAACCATATTATGGTCACTCTTGCCCAAGGGGCCACGCACAACAAGACTGCTAACTAACCCTTCCTCATTACTCAATACCCAGTCTAGAATAGCCTGCTCTCTCGTTGGTTCCTCCACATGTTGGTTGAGAAAACTATCCCGCATACATTCCAGGAAATCCTCTTCCTCAGCACCCCTGCCAATTTGATTCACCAAATCTACATGCAGATTGAAGTCACCCATTATAACCGTGTTACCCTTGTTGCACGCATTTCTAATTTCCTGTTTGATGCCATCCCCAACTCCAATACTACTGTTAGGTGGCCTGTACACAGCTCCCACTAGCGTTTTCTGCCCCTTAGAGTTTCGCAGCTCTACCCATATCGATTCCACATCCTCCACGCTAATGTCCTTCCTTTCTATTGCATTAATCTCCTCACCAGCAACGCTACCCCACCTCCTTTTCCTTTTCGTCTATCCCTCCTGAATATTGAATATCCCTGGATGTTCAGCTCCCAGCCTTGGTCATCCTGGAGCCATGCCTCCGTGATCCCAACTATAGCATAGTCATTAATCGCTATCTGCACCTTCAACTCATCCACCTTATTATGAATGCTCCTCGCATTGAGGCACAAAGCCTTCAGGCTTGTTTTTACAACACTCTTACTCCTTATACAATTATGTTGACAAGTGGCCCCTTTCACATCGATCCCTATTACACTTGGCCCTACTCTCCTATCCCTTTGTGAGCTTTCTTTCCCGTTAATTCTGGGGTCATTAACCATCCCTTTACTCTCTTTCCCTTTAACTCCGTTCTCGATTATCCCATTTGACACCCCACCCCCCTTATTCAGTTTAAAACCATCCGTGTAGCAGTGGCAAACCTGCCGGCCAGAATGCTGGTCCCCCACCTGTTAAGATGCAATCCGTCCCTTTTGTACAGTTCCCCCTTACTCCAAAACAGATCCCAGTGATCTAAGAATCTAAATCCCTGCCCCCTGCACCAGTTCCTCAGCCACACATTCAGGTCCCGTATCTCCCTGTTCCTGCTCTCACCAGCACGAGGAACTGGAAGCAAACCGGAGATAACAACCCTGGAAGTCCTGCTTTTCAGCATTTTTCCGAGCTCTCTGAAGTCCCGCTGCAAAATATTCATCCCCTTCTTTCCAACATCATTTGTGCCAACATGCACGACCACCTCCGGCTGTTCACCTTCGCCCTTGAGGATTGTCTGCACTCTGTCCGTAACATCCTGGATCCTGGCACCAGGAAGGCAGCACACCATCCTGGAATCCCGTCTGTTGCCGCAAAAACCCCTGTCCTTACCTCTCACAATGGAGTCTCCAACTACAATGCTCACCAGATATGTTGCCTGACCCGCTGAGTTACTCCAGCACTTTGTATCAATTAATTTTTTTTCAGGGTCTGAAGAAGGGTCTCGACCCGAAACGTCGCCTATCTCCTTCGCTCCTTAGATGCTGCTGCACCCGCTGAGTTTCTCCAGCCTTTTGTGTAACCCTCGATTCTCCAGCATCTGCAGTTCCTTCTTTAACAAATAATTTTTTTTTAACATTTGGAATATTGTAATTTTAATTTTAATTAATTTTATTAGAAGCCATTGTACAAGGATAAGACGATCGACATAGCAGTTATACAATTATTATACAGCTTCATTTTTAACCATAACCTAAATCTAAAAAAAAGAAAAAGAAAAAAAAAAGGAAAACAAAGAAAGAAGAAAGAAAGAATGAAGAAAAATGAGTAAAATACAAACGAGCAGGAAAAAGACTCCGAAGCTACCAAAGAAATGCAGGAAAAAAGAAACGAAATAAGAAAAGAAAAGATGGAGATATACCTTCCCCCCCCACCCATCCCTGGCCTCAGATTTAAATTTAAATTTGTGCTTAACCATTCTGTTGTTGCAGAAATTCAGTAAAAGGTAACCATGTCTTAAGAAATTGAGTGTTAAAGAAGGAACTGCAGATGCTGGAGAATCGAGGGTTACACAAAAAGCTGGAGAAACTCAGCGGGTGCAGCAGCATCTAAGGTGCAAAGGAGATAGGCGACGTTTCGGGTCGAGACCCTTCTTCAGGCTGGTCAGGGATCAGGGAAACAAGAGATATAAACAGTGATGTGGAGAGATAAGGAACAATGAGTGAAAGATATGCAAAAAATTATTGGTGATAAAGGAAGCAGGCCATTGTAAGCTGTTTGTGGTGTGAAAATGAGAAGCTAGTGCGACTGGGGGGGGGGAGATGGAGAAGGAATGTCAGGGCCAGAGGGCTGAGGGAGAGGTGGGGGGGAGGCAGTCTGGGTTAACAGAATTGAGAAAATTCAATGTTTAAGCCCAGAGGATGCAGACTCCCCAAGCGGAATATGAGGTGCTGTTCCTCCAACTTGCGGTGTTGATCACTCTGGCCGTGGAGGAGGCCCAGGACCGAGAGGTCCGATACGGAGTGGGAGGGGGAGTTGAAGTGCTGAGCCACCGGGAAGTCGGATTGGTTATTGCGGACCGAGCGGAGGTGTTCGGCAAAACGATCGCCCAGCCTACGCTTGGTCTCACCGATATAGATCAGCTGGCATCTGGAGCAACGGATGCAGTAGATGAGGTTGGAGGAGGTGCAGGTGAACCTCTGTCGGACTTGGAATGACTGCTTGGGTCCCTGAAAGGATTGGATGGGGGAGGTGAAGGGACAAGTGTGGCATCTCTTGCGGTTGCAAGGGAAGGTGCCCAGTGAAGGAGTGGAGCGGGAGGGAAGGGAAGAATTGACGAGGGAGTTGCGGAGGGAGCGGTCTTTGCGGAAGGCAGACAGGGGGGGAGATGGGAAGATGTGGCGAGTGGAGGGGTCACGTTGGAGGTGACGAAACTGGCGGAGGACTATCTGTTGTATGCGCTGGCTGGTGGGGTGAAAGGTGAGGACCAGGGGGACTCGGCCCTTGTTGTGAGTGGGGGAATGGGGAGAGAGGGCAGTGTTGCGGGGTATGGAGGAGACCCTGGTGCGAGCCTCATCTATAGTGGGGGAGGGGAAACCCCGTTCTCTGAAGAACGAGGACATTTGCGATGACCTGGTGTGGAACACGTCATCCTGGGAGCAGATGCGGCGTAGACGGAGGAATTGGGAATAGGGGATGGAGTCCTTACAGGAAGCAGGGTGGGAGGAAGAGTAGTCCAGGTAGCCGTGGGAGTCAGTTGGTTTGTAGTGGATGTCAGTCAGGAGTGTATAAGATCTGTTTTTTCCGCCAAGGTATCTAATTTGAACTAATCGTAATCTGTCTGCACACGGTCTCTATCCCTGCGTCCCGTGGCTGCTTATGCACCTGTATAAATGCCTCTCAAATGTTGCCATTGTGTCTGTGTGCGAAAACGGGATCCCACCACTGGCCACATCTTCCCATCTCCACCCCTTTCTGCTTTCCGCAGAGACTGTTCCCTCCGAAACTCCCTGGTCAACTCGTCCCTTCCCACCCAAACTACCCCCTCCCCTGGTACTTTCCCCTGCAACTGCAGGAGATGCAGCACCTGTCCCTTTACCTCCCCCCTTGACTCCATCCAAGGACCCAGACAGTCTTTCCAGGTGAGGCAGACGTTCACTTGCACCTCCTCCAACCTCATCTACTGTATCCGCTGTTCCAGGTGTCAACTTCTCTACATCGGCGAGACCAAGCGTGGGCTCGGCGATCGTTTCGCTGAACACCTCCGCTCAGTCCGTCTTAACACACCTGATCTCGGTGGCTCAGCACTTTAACTCCCCCTCCCATTCCAAATCTGACCTTTCTGTCCTGGGCCTCCTCCATTGTCAACGTGAGGTCCACCGCAAATTGGAAGAACAGCACCGCATATTTCGCTTGGGTTAGTTTACACCCCAGTGGTATGAACATTGACTTCTCTAACTTCAAATAGCCCTTGCTTTCCCTCTGTATCCCCTCCCCTTCCCAGTTCTCCCACCAGTCTTACTATATCCGACTACATTCTATCTTTGTCCCACCAATCTCCTGACATCAGTCTGAAGAAGGGTCTCGACCCAAAACATCACCCGTTCCTTCTCTACAGAGATGCTGCCTGTCCCGCTGAGTCACTCCAGCATTTTGTGTCTATCTTTGATTTAAACTAGTATCTGCAGTTTTTTCTAGCTGAAGTGAAGGTGGACGAGGCATAGTTAACGGAACCCGCCCAAATCAGATAGGGCAGCAGTTCAGACCTCTCGAAATCATTATCCCAATAGATATTCTACATCCTGCGGGATGATTGTGCTGAGAGTTTGGCCAAGTTCTGTTTTCCATGAGTTTTGAAATTCCACAGTAAGGATGCTAAGCGTTTTCCATTTCATTTCGGAGTCACGTGAGTGACTTCGTGAAGAGCCCGCCGGCGCGCATGCTCGACATATCGTCGTAACGCGTTGCTGCGACGGCTGGCGGTGGAGCGCGCTCCTCGCCAGCCCTTCATAAGGGGCCACGGAGGTGAGTATTCCACCTTTAGTTGGTGGTCCTTGTTGTTCGTTATGTCTTGCAGCAAGGACATGGATGGGAGTTCGAAGGGCCGGAGGACGTCAGGACGAGTTCGCCGGTCAACAGTTCCGGGGCCTTTACCATCGGCAGTACCTGCAGTGCAGGCCGGGACTCAGGCGGAGATGTGGGTAAGCCCTGTGTTACAGGTCCAGATCCGCCAGCACACCACAGCTCGGAGGGGTTCGACGAGGAGGAGTGTGGTGTGCCGCCAGAGCAGGGGGACCCTGCCATGGCAGTCAGGTCGTCAGCGGGCTCGCTGGCGACCTTGAGCAGGGGGCGTGCGGCTGCACGGCCCGTTCCACTCAGCCCCCCGAGAAGGGGCAGGGCAGGAGCCCAGAAGCCTAACCCTGCCAGGGCTAAGGCATTGCTTGACACGGAGGAGCGGTCAGGTTCCAGGGCGAGACCCGGGGCGGCTGTGAGGTCCAGCCGGCACACCCCGACTCTCGACGCCGGGACGGGTCGGTTGAGTCAGGTCTCGTCACGGTCGCCGAGCCCCCCATGGATGGGTGGGCGAGACCATGCGTCGGCAAGGTCCACGATGTGGGCAGCCGGCAAGCCTGTGCGGGCTTCAGGTAGCCATGCTTCGGCTGGTGCCGACACCACGCTGCAAGTGCCCTTAGTGGCAGCGGCGTCAGCTCCCGCTAAACGGAGGCGGTTGAACACGCCCGCGCGGGAATCGCGCAGTTTCGCCTTGGCGGCTGTTAGCGACAACTACCGGCACCGGCAGGGCCTCGATGAGGTGCGGGCCGATGATAGGAGCCCGGTTTTCATTTCAGAGCCGGAGGACTCCGACCACCTGAGTGTTCAGGGTGAAGGGCGTATTGACCGTATGGAGCGGCTGCTGGAGCTCCTGCTTCAAAGCCAACAACAGCAGGGCAGCCACAGGCACAGGGCGTCGTCACCAGCCTCTACCATCAGCCTGGAGCAGCAGGAGGAGGAGGTTTTGGTGGATTCCATACCACCTCCGGTGGAGGTACCAGCGGAGGATCTTCTGGATGTGGCGACCAAATTTGCGGCCCCACATTCATCTGGACTTCCTTTAAACACGAAGCTGGCAGCCACTGTGGACTTTCTTAACAACCAGCAACTACAGGAAGAAGTCCTCATTCAGGCAATGAGCCGTCACAAGGCTCCATCCAATTGCAACTCCCTCAACGTGCCTGTGGTCAATACGCCGATATGGGGCAACATCAGTGCGGCTATCTGTCAACAGGAGGTAAAACTGCAGCGGATCCTGAAGCTCCTCACGGCCGGTATTACCGCCTTTGTGCGGTCGGTGGACGGGGACGAATTGAATTTGGACCAGGAAGATGCCCTGGCCCTCCTGTGCGCGACCCAGCACGAAATTAACGGGTTTCGCAAAACCAGCATCCGCCCAGCGCTCAATCCAAAGTTTGCAGGATTGTGCAAACCACCGCCGCCGCCCCCGCCCCGTCAGCTCTTTGGGGAGGACCTCTCGAAGAGAGTCAAGGAGCTTGACGAGCAAGCCAAAACGGTGGGGATCATGCGCCCTCAGAGTGCCCCCACACCGTCAGGCTCAAAGTCTCCATACATTCGATCACGAGGGTCTGCTAGTACCTCGACGAGGACCCACCCTCAAGCTCCATAACGACAGCAACATCAGACCCAGCACCAGGGGTCTTTTTTAGGACAGGGTCGGCAGAGACCCTGGTGGAAAACGAAGACGCCGCGCCCTCAAGCCAACCCAGCACCTCCACGTCCGCACACGCGTGTCAAGGACCGCCGGTAACCACGGAGGTGAGGGGGTCTGGTTCTCTCTTTTCTCTCTGTTTAACTTCACATGTTGGTGGTCGCCTTCGGTGGTTTTTGGGTGCATGGGGTAATTTTACTGGTGACGAGTATGTGTTGCAGAATATTCAGGGGCATAAAATTGAGTTTATTAATGGCGACATTCCTCCATCCCAGCACATGCCCGCTCGAACGTTTAAATTATCTGCTGCAGAACAGGCAGCCGGCTATAAGGAACTGTTAAGTCTTGAGCACAAAGGAGTGATTGAGAGAGTGGTGCATGAGCCAGTTGAATTTGTTTCGAACATATTCACCAGACCTAAGAAGGATGGAGGTTGTCGTGTCATTATTGATCTAACCCGTTTGAATACTTTTGTAACATATACTCATTTTAAAATGGATACGTTTGAAACAGCCAAATCATTGATTTCTCATGGTTGCTTTATGGCATGCATCGCTTTAAAAGACGCATATTATTCCGTATCCGTCCAGAAATGTGACAGAAGGTTTTTGAAATTCATCTGGATGGGGCAACTCTGGCAGTACAAGGCTTTGCCTAATGGGCTCACCACAGCCCCTAGATTGTTCACTAAATTAGTGAAGCCAATTATGGCTTATTTGAGACAACGACACCATATAGTTATGGCCTATTTAGATGATATCTTAATTGTGGGCCACACCCTGGAATTGGCTGAACAGGGTGTTGCAGCTGCTGTCAATATATTTCAACAATTGGGGTTTATTGTCCATCCAGAGAAATCAAAGTTCTACCCTGCGAGGTGATTAATTACCTAGGGTTCACGGTGAACTCTATAAGCATGAGGGTTACCATTCCAATTAACAAGATTGAGGAGGTTACCCAGGTGTGTCAAGATTTAATCCGCACCAATATACCATCGATTCGGCACTTAGCTACAATAATTGGGAAGCTGGTAGCTTTGTTTCCGGCAGCGCGATATGGACCTTTGCATTATCAGAATTTGCAAAGAGCTAAAATTGCTGCGTTAAAACAGAACGCTGGTCATTATGATCGGTCCATGCAGCTGCCGCCCGAAGCGATAAATGAGTTGCAATGGTGGGTGTGTCACATTAGCAGCTCATTCAAGCCTATTAGGGAGGCTAATCCGGTGGTATATTTGCAAACTGATGCAAGCTCCAATGGTTGGGGAGCCACGAATAATTGCTCTAGTTGTGGTGGCAGATGGGACACCCTTGAATCAACGATGTTGTTAACTCAAGGGATTAACTATTTGGAGTTGCTGGCAGCATTCCACGGACTTCGTGCGTATTGTTCCGAGCTTGTTGGAGCACATGTCCGTCTCCAAATAGACAACACCACAGCAGTAGCATATTTAAACCATATGGGTGGTACCAGGTCAGTTTCGTGTGACAAATTGGCAAACTCAATTTGGCTCTGGTGTGTTCAAAGAGACATTTGGATTTCAGCTACCTATTTGCCAGGTGAGCTTAATACTGTGGCGGACACCAGGTCACGCAAATTTAATGACAATATTGAATGGATGTTGCATCCTGAGATCTTTTCTAAAGTCACAGCCAAATTTGGTAAACCGGACATTGACCTCTTTGCGTCACGGTTGAACCATCAGGTACCAACCTACGTTTCATGGGAACCAGATCCTGGGGCAATAGCGCTAGATGCATTCTCGCTGGACTGGGGGAAGTGGTTTTTCTATGCCTTCCCCCCGTTTTGCCTCATCAGTCAGGTATTGCAAAAGATTCAGGCAGATGCTGCCAAGGGCATCCTTATTATACCCGACTCGCCCACACAGCCTTGGTATCCGGTGGTCTTTGACATGCTCAACGAACCTTGGGTCCTTTTGAAGGGTTGCCCACAATTGGTTACTCACCCTGTCTCAGGGGAGCCGCATCCCTGCCATGGCTATTTAAATTTGTTGGCTTGCAGGTTCTGAACAGGCCGTTAGTCCAATACGGCCTCTCGGCTCGGACCATGGATACCATCGGGGCGTCGTGTCGAGAGTCTACAAGGCGAAGATACCGCTCGCATATTAAGAAGTGGGAAGCCTACTGCAGCCGCTCTCGCATCACGTACGATGACATGACAATAACCGACGTCCTGGAATTCCTCGCGGGGTTGCACCATGATGAACACTTAAGTTACAGTGCCATCAACAGCGCCAGAAGTGCGCTATCATTCTACCTCAGTTTGGAGGTAGGATCCAACAGGCTAGTGTCCAGACTCATGCGGGGTATATTCAATATGAATCCGCCTACACCACGCTATAATATCACCTGGGATGTCAGGGACGTATTAACCCTGCTCAGGACGTGGTCACCCATGGAAGGGCTCCAACTGGACCAACTCACCATGAAGCTGGTGATGTTACTAGCGCTGACTTCAGCTCAGAGGGTACAGACACTACACAAACTTCGTGTCGACAGAATGACGTCTACCCCCACAGAAGTAGTCTTTTTCATTGACGAGCTACTAAAGCAGCATAGACCTGGGTGCACAGGGCTGCAGCTGAAGTTCCCGGCATACCCCGCAGATGCTAGGCTATGTTTAGCCTCACATATCCGCCACTATGTCAACGTGACGGCACGCATCAGAGGAATGGAGAGATACCTGCTTGTCACTCATAAGAGACCTCATCATCGAGTGACAGTCCAGACGATATCCAGGTGGCTTCGAGTCGTCTTGGGTAAGTCAGGTATCGACACTAATGTGTTCAAGTCTCATTCCACCAGGGCTGCATCGACGTCAGCGGCGAGGGTCATGGAGGTGCCCATGGACCAAATTCTCGCCACCGCAGGATGGGCTAATGAAGCTGTGTTCCAGCGTTTTTATAACAAGCCTGTTGCTGCTCCTCTACAGTTCGCAGAAGCCGTGCTGAATGCAGGTCAAGAACGTGGAGATGTCCCCGTATGAGGGGTTTGATTTGTTATTAATAAATATGCTCTTGTTTTGCAGTATGGACTGTTGAGCAAGTTTGTTCCTCCCATCCATCCCTGGTAGTGGTGTGTCAGCATGGACGTGGTCCAGGGCGTGTAATCACAGAAGCTTTGAAGTCTTCACAAAGTCACTCACGTGACTCCGAAATGAAATAGTAAGATTGAACGAGAACTTACCAGTTCGAAGGTTGATCTTTATTTTATGAGGAGTCGAAGTGAGGGATTTTGTGCCCTCCTCGCCCAACCCTCAATCACCTTCATCTGGTAATCTTAGTCAATTCAATCATACTATGCGAAGTCATTTCTATTGTTGGTTCTGTGATTCCACGCCGCTACTTTGAAGTATGTCGAGCATGCGCGCCGGCGGGCTCTTCACGAAATCCCTCACTTCGACTCCTCATAAAATAAAGATCAACCTTCGAACTGGTAAGTTCTCGTTCAATCTTACTATTCTCGGCTACAAATGTATTTCTGTCTGTGCAATCGTCTTGCACTGGGTTTTCGGAACAGAGTTCTTTGTAATTACTTTTCACTATTTTTTGACAACCGGGAATGAATGGCCATTTCCTCCAGGTTGCAATTTATTGGTTTAGGTCATTTTATTTTCCTCCTGCTTCCTGTTAAACCTCAGATCTCATGCTGTTGCCGGAGACCAGGCATCTAGTACAAGCCGTCCCTCTGGAGCTATGCGTTCGATTGAATCTTTTCCATCATTGTTGCTGTTGCCAAATAGGGTATGGCTATTTGCCCTCTCATGCAACATGGAACCACGGGGGAAATCAGCCAATGTACTGGGTTGAGGCATCATGGTTCACCTGGAGTTTTTGAATTCCTATCCACCTCACATGCAGGTCCACTCTCACTCCTGACTTTTTTGGCTTGAAGTGAAGTAACAGCTCAGCCGCATTCCTGGTCTCAGGTCCCATTCTGCATCAGACTTAGATTGAGGTTTGAACCTTTCCGGATAGTGACAGGCTTGGATAGAGTGGATGCGGAGAGGATGTTTCCACTAGTGGGAGAGTCTAGAACCAGAGGGCGTGGCCTCAGATTAAAAAGACGCAGAAAGGAGATGAGGAAGAATTTCTTTAGTCCGAGGGTGGCGAATCTTTAGAGGCCAAATCATTTGGGTCTTTTTAAGGCGACAGATTCTTGATTAGTATGGCATCACTGGGAGAAGTCAGGAGAATGGGGTTGAGAGGGAAAGATAGATCAGCCATGGTTGAATGACGGAGTTGAATCAATGGGCCGAATAGCCTACTTATGCATCTATGACTTATGAACTTATGAAATAATAATTTAATTGTTCTGTTTCGGGACATATGATGATAAAACACTCTTGACTCTCTCTTGACTCTTGACTCTTGTGCAGACATGACCTATTTTTGTCTATGAACATTACCAATGATCAAAACCAGTGGATCATCTCTGTGGGGTCTGTCATGAGATGATTCTTTGGGATTTCTTGTGAACTCCATTCAGTTTTCCAAGCTTCATCAGGACTGATGTTGCAGTTCACAACTCACAGTTAGACTGTGGGATAGTTGGCAGGAACATCTAGAAGGATGTGATTATGCTGAGGTTGTCTGAAGAAGGGTTTCGGCCCGAAACGTGGCCTATTTCCTTCGCTCCATAGATGCTGCTGCACCCGCTGAGTTTATCCAGCATTTTTGTCTACCTTGTATAATCTACTGCTCTTTTGGAAAATTGCTTACCATTCTGCTTATCATGGTAAAAAAAGACTTTGACAATATTAAAGTCCATAAACTCACAACTAAAATAATTCCAAGCGTTAAACAAAATGAACCAATAGGACATTTTAGAAATGTGTTTTAAGAAGACCTCCCAAAGGTTAATAAAATAATAAAAGCTGGCAAAACTTGATGTAATATAGGGATGTGGGCTTCATAGGCTGAGCAGCACATGATTGTCCATCACCAATTGTTGTTGAGAAGGTGGTGGTGAGCTGACTGCTTGAACCACTGCAGCGTGGCACAGTGGCACAGCTGGTAGAGCCACTGCCTCACAGCACCAGAGTCCCGGGTTCAATCTTAACCTTGGGTGTTGTCTGCGTGGAGTTTGCATGTTTTCCCTGTGACCACGTGGGATTCCTCCGGTTGCTCCAGGTTCCTTCCACATCCCCAAAACCTGTGGGTTTGGAGGTTATTTGGTCCCTGTAAATTACTCGTTCAAGAAGGAACTGCAGATGCTGGAAAATCGAAGGTAGACAAAAATGCTGGAGAAACTCAGCGGGTGCGGCGGCATCTATGGGGAGAAGGAAATAGGCAACGTTTCGGGCTGAGTCAAATGCGAGTTTCTCCAGCATTTTTGTCTACCCTGTAAATTACCCCTAGTGCACAGGGAGTGATAGCAAAAGTGGGATAACATAGAACTAATGTGAACGGATGACTGAGGGTCGGCATGGACATGGAGGGCTGAAGGGCCTGTTTACGATTCTGTATTTCTAAACTCTAAACACAATCCTTGAGATGTGAGTATACCCACAATGATTAGGGAATTCCAGGATCTTCACCCAGTGACCGAGAGATAGTTTCCAAGGCAGGATGGTGTATGGCTTGTCGGACAATTTCCAGGTAGTGGTTTTCTCACACTTTTGTTGCCCTTGTCCTTCCAGCTGGTAAAGGTCACACATTTGAAAGGTGCTGTCCTGTTGCAGTGCATCCTGTGGATGGCAGAGACCTCTGCCAATGCACATTTGTGATGGAGTGTGTGAAAAGTTGTGAATGGATGGTCTATCAAACAAGCTGCTATGTCCTGTATGGTGTCGAGTTTTCTCAATGTTGTTGAACATACAGAGCATGGCAGAGTGGGTGGCACAACGGTATAGTGGTGGATCTGCTGCCTTTCAGCGCCAGAGACCCAGGTTCGATCCTGACTATGGGCGCCATCTGTACAGTGTTTGTATGTTCACCCTGTGGCTGTATGGGTTTTCTGTGGTTGCTGCGGTTTTCTCCCGTACTATCAGACTTGGTGGGCCGAAGGGCCTGTTTCCGCGCTGTATTTCTAATGTGAAAAGTCCAAAACGTGTTCTCATCAATTAACATTTTTTATGATGGTGTTCTCACCATTTGTTTTATAAAGGTCAGTACCACCATTAAAATAGTATATCCCAGGAAATGATTAAACATGAACAGCATTTGTCTGATTACACCAAGTAATACAGAATATTATTTCTAAGTAGTGTCAATTCCCAATAAATGTTAGGAATGTCCAAAATATACTGAGATACTGGGCTTGTAGGGAAGTTAGGTACCGGAAATAAATTAGTGGCAAAGGTCTTTATTGCCCAAATGCAGCATTTTCTCCTTATTTTAGCTGAATTTGGCCACCTCAGTACGGAACCTGAGTTTGAGTTATTTTATTGTTATGTGTAATAACAGTGAAAAGCTTTTGCTGCGTTTTAACCAGTCAGCGGAAAGACAATCCATGATTACAATCGAGCCATCCACAATGTATAGATACATGATAAAGGCAATAACATGAATAATATTAAGTTCAAAATAAAGTCTGGTAAAGTCGAATCAAAGATAGTCCGAGGGTCTTGAATGAGGTAGATTGAGGACTGCTGTCTAGTTGTTAGTAGGATGGTTCAGTTGCCTGATAAAGTAGGGGATTGATCTACACTCTGAGCGAACTTACAGACTCATTGGGGGAATGGTACTGCATTCATTTATTCATTTCAAAACTGAGGTTAGTCAGGAGTAGGTATATTGATTTAACATGTGGAGGCACTCACCAAGGTATAGAGGAACGTGCTTTAGAATGTTCACTGAGTGACGTTACAAATTCGAGTAATGCGTATCGCATGCAAATCTTTCCACTTTCTGCAGATGCCACCAAACTTCCACTCCGAATCAATATGGAAGGTTAACTGGTCTACCAATAAAAAAGTTCTTATCCTTTTGCAGAGGTCAAATAAATGATAATAGCAGATGCCTGGCAATTAACGTGATTACCACCAATTCAAGTCCTTTGACTGCGTCAGGGAGACAATAAACTCCTCTGTGAAACTCCCCAAATAGCAATGATTTGAAAATGGTGCTGGATTCAAAGGAAGAAATTTCCACGAAACTTCGAACCAGAGATAAGATAGAAAATTGACCTTCACTGATTTATTGAATATTAACTGATATGTAAAAGTGATAATCTATGAATTTGTTAATTTAGACATAAACACTTTGGGGAAAGTATCCAAAGAGTTTGAGACAGATGATACGCGACTGAGACATATTTTCGTTAATAAGCTGAGAAGAATTTGAAACGATCTGTAATTGATACTCCATGGAAGACAAGGCTTTGTGCACATCACGTCTAAACAGGAAACGTTTGAAAATGCCTTGACCCAGAGTGTTGTTGAAGAGATTAACCCTTAAACCAAGATAAACATGAAGCTAATATTGAGAACAAGTAACGCTGCAGGGACTAGCTTACAACAAACACACCGACAAAGTCTTTATGCGGCAATAATGGAAATGTCACTTTCAGGATACATGAAGTTTAGAGGTGAAAGCAGTTTAGTTGCTTCTCATTTTGAAGCTATATTAAATGTCAAGGGTCTGGGAAACTGAAGCATGTTTGGACTGGCCAGCAGAGCGAGATGTCCATCAGGGAATGTTGCCGACTGGTCTATTCCAGGCTGCAGGAGCAGGTGCTGAGGGATTCGCTGAAGCTAGGTGCAGCCAACACCAAGGCTCTGCGCTGGAGGACCACAGTCTAGGGTCCTCCCACTGAGGGACATTGGGTGGAGGAATTTGGTGGAGACACTCCTCAAAGGAAGGAAGGAATATCACCCCATGGGGCAACGTGAGTGACAAGGGTGCTTAGTCTTTAGACTTTAGATACAGTGCGGAAACAGTCCCTTCGGCCCACCGAGTCCATGCCAATCAGCAGTCACCCCGTACACTAACACTATCCTACATACTAGGGCAAATTTTACAATTTACAATTAACCTACAAACCTGTACGTCTTTGGAGTGTGTGAGGAAACTGGACCACTGGAGAAAACCCATGCAGTCACAGGGAGAACGTACAAACTCCATACAGACAACACCCTTAGTCGGGATTGAACTCATGCCTCTAGCACTATAAGGAAGCAACTCTACCACTGCACCACTGTTTAAGGATAGTTTGTGAAAAACACCTGAATGTGACACTAATGAGAATGTCAGAAGAATTTGTACACTGTTTCTGTTTTGTATATATTTTAAATTCTGAATAGAGTTTATTTTTGGAAATAACATAGAAACATAGAAACATAGAAATTAGGTGCAGGAGTAGGCCATTCGGCCCTTCGAGCCTGCACCGCCATTCAATATGATCATGGCTGATCATCCAACTCAGTATCCCGTACCTGCCTCCTCTCCATACCCTCTGATCCCCTTAGCCACAAGGGCCACATCTAACTCCCTCTTAAATATAGCCAATGAACTGGCCTCAACTACCCTCTGTGGCAGAGACTTCCAGAGACCCACCACTCTCTGTGTGAAAAAAGTCCTTCTCATCTCAGTCCTAAAGGATTTCCCTCTTATCCTTAAGCTGTGACCCCTTGTCCTGGACCTCCCCAACATCGGGAACAATCTTCTTGCATCTAGCCTGTCCAACCCCTTAAGAATTTTGTAAGTTTCTATAAGATCCCCTCTCAATCTCCTAAATTCTAGAGAGTATAAACCGAGTCTATGCAGTCTTTGTTCATAAGACAGTCCCAGGAATCAGTCTGGTGAACCTTCTCTGCACTCCCTCTATGGCAATAATGTCCTTCCTCAGATTTGGAGACCAGAACTGTACGCAATCTTAACAAGTGTAACTGTAAGATTGTCGCAACTGTAACAAACTTAACAGTTTAGGCATTAATTATGGTTGAAGGGGCAATGAATAATTTTCTTACAAAGACATGGATAAAGGTGCAGAAAGGTTGTATTACAAAGTGGGAAGAGGCAGCACAGAAACCTACTGTAGATCCGTCAGTAAGGAAAGCCCAAGTGCTTTTTGATTCCACTGCCTATTCACTCCTACAGACGGTCTTCCACATGCCACATGTTCAGGCACACGGATGGTGTTGCATGAACTATGTTTTCAGTTTCAACTATAGAACATGGAACAGTACGGCACAGGAGCAGGCCCTTCAGCCCACAATGACCGTACAGAACATGATGCCAAGTTAAACTGATCTCCTCTCCCTGTACGTGATCCACATTCCTTCATTCCATGTACCTATTTAAAAGCCTCTTCAATGCCACTATTGTATCTGCCTCCACCACCACCCCAGGCAGTGCGTTCCAGGCACCCATCACCCTCTGTGCCCCACACATCCCCTTTAAATTTTGCCTCTCTCACTTTAATGCTATGCCCTCTAATCCTTGACATCTCCATCCTGGGGGAAAAAAATCACTATATTTTACTAGTTTTTACTATCTATGCCACATATAGAGTATATGTGGCATAGATAGTAAAAACTAGTAAAAGATAGACTTCTATCGGCTCTCTTTTCAACCTATGGCATTCAAGAGAAAATAATCCAAGTTTGCCCAACTTCTCCTTATAGGTAATCTATCTATCTATATATTATTATAAAACTCTGATCTTGGATGTTTATGGATTGTGTTTGCTTGTGTGTTTGCTTGTCTTTTTCTGTGATTCACATCTCCTCGAAAACCCGATGCGCTAACGGTGAAACTTTTACATATTCCGGTAGAGATTTACCTCATGATCTCAAAATCGCTTCATCTGAAAATTAGATTCATTATTTCCCGAGTTATTTCTTCAAATTCTTTACAAATCTAAGATCTTTTTAAAATCGAATGAGCTGGATGACGTCACAATGGCTCTCCCCCTCCACCCATCTGCACTCCCTCCACCCACCCCTCTCCCCTCCTCCTCCCCCTCTTCCCCACTCCCCGCCTCTCTCTCCCCCTCCCCCATCCCCTCCTCTGTCTTCGCCCCTCCCCCCTCCACCCCCTCCTCCCTCTGGATGTGTGGGGGGTGGTTAGTGTGTGTGTGATGGTGTAGTCCCCCCCCTCCCCGCAACAGGGACAGGACCCAACGGGTCCCCCTTGGTCTAGTATCCTCTAAAATAGGCAGCTTTCTGGGAAATCTCGTCTGCACCCTCTCCAAATCTTGACATCTGCTTGCAAAGGGGCAACCAGGTGCTGTGAGTCCAAGTACATTGGTGTTATGCCATGTTCTGTGCATGCAACATTACAGCACTTTCTTTCTGGTAGATCTGTTTTCAATTATTTTAATCATATGGCTTTACCAATATTCTTCAATATTTGAAGGAATATTGTTTTGCTTGAGCAGTTCACAACCCAGTGGTATGAATATCAATTTCTCTAATTTTAAATAACCCTTGCATCCCCCTCTCTCTGTCCCTCCCCCACCCTAGTTATCTAGCTAGATTCACTGTTCTTATCCCTCCGTTTCATCACCTTCTCCTCAGCCAACAATGGACCATTGTGGGCTCTTTTTGCCATCGGCGCCGTCTCTGGTTTGTTCTGCACCTTTTCATACCCTCTAGTTTCCCTCTCTCCTGACTCAGTGTGAAGATGGGCCTCGTCCCGAAACGTTACCTATTCCTTTTCTCCACAGATGCTGCCTGACCCGTTGAGTTACTCCAGCATTTTCTCACTCTCAAGGAATATTGTGAGTTGATTATGAGAGTCAGCGTGGATTTGATAAGGGTATTTTATTTTGAAGAGGTGGATTATTTCACTTGATTTGTAGAAAACATTACAGAAAGTCCCTCATAAAAAAAAGCTAACCAAATCAATAATTCATTCCAGGAGCTTCAACTCTAGTTGTTAGTCAAATCTGAAGCTCACAGTATTAATTATTGAGCTGGTTAAGAAATTGGCTAAGAGTTAGGAGCAGAGAGTAGGGATAATGGACAGGTGCTAATATTGGCAGGATCTGACTCACGACATCTATAAGGATCTGTCTTGGGACGGCAACTGTTCAGCCCGTTTCTAAATGACTTAACTAATGAAATAAGAAACCAAGGTATTCAGATTTGCTGATGAAACAAAGAAAGCAACATGGCACACACACACACACACACACATGTCACAGAAGCAAAGTTCAGTGTCTGAAATTGATTTTTGCAGCATTTCGGGTCAAATTTTGAGCATGTTTTTGCATATTTGTATGCAAATATATAAATGAGTCACACATGCGAGTAATGCAAATAAGTAATTATGTTTGCTATGTAGGCACATATCTCTATTGATCTTGGTCTGCAGTAAAGACTATACTAAAGTTCTGGAACTCCAGGTGTCTCTAAAGACCATTACAGACAGTTTAATTTAGTTTAGTTTAGTTTCGTTTAGAGATACAACTGACCCTTTGGCCCACCAAGATCGCACCAACCAGTGACCCCACATATTAGCACTATCCTACCCACACTAGGGTCAAGTGTACTATTTATTTTCACCAAGCCAATTAGACTACAAACCTTTGTTTAAGAAGGAACTGCAGATGCTGGAAAATCACCTGCGATGGAGATAGTGAGGTCAAGAAATGGTAGGGAAGTGTCGGAAATGGTCCAGGTGTATTTGAGTGCCGGATGGAAGTTGGTGGTGAAGCGGATGAAGTCAGTCAGTTGTGTGTGGTTGCAGGAGGTAGCCCAAAGCAATCGTCGATCAGCCTACAAACCTGTACATCTTTGTAGTGTGGGAGGAAACCAGAGCACCCAGAGAGAACCCACACAGGTCACAGGGGAATGTTCAAACTCCATCCTGACACCACCCATAGTCAAGATCAAAACCAGGTCTCTGGCACTGTAAGGCAGCTACTCTATTGTTGCATCACCATGCTGCCCCAATAGTATACCCCAGTATATTAAACCGGCTCACAGGCACACTCGCGTCCTCTTTAACGATTGATGAGGTCATCACAACTACCAAGGTATATCAATACCAACATTAAAATCTGTGGTTTGATGAAATTCCTGAAAGCACCAACTGATCACTGTCCCTTAAAACTCCACAGTGAGGTTCGAAAAAACGATTTGGGAGCAAAGGTTTCCCTGGGTACACAGAGGTATTGAAACTATGCAGTCAGTGACAATTTAACAAAGAGGTATAATGATAGTCTGCAACGTGGTTAGAATTGCTGATTGTAGGAGAATTAAACTCAGGTAAAGTGAGACAAGAGTAGAGACGAGACCTGCATGGTTACTTTTTAGATGGAAAAAGGGGCAAAATATCAGTTAGAGTACAAACGCATACCTGCAGGATTATATTATACCAAGACCTCAATGATAGAACAGGCAGAGGATGATGGCTGACCCTAGTGGAGCATCACAACGGCTGGGAAGGCGGATGAAGGCTGCAGCAGAAAAGAGTCTCCGGTCGTCTTGGACTCCATGCCACTGGATCCCGACCCAGATCTGTCAAGGACCGTGGGGTGGCTGTCTGTGCACCAGTCTCCCCACGTAAAACAAAGTCACGCAAAGGTGTCCTCCATATAGGAAATAGCACCCTGGAGACACCCATGGTCAGCCATGACCGAAGAGGGCCTAAGAATATTGAAAACAGGTACTGAATGATTAAGAGAGTGCAAGTAAAGGGCCTGTCCTACCAACATCCAACTCCATGCGATGAGCACGATCAAACTAGAAGCGGGGGCCGCGCGGAGGTCGGGTGATCCCCCGTACAGGGCCGTTCCCACCAGCATGCACCTGATTGCGGCAAGCGCGACCAAACCGGCAGCTGGGGCCGCGCGGAGGTCGGGTGAGTGTCGCAACGCGGCGCAAAGTGAGGCGAACTTGGAGCGAAGTCTTAAGGTACGTTTGCCAGGACAGAGAGGGGCACACAGAAAGGGGCACAGAGGCACACACACAGAGGGCCACGGAGCCACACACATAGAGGGTTACGGAGGTACCTACAGATAGGTTCACGAAGGCACGATGTCGAGGCGGTGTGTAATGCATCGAAGCGACTGCGAGCCGACAAGCCGTTGTCGTGCGGAATTTTTGAACATAGTAAGTTTTTTGGAGCCCCGCGCGATGTCGGGACGAACTCCGCACAATTCCGCACGGCTCCGGCAATCGAAGTGGGACCGGCCCCGGGCCGGACGGCTCAAGCGACCACGTTAGGTCGCGCTCATCGCATGGAGTTGCATGCTTGTAGGACAGGCCCTTAAGTTATTTTATTCACAGAAATTGGCTCTGGCACCTTTTACACACCTATTAATCAGATAGAGCCAAAGAGGAGTGCAGAAATGATGGTGTCAGGGAGAGATACAGCACTGAAACAGGCCCTTGGGCCTAGCTTGCCCATGCTGAACAAGATGCCCCATCTGCACTAGTCCCTCCTGCCTGCATTTGGCCCATATCCCTCTGAACCTTTCCAATCCCTGTCCTTGTCCAAACGTCCTTTAAAATGCTGTTATAGTACCTGCCTCAACCACCTCCTGTGGCAGCTCGTTCCATATACTCACCACCCTCTGTGAAAAGTTGCCCCCCAGGTTCATAAGATCATAAGAGACAGGAGCAGAATTGGGCCAATCAGCCCATCAAGTCTGCTCTGCAATTTGATCATGGCTGATCTATTTCCCCCCCCTCTCCTGCCATGACCTTTGACACCTTCACTCATCAAGAACATATCAATATCCGCTTTAAAAATACCTCATGGTCTCTACATCCTTCTGTGGCATGTACACACAATTCCACAGCCCTCTCGCTACAGAAATTCATCCTTATCTCTTTTTATAATGAGGCGATGTCGCGGTTGATGCCTCTTTGGCCGTGAGTAGTGGCCCAAAAAGTCGTACCTTTTTCTGGTTGCCGCTGGATTTTCAACATATTGAAAAAAACAAGTCGCCGAAAAAAATCAGGTAAGTAGGAAAGGCCTTTGAGTGCAGAACCTTACTGATAGCCTGGTTGCAAAACTGCAAACTTGACAGAAACGGCGGCAAGTAATGTCAAGGCACAAATCTGAGAGTAGCTTTTAGTCTGAAGGCACAACATGAGCCGATATCTGTGGCGTGAAGTTTCACCAAAGATGCAATGATAGCCTCTCACCAGCGATCTGGTCCTTTAAGGAGGTGTTAAATGTGTTAGGAGAAGAAAGATGCAGTGACAGCATGTAAATCCAAACCCAGAACAATTATAATCAGAGCAGGGCCACCAATGCTATCCGTTCACGATAGAAAATACAGCATAGCATTGAAGCTGATTCGGATGGAGCAGAACCAGACTTGAACGGCATCTCTACCAATGCAAATGGCAAGAAGCAACACATTTTGAAAATAAGAGTAGAAAATAAAAGCCAAGACTGTGGAAGTGAATAATGCTACGGGCATTGTATCGTTGCTCACTTCAGCAGGTTGTGCTATCATGGGTAGAAATATGCGGAGCAGGAAATTCTGTCACCTCTCATTGACAGAGAGTGTTCAACGACTGAAGATACTAAATTAAATGGAATGCGCTGTATGCTTGGGTGGCAATGATTAGAATTGACAACAGTTGCACTTAGAGCAATTGATATGACTAAACAAGGCCACGTTTAGTGTCCTGGCAGAAATTGGAAATTACTATGAGAGAAATTATTACGCAAATATGAAGAAAAATGTATGGTCACAATACTCTTTACAAGACACACACACACACACATTAAAAGCCCCATCCCACGGTACGAGTTCATTCCAAGAGCTCCCCCGAGTTTAAAAAATGTCAAACTCATGGTAAGCACGGAGAATGAACGTAGCGGGTACGTCGGAGCTCGGGGACGTCTCGTAACGCTAACGGCAGGTACTCGGGAAGACTCGCTAACGGCAGGTAAGCTCGGGAAGACTCGCGGAGATTTTTCAACATGGTGAAAAATGTCCACGAGAGCCCCGAGTACCGACAAGTGGCCATTACCGTAAATCTCCGAGTTCAAATCAGGGCAAACTCGGGAGAGCTCTTGGAATGAACTCGTACCGTGGGACAGGGCTTTTAGATTGGTGGCAAATCATTACATTGTAACACCTAAATTAGTGCCATATTCACCATAAAGTTATTGCTCAAGTTTAGTTTATTGTTATATACAGTACGACACAGTGCAATGAAATTCCATCTCAGATGAAGCTCATGGATTGAACAGTATACATCGTACTGACGAATGCAACAATAAATGCAAGTGTAAATCTGCAGAATGGTGCAAAGATTGTAGTGCAATCTGAAGAGGTGCACAAAATACCAAAGTGCAATAGTGGAACAACCAAATGAGGTCGAGATTGGAGAACAAGAGATTTAGGGTGAAACTGGCGGTTGTGTACCGTCTCAGTGTAATACTGCTATACACTTGTACTATGTCTGAGATGCTTCTTTAAGGTGTATCTAAGTGCTTACTTAGTGATACTTGTACAGAACTGTATACAAAAATGAATTTCACTCTACCTCGCTACATGGGACAATAAAGTATCATTGAACCATTGACTATTCCCCAAAACTATCTGAGCAGCCGACCGCCAGTGGATGTTTCAGAGGGTTGTTGGACTTCACGTTGAGGTGTAACAGCATGGCAAGTCTGTCAGGCTTATCACTTGGCATGGTGTCACAGATTCTCCGGGGGCTTTCTCTGGTTTAAGTAACTGTCAGGATCATTTTCAGAAGGGATTTGGATAATTTTCACAAGGGATTTGTTCTTGCAAGTTTTACTACATCAAGTGCCTCAAAAAAAACGAGAAAGCAAATGGCCTGAAATGACATGCTTATGTTTGTTATCTGCTTGCCTAATATTTTCCAGACTGCACGACATTGGCACCTTCACAGCAGTAGTTTGTGCCCAGCCAGACGGGGAAAGAAAGGCTTGTATTTACATGGTAATGTATCTCATTTGGAAGCTAAAGACTGATGGAGATTGGTTTGGCTGAATGGCCCGTTTGCAGGTTGTAACTTGTACTTGTTTCTATGCTGAGGGCAAATGCAGATGTTTTGCTTAGTTTTGCTCCCTGTGCATCACCGCCTGTCACTCCAGTATGTTGTGCCATTTCGTTCACATTAGTTCCCACAGGCAAGAGTAGCAGCAGCACGCATTTACACAAAGTAAAACTTCCCACAGAGCGTTGTCAACAGAAGTTGACTGTGAGTCATAGATTTATTCACTGGACAGTGCAGGAGCAGAGGGGATAAACATTCTGTCAACGTTGGACGTAAATTTAATAAATGAAGTTATATGGGTCATGTTAGCTGTTATCAAACATCCATGAAGTGTCAGAGTTGTACATCATGGAAACAGACACTTCATTGTACGCACACATCCCAGCAGACCATTCAATGTGCCCATCAATGCTAACCTCACTTACCTGGTTTAATTCTTTGGAGGTTCAGTAAGATCACCTCTGCGACACTATTTTGAACACAACCAATCCATACACCCTACACACGCGCACACGCGTACAAACACACACACATACATGCGCACACGCACACGCACATGCACACACACACGCAAGCACACACACACGAACACCCACACTCATGCGCACACGCACACGCACATGCACACATACACACACACGCACACACCCACACACATGCAAGCATGTGCGCACACGCACACACGCACCCACACACACGCATGCACACACGTACACACAGAGCTGCACACACACACGCATATACACACATGCACACATGCACACACACACACACACACACACAAACACACACACACACACACACACACACACACAAACGCACATAAACGCACAAACGCACACACATACCAGGCCCATATACAGTACACAAATAAAGCACATTCTACATGTATGTATAAAATAGCCTCTAACACACCTCACGCACACACACACAACTCCAGTCCATACACCAACGCACCATCCACCCACATACACACACCACACCCACATACACACACCACACCCACATACGCACACCACACCCACATACACACATAAAATACATTCTGCCCCGTATACACATAGCACCTCCACACACACACTCACACCCACTCTATAAAACACAATCACTCACACACGCATCCGTACATCCGACATACATAGAACGGCGCCAGACACAAACATGCCCACATGCATGCACACATCCCAACAGATCATACCCACACTTCTCAAATGTACATCTAACAGACACACCACTGACACATACAATACACACACGTGCATCACACACACCACAAGCCAATATATCATACATCACACACATACACATGAATTATACACTACATACAAACATACAACAACACATAATTATATATGCACTAAATGATAGCTTACATGTATGTGTGGCTCACCATACATATTTAAAACAGAGATAGTTTATATTTTCATTTTACAGTGGAATCAAACAGGTGGAGAAATAGACCGGTTGCCAAACACTTTAATTCCCCTTCCCATTCCCACACTGACCTTTCTGTCCTAGGCCTCCTCCATTGTCAGAGCGAGGACAAACGTAAATTGGAGGAACAGCATCGCATATTTCACTTTGGGCAGCTTGCAACCCAGTGGTATGAATATTGATTTATTTAACTTCCAGTAACCCCTACATCCCCTCCCCATCTCTCCATCCCTCCCCCACCCAAGTCGCACCAGCTTCAATGTCGCCTTGTTAAGTCTCATTATCTGTAACTGTACCTAGGCCACAGCTATCATAATTTCCTTTATCATCGTTACTTATTTGCATATTTCTTATTCATTTGTTCTACATCTCTCTACATCACCGTCTGTATCTTTTGTTTCACTTTTCCCTAACCCTCAGTCTGAAGAAGGGTCTCGACCCGAAGCGTCACCTATTCCTTCTCTCCAGAGATGCTGCCTGACCCACTGAGTTACTCCAGCTTTTTGTGCCTATCTTTGGAAGCAAAATAGGGCAAGGCCAAGATCAGATTAGCCACAGTCTTTACTCATTGATGAATAAGCTCATGAGTTACTCAAAGCCCCCATTTTTCCCCGCTTGGCCTGTCCTGTTAAAAAAACCGCAAGAGATGAGAATCAATCCATCGCCATGAGACAAGCTCATGGTCAGCAGAACAACAGTCAGGGTCACACATGAAGAAATATTATGACAGGAGATGAGAAGCTTGCCTACGGGATACAAAGACAGGTGATAACAAGAGGATGGCTGAGAGGAGAAAATGTGAAGAGCAGGAATGCTTTGACAGTTTAGGGCTTTGACAGTTGAAAACTCTGATGTGAACACTGGAATGAAGAAAATGGGGACATTTCAGCCTGCAAGGCTGGAAGCGGAGGAGTGGGAGATTTCAGACGATTGTTGACCTTTAGACTTTAGAGATACAGCGCGGAAAGAAGTCTTTTGGCCCACCGAGTCTGCACCAACCAGCGATCACCCCCCCCGTCATTAACACTGTCTTAAACACGAGGAACAATTTGCAATTTTTACCCAAGCAAATTCACCTTCAAGCCTGTGCGGCTTTGGAGTGTGGGAGGAAACTGGAGCACCTGGAGGAAGCCCACATAGTTACGGGGAGAACATAAAAACTCCGTCCAGAAAGGTCCCCGTGGCCAGGGTCGAACCCAGGTCCCTGGATCTGTAGGGCAGCAACTCTACCACTGCAGGAAAGAAGCTGGAAATGGGGGTATCTTTTGCATCTGGAGTGTGCCAGTATCCTTAGTTTAAACAGAGTCTTCCATGTTACTCCTCCAGACGCTCTGACCTTGGTCAACAAACCAGTCTGAAGAAGGGTCTCGACCCGAAATGTCACCCATTCCTTCCCTCCAGAGATGCTGCCTGTCCTGCTGAGTTACTCCAGCATTTAGTGTCTATCTTCGGTTTAAACCAGCATCTGCAGTTCCTTCCTATACAGATTATATACCCCATTGTCTGCTTCGTCATAACCAGGGAGTTCAACAGAACTACCTTGAAGATGGCACTTTCAAACCGGCAGCATCACATTTCCCATTGCACCAGAGGATCAAACAGTCACGACCGTTCCTCCACCATTGGTGACACATATCACTCCATCTCTCTCCCACACTCTGGAAAATTGGACAACCTGGTTGTGCTTATTCTTCCTGCGTAAAGGTAGTGAGAGCTGAGCGCAGCTCCAGAGGAGAGGTTTGTACAGAAGTGATGCTTTGAACTTGGTAGACTGGGTGATGTTGAAAGACTTGGCAAATGACCTGAACAAATATGCCGCAATTGTTACAGATTTCACAAGGAAAATGTTCGCAGGAGTGTGTTCCTACCAAGACCATCCAAGTGTTCCCTAACAGGAGATGCACTATCTACTTTGGACAAGATCTGCGGCGTTCAAGTCTGGTGATCCAGGGTCATACAAGAAGTCCAGGAATGGTCTCAAGTAAGCAGTTAAGAATGCAAAGAAACACTTTAAGTCTAATCTGAAGGCTCTGACAGAATCGGCAACTGTGGCAGGACATGCATGCCATCGTTCCCGACAAGGTGAAACCAAGTAACTCAAGTGACAGCGATGTTTCTTTGCTTGTTTTCTATGCTTGTTTTGAAAGGGAGAACAATGTTGTACTTTCATGAGCTCCAACGTTAGAAGAGCCATCATGAGGATGAACCCTTGGAAATCACCCAGCCCTGAGGATATACCCAGCTCTGTTCTTAAAACCTGAGTCATCACCGACATCTTCAACCTCTCACCACTATGGTCTGAGGCTGCCACCTGTTTTAAAAGGACATCAATAATCCTGGAATGCCCAGGAATTGGGCAACACAGTGGCGCAGCGGTAGAGTCGTTGCCTTACAGAGGTAGAGTCGTTGCCTTACAGCGCAGAGATCCAGGTCCGAACCTGACTATGGGTGCTCTCTGTACGGAGTTTGTAAGTTCTCCTTGTGACCGCACACATCAATCAAGATGTGAGGGTTTGTAGGATAATTGGCTTCTGTAAATTGTTTCTACTGTGTAGGATGCAAAACTGGGATAACATAGTGTACGGGTGAACATTGGTCAGCGCAGACTGGATGTGTCGAAGGGTCTGTTTCCACGCTATATCTCGAACATTGTTTTAAAAAATACCATCTAATTGTATCTCCCAAAGATGTGCGAAATCAGTGTAGTTTATTGTCACGTGTATCGAGGTACAGTGAAAAGCTTTTTATTGCGTGCTAAATAGTCGGCAGAACGACAATACATAATTACAATCAATCTATATACAGTGTATAGATACATGATAAGGGGATAACATTTAGTGCAAGGTAAAGCCACCAAAGTCCGGTCAAGGATAGTCCAAGGGACGTCAGAGGTAGATAGTGGTTCAGCACTGCTCTCTGGTTGTGGTAGGATGATTCAGTTGCCAGATAACAGCTGGGAAGAAACTGTTCCTGAATCTTGTGGTGTGCATTTTCACATTTCTATACCTTTTGCCTCGTGGGAGAGGGGAGAAGAGGGAGTGACCAGGGTGTGACTCGTCCTTGATTATGCTGCTGGCCTTGCTGAGGCAGCGTGAGGTATAAATGGATCCACCAGTTTGTAGGTTAATTGGCTTCAGCAATATTGCAAATGGTGCTAGTGCTAGCGCACGGGATTCGCTGGTAGGTGTGGACACGGTGCGCCGAAGGGCCTGTTTCCGTGCTGAATCTCTAACCTAAACTAAACTAAACAAAGGGCCTCGACCCGAAACGTCGCCCATTCTTTCTCTCAAATATGCTGCCTGTCCCGCTGAGTTACTCCAGCACTTTGTGTCTATCTTAAACTAAACTAAACATCGTAGATCGACACAAAATGTTGGAATAACTCAGCGGGACCGGCAGCATTTCTGGAGAGAAGGAACGGACGCCGTTTCGGGTCGAGACTGTTCTTCAAACACCATGCTGGGCGACAAGACCCTTTTGCAAACAAATGACACGTTACTGACCGCAGTGGGAGAGTGGATCGCTGAAAGGTTCAGTTTCCCACAGGAAGTATTTTATTCAGCGAGTTCCCTTCAAGAGTTAACGGGAGAGATAGCCATAGTTTCATTGAGCTGTTGTTATGTCTGTTGCCTTAGAAACTGGAGTGGAATGTTTGTCTGTGAAGCCTACAGGGGAGAAGCTTTGGGCTGAACATCTGGGTGTGCACCGATCTACCCAATTAGCTGCTACGTGAGGGGGCACACGGTTTTGATCGCATTAAATGCCTAGTGGTCACTCCAGGCCACTTTCCCAGCGTCAGAGAGAATAGCACTTCATTGAATTATCAGCAACAAACCACCGCACAAAGGGGAAACCCAACAAAAATAAAGGAGTTTAGATCAGCTGAGGCTTCTGGAGTGTGTTTATGGAAAAAAAAATAACCGAGTTTTACAGGAATAACACATTTCCTAATTTTTAATGAAACAAAATCACTGCAGCCATAAGACAAACCAGTGAAGTGTGTGATGCAGAACTTGCATTATTTACTGGGATTAAATATTTTTGAAATATATTTCCTAATTTGTTAATAAAACAAATCTGCACAGCCATAAAACAAACCAGTGAAGTGTGTGATGTATAATTTGCATTATTTACTAAGATTAAATAATTTTGATATAAAGTTAAGATGTTGTTTACCAAAAAACAAGCATAATTTTTAAGTGGCTGATTATTTATATTCTAAGGATAAGATATTTATTTTAGTGTTGGTGTGAGGATATGAGATAGCCCCCAAGGGTTAGTCTTTGTTTGAATCTGTATTTGTCCTGATCAACAATAGTAAGCCCAGTGAGGTCATTTTCCCTTCCATCTTCTCTGCATCTCAGCCAGCGCTGCCTATGAGGTAAACAGCCGTGCCTTTCTTTATATTGGGAATGGAAACACGTCGCCCTGACAGGAATTTTCCACTCAGCAGCCCCTCGCTTTCCAGAAAGGGGCCTCCACAAGCTGATACAACAGTGCATGAGTTTCTCTCCGCCTCTCTGCTTTCAACATGCTGCTTGGGCATTTCTTCCATCCTGTGACTTACACCCCACACAAAGATAAACCCCCTTCCGATTAAAAAGTCTCCTTGGCTGACTGCAAATCTATTCGACCCCCGCTTGTAGTCGTGAACAGCATGAGGGGAATGAACAATGGCTTTGAATCACTGCACTCAACTTAATGAACTGTGCACACACTGCTGTGGAGAGAGGGTGTAAAACGTGAAATTAAAAAAAAAAGACCTGGGCTGTCAATAACTAAAGAGATAAATACTCTAGCATGTCTAACTAACTGGTTTAGTAATTCTGAAAGGATTCCCCTGTCTGCAGAATATGGTAGCGTCTCAGACAGTGTGTGCCCAGCAGGTCAGACTGGTGTGTCACATTGTGTATACCAAATGACTCTGGGTGGTTGTGGGTGGGGTAGGAGCGCAGTGGAGGAAGGGGAGAAAGAGAGAAAAGATTGACGATTCGCAGGACACCTAGGGTAATTCTTTCAAAGTGCATTACTTCCACTCTCAGCCAGGAACAAGAGCGAGGAGAAAAAGTCTGCAGTGCAGACTGACAGCTCCACACTGATCAAAGGCGCTCGCCATTGAATGCATCCAGATTGTTTAGCTGTTTAGGTTCTTTTTTGAAGGGACCAATGGTACCGTACATTAGGATGCAGAGTGAGGGGATTAAAGATCACATGGAAGAAAAAGAATTAAAAAGAAGGAAAGGTCTCCTCATCTCTTAAAAAGTAATGTTTATAAAAGGCCTGCTGGGCCGGAAGGACAAAAAGAGAGGTCACTTTTAACGGCAGTGATCTGCTTCCTAATTACACAAAATATCTGATGATAAATTGTTCCAATGGCACTTTTCCTTTTGATATTCCCCACCCCCCAGGAAACTTTTGTTAAACTGCCTTTAGATCTCTTGACCCAAGGTCTTGTGAGGTTTCTGCACTCCGCTGTAGGCCTTCATTCATTCAGCTGTGTCATCCGGGACCTGCCACATTCCAGGCACTGCCAAAGGGTTTATGCTCAGCACTTGATATGCAAAAACAAGTCTTCGGGGTGGTAGTTTGTGGGGGATGAGAGAGGGGAGGAGGGAGGGAGCGAGAGCAAAAACAGGTCTGTTTACTGGCTATTTTCCACCGAGGGGATTTTTTGCATTCATGTCTTCCAGACTTCCCAAAACATTGCACCGTGCAAAGAATCATCTTTGAAGTGCAGCCACTCTGTTTTCATAGGCAAATCTGGCACTTCATTTGCACACAGGGCAGAGTCCTACAAATGACAATCAGACCAATGTTTACTCCCAGCACATAGAAGTGGCAGCATGAAAACAAGCCTTTCAAACCCGCCCAGCCCAAGCGACTATTTACTCTCCACCCAAGCTAATCATCTTAATCACCTGCCTGGTCTCATATCCTGTTTTCTCTCTTGCACCTACTTAATAATTTTAAATGCTGACGTCATTTCTACCTCAAACACTCACCTCCGGAAGTGGGCTTCACTGATTCACAAATCCCAAAGCAAAGTAATTCCACGTGCTTTTAAACGGGGGTTGTGTAGGCACGTAGGGGAAAACAATGTGCAGAGGCATGTGCAAAGCATGAGTGGCCAGCTAACAATCAGTTATTCTACATTTGACTTGATCTCCATCTCCTTTGTCCTGCTTTCACACCTTACACTTCCTTATCTATGTCTCTCTCTCACCACTGACATCACTCTGAAGAAGGGTCTCAACCAGAAACGTCACCCATTCCTTCTCTCCAGAGATGCTGCCAGTCTCGCTGAGTTATTCCAACATTTTGTGTCTGTCTTTGGTTTAAACCAGCATCTGCAGTTCCTTTTCCACACAGCATGATTGGATTACTCTGCAGAGAGATAGCATGTACTTACTGGAGATAGCATTGGCTGAATGGTCCCCTGGTTGGGAGGGAAAAATGGATCAGCCATGAGGCACCAAGGCAAATTCCTTGTATGTGAATACTTGGCCAATAAACTTATGCATTCATTCATTCGAATGGTGTACCAGACAAGATGGGCCGAATGGCCTAATTCTGCTCCTACATTTTACGGTCATATGGTCTCTCTCTGTGTTATTTACTCTAGCGTAGTTTAGAAATACAGCATGGAAACAGGCCCTTTGGCCCATTGAGTCCATGCCAACTATTGATCACCCGTTCACACTAGTTCTCTGTTATCCCACTTTCTCATTCACTTCCTACAAACTACCAGCAATTTACAGAGGCCAATCAATTTCCAAACCCACACGTCTTTGGGATATGGGAGGAACTGGAGCACCCGGTGGAAACCCATGCAGTCACAGAGGGAACGTGTAAACTCCACACAGACAGCACCCCAGGTTGGGACTGAATCCTGCCTGGTCTCTGGTGCTCTACCCGCTGCACCACTGTGCTGTCTCGTACTACATTGCCACCCTTTTCTGTGCCCTTTATTCTAATTCACCAACATTTAGAATCAATTATTCTATACAAACGGTGTCAATCTACTCTTTGCCATTTTAAACATTTATGAAACATGACTTAAAACGTCCATTGGTGGAGGTAGTTCAAGAATAGTTTCAGCCTGGATGACAGGAAAACTCCATGAGACTTAAGCAAAATAGCCCTGTCCCACTGTACGAGTTCATTCAAAGAGTTCTCCCGAGTTTGCCCTGATTCGAACTCAGAGATTTACAGTAATGGCCGCTCGCAGGTACTCGGGGCTCTCGTGGACATTTTTCAACGTATTGAAAAATCTTCACGAGACTTCCCGAGTACCTGCCGTTAGCGTTACGAGCCGCTAAGAGATGTCCCCGAGCTCCAACGTACCCGCTACATTCATTCTATGTGCTTACCACGAGTTTGATATTTTTTAAACTCGGGAGAGCTCTAGAATGAACTCGTACATTGGGATAGGGCTTTAAGCTAGAAACGTCTACCTTCTGAAGTTTGAATGCAAGAGTCTCCACAAAATAAGACAGTGTTAAGAGACAACTAACTTAGTACAGAACTTAGTCGAGTTGCAAGTCAATATTTTGTTCAGTTCTGGTCACCCTGCCAAAGGAAAGATGCGATTAAGATGGAAAGAGTGCAGAAAAGATTTACGAGGTTGTTTTCAGGACTTGATGGACTGATGGGAAGGGATTAGGCAGCTAGGACTTTATTTGATGAGCGGGTGATCTTACAAAGATGCATAAATCCGTGAGAGGCAGAGATAGGGTGAATGCACATAATCTTTTCCATAAGGTTGGGGAATCAAGAACAGGGGCTTCGATTTAAGGTTATAGGGTAAGATTTAACAGGAACCTGAGACGTAACTTCTTCACACAGAAGGTGGTGGGTATGTGGAATGAGGTGACTGAGGAAATGATTGAGTCCGATACAATAACATTTAGAAGGCATTTGGACAGGATAGAAAAGGTTTAGATGGATATGGGTCAAACATGGGCAAATGCCACCAGCTTAGGTGGGCACTTGGTTAGCATGGACTATACATGGAATCATAGAGCTATACAGCATGGAAACAGGCCCTTCAGCCCACTTGGTACATCCTGATTAAGATGATATTCTGGACTAGTTCCATTTGTCTGCATTTGGCCCTTTGCCCTTGAATCCCTTCCTATCCATATACCTGTCCCTAAGTTGTGCGAGTTTGTACATTAATCAGCCTCTGTAAATGGTCCCTAGTGTGTAGGGAGTGGATGCAAAGGTGTGGCAACACTGAACTTGTATGAATGGGTGTTCGATGGTTTGCACGGACTTGGTGGGCCAAAGGGAACTGTTTCCATGCTGTGTCTTTCAATCAATCAATATAAAAAACAAGCCTATAAATACCTTACCTCAGGCAAATCCAGCGTTACATTCCTC
The DNA here is from genome assembly GCA_963514005.1 of Raja brachyura. The sequence continues at coordinate 14,955,357 of OY740794.1, read as the reverse complement.
AATCTGCAGGTGAACTTGGAACATCTTTGAGATACAATTAGATTGTATTTTCAAAATCTTAATCGTAGATATTAATTTAATTTAGAGATAAAGCATGGAAACAGGCCCTTCTGCACATCGAGTCCGCGCCGACCAACCTGTACATTACTTCTACGTTTATCCCGGTTTTGCATCCTACACACTAGGGGCAATTTACAGAAACCAAATAACCTACAAACCTGTACCTCTTCGGAATGTGGGAGGGAACCGGAGCACCAGAAGAAACCCAGGGAGAACGTGCAAACTCCATGCAGACAGCACCCATAGTCAGGATTTAACTCGGGTCTCTGGCGCTGTGAGGCAGCAGCTCTCCCACTGCCTGGTGTGAGATCAAAAAGTTTGATAACTGGAGATATCACATCATCAACCAAGCATATTTTTTAACCAGGGCATAAATCTGGAAATTACAATTGTACTGAATTCTAAAATTGACATTTCCTTCACTTTTACCTTCTTAGTTTAATCTTCTGTCATTTCAGTTTAATTCATAACATAGACCATTACAGCGCAGGAGCAGGCCCTTCTGCTCACAATGTCTGCGCTGAACATGATAAACTAAGATAAACTAATCTCATCTGCCTGCATGTGATCCATATGCCTCCATTCTCTGCTTATCCATATGCCCATCTATAATCCTCATAAACACCACTATTGAATCTGCTTCCACCACTACCACTGACAGTGCATTCCACAAACCCACTAGCCTCCTCCGTCTAAAAGGCTTGTCCATCGAATCTCCTTGAAACTATCTCCCTCCCACATTTAAAGCCAAGCCATCTAGTCTTTGATATTTCCAGCCTGGGAAAAAAGTCCTGACCTTTTCAACCTATCTGTGCCTCTCATAACCTCATGTACTCTAATCAGTTCTCCCCTCAGTCTCAGGCGTTGCAGAGAAACCACTCCAGGTTTGTCCAACCTCTCCTTATGGTTAACAAGACTGATAAATTCTGATGTGCCTGTTTCTTCTTAAGGGAGCTTGTTGGAATATGTGGTAGAGAATGAGTGGGCTCCTCGAGTTTACCTCTCAAGGCTCCAGTGCCACTGAAGAACGGTGGTCTCGGGGCCTGGCTCCAAGACAATGTGGTGAATCATTAAGAAAAAAGCTTGAAGCTTAATTTTGTGATCCTCGTCGTCAGCTAGTGACACCCACTTTCAGTCCAATTTGTCAGGGTCCTGTATAACATTCTGCGGCAGTTCCCTTCTGCAATGTTGACAGTAAGCAGCATTGGTCACAGCAATTTAACTCCCCACTGCCCTCTGTGGGGAAACGTTGACCACTCAGGTTCCTATTAAACCTTTCTGCTCTCACCTTAAGCCCATGACCCTGGTTCTTGATTCACCTACTTTGGGTAAAAGACTGTGCATTCATTCACCCGATCTATTCTTATGATGTTGTACACCTCCATAAGATCACCCCTCATCCGCCTGTGTTCCGGGGAATAAAGTCCTATCCTGACCTGTCTATAGCTCAGGGCCTCAAATCCTGGCAACATCCTCGTAAACCTTCTCTGTACTCTTCCAGCATAATAATAGCCTTCCTATAGCAGGGTGACCTAAACTGGGTTTAGGATAGTATTTTGGACTGGAAAAGAATTTAGTTTGTAGTCCTGAGCTTGTCCCTGTCCTGTCCTGTCCTGTCGTTTCAGAAATAGCTGCAAACTGAGGGAGCATGAATGGTCGCCTCCTGATGTAAACTAATTTCTCTCCTCTTTTCACTCGATTTGCCTGGACAATAAATGTTGGCCATGTAGTAATGAGAAGGATAGCAGCGCTGCCTACTTTCTGTGGTATTAATTATATTGACTATATCATCAGCCAAAAATGCCCACCATCAGCTCTTATTGAAAACCATCTATCTATCTATCTATGGCACTTTAAAAAGAAACAAAAATCAGGCAATAACCACTGAAGAAGGGTCTCGACCTGAAACGTCACCCGTTCCTTCTCTCCAGAGATGCTGCCTGTCCCGCTGAGTTACTCCAACATTTTGTGTCTATCCTCCATTTAAACCAGCATCTGCAGTTCCTTCCTACACAATAAATAATTGCCGATGTTTTGTGGCACCATGTACGGCTCAAATCACTTCAATTAATGGTGCGGCACGGTGGTGCCTTACAGTTGGCGCCTTCCAGCACCGGAGACTCGATTTGATCCTGACCACGGATACTGTCTGTACGGTGTTTTTACGTTCTCTCCGTGACCTGCATGGGTTTTCTCCGGGTGCTCCAGTTTCTTCCCAGACGTACGGGTTTGTAGGTTAATTGACTTCAGTAAAATCATAAAATTGCCCCTAGTCTGCGTAGAATGGCGATAGTCTGTGAAGATCGCTGGTCAGTGTGGATTTGGTGAGCTGATGGCCTGTTCCTTCACTGTATCTCCAAACTAAACTAACATAGTTCACAAGCTGGCATATACATTCAATTTTCAGGATGTAGCCAAGATTTGAAAAAAAAAGAAATTAACTATGATTTGGCAGGTTACAACTGATGGTTGATAAATGCAGGTCCTATGATTTTCCTAATATCTAAACATATAAAAATAGGATTGTGACCTTATCTTCCCTCAGACAAATTCAGCGTTATACTCCTTAGTCTACTGGTTAATTTGGGATATCATTATGAAACTCCAATATTATATTAAAATTTCAAATTCTAAGGATGGATTGAAACTATTGTAGATAGACACAAAAAGCTGGAGTAACTCAATGGGTCAGACAGCATCTCTGGAGAAAAGGAATAGGTGGCACTTCGGGTTGAGACCCTTTTTCAGAAATGATTGAATCCTGACAATTGTAATGTGTGTGTGTGGGGGGGGGGGGGGGGGGGGGGGGGGAATGTGATGCTGTTCTTTGAGCTTGCATTAAGTTTTATTTCAATAATGTAAGAAGCCAAAGGTGGAGCAGAATGGACAGTCAGAAGCTTTTACCAAGGTGGCAATCTCAAACACTGGAGTGTGGAGCTTTAAGGTGTAAGGAGCAAAGCTTCAAGGAGATGTGTGGGACAGGTATTTGTACACAGAAGATTGTGGGTGCCTAGAAGGCACTGCCAGGGGTGGTGGTGGAGTAGGATACGATAGTGGTGCTTAAGAGTCTTTAGATGAGCACATGGACATGCTGGGAATGGGAGAATATGGATCATGTACAGGCAGATGAGATTAGTTTAACTTGGCATCATGTACACCACAGGTATTGTAGCATGAAGGCCCTGATACTGTGCTATGTTCTATGTTCTATGTTCTATCTCCGATACGGAGATGAAAGCACTTTCAAACTGTGATCAATATATTTTACAGGTGATGTGTCTTTGGGCTGGGAAGTGGACGTACAATATTACTGAATGCCAAGAGGCCATTTAGCACACTGCTGCATCTATATTTTCTGTTCTCAGCCTGTACTTTGGCCCCAGGATATGGATCTGTTTCTCATTAGAGGGAGTTGAACAGTGGTCTGAAGAAGAGAGAAACCATATCAGCAGATGATCTGTAGCCTACAGCCTAGGGTACCTGTGAGCAATGTCACAAGAAATCAGTTGGTAGCTGCAATCTATATAAAAACTCACAGATTTAGTTTAGATCAGTTTAGAGATGCAGTGTGGAAACAGGCCCTTCGGCCCAACGAGTCTGTGAATAGCAGCACTATCCTACACACTAGGCACAATTTACAATTCATACCAAAGCCCCAAATTAACCTGTAAACCTGTATGTCTTTGGAATGTGGGAGGAAAGCAGACCACCTGGGTTAAACTCATGCAGGTCATGGGGAGAACGTACAGGCCGCACCCATAGTCAGGATCGAACCCTGGTCTCTGGCACTGTAAGGCAGCAATTCTACCGCTGCGCCACTGTGCTGCCCAAGATTTGTAGGAATGATTTTGATACTGCAACTTTTTCGTTTTTAGACAACGTTTATTGTAGTATATGAAGCTACAAGTGATTCAGACATCTTTATTTCTCAACTGAACAGTTAATGATACTCTGTACTGGTGTCAATGAAAAAGAGGCAAGATAAAAGGCAGCCGGGATATTGACCATGTGATGGTACTCTGCATTCTCCTTGTATTTGCTGGGAACTCTGACTTCTGTGTCCAGTTGTAATTGTCTCTTCACAGTTGCATTTACAGATTAGCCTGTTTTTTTTTATACTGAGAGCTACAGTTAACAACACTTCCAGTTATCATAAAATGAGGAAGGAAAATCCCGTGAAGATTTAAATAAATGTTGATGTGGTTCGATACATCAGTGCCTACGCAGCATCTTTACTTGGTGAGCATTGCAGTTTTCTGAAGGAATTGGAATATTTCCAAACCCAGGTCAAGTCCTAGCCCACCCAATCACCTCCTACATGGCAAGAGCTGGGGCCTCCGGTCCTGAATAGAGCCACTTTGCAAAGGAATTCTCAGGTCACATCCCAGTGCCCTTGCTTGCCAACAAATGCAACAAAACATTGGTTAAGCAACAAAAAAAGTGATTATTTGTGTCAAATGCCTTTGTATAATGCTAGTTCTTAGTGAAATGAACCTCCCATCTTAAGTTTGAATGCCATAATTAAATCCTCAATGAAAGAAGTGCAGGAAGATAAGCTAGGCTTCCACTGCCCCCATCTGGAGTAAAGAAGGTCCACAAAGCAGATGTACATTACCATCAAAAATGTGTAGGAAAGAACTGCAGATGCTGGTTTAAATCGAAGATAGACACAAAAAGCTGGAGTAACTCAGCGGGACAGGCAGCATCTCTGGAGAGAAGGAATGGGTGATGTTTCGGGTCGAGACCCTTCTTCAGACCTGAAACTGTCCGAAACTGAGTCTGAAGAAGGGTCTTGACCCAAAACGACACCCCATTCCTTCTCTCCAGAGATGCTGCCTGTCCCGCTGAGTTACTCCAGCTTTGTGTGTCTATGTACATTAGCATTTCCTGTTACTGCTGGGAGTCCAGGATAGTGGCTGCCCTATCTGTTCTCGGCACATTCCAGTAACTGCAGCTGCTCATTGTTGATCTTCCATCTAGCATGGGAACCAGAGAGTAAACATGGAACAGAAATACATCTCAGGACTTATGTCTGGGACATTTTCCTGTAAAAAACATTTGGAAGTGTATACATTTAAGTGATGTGTCCAAAATCAAAGTGAGTGCACGCAGATTTGGGATTATTTTCTCAAGTACAATCTGCAGCTGCTGAGTTCACATCTGGTTTCAGATGTTAGGGAGCTTGGCATGGATGATGTATTCATACAAGAACTTAGTTAGTCTGTTGCCGCATCTCAAGCATTATTTTACATCAATATCTAAAGTATCATCCCCAGGCATCTATGTCCTGTGGTTGTTAAAGAAGGAACTGCAGATGCTGGAGAATCGAGGGTACACGGAAGAAGGGTCTCGACCCGAAACGTCTCCTATCCCCTTCGCTCCTTAGATGCTGCTGCACCTGCTGAGTTTCTCCAGCCTTTTGTGTACCCTATGTCCTCTGGTTCTTGATTCACCTGCTCTGTGTAAAAGACTGTGCGTTCATGCCATCTATTCCCCTCTGTAAGACCACCCCTCATCCTCCTGGGCTCCAAAGTAATACTTTGCTGAACTGTAAACAAAACAAAGAACTTCACTGTACCTCTATACACGTGACAATAAAGAATAATTGAGCCCTTGAACGAGACTTTAAGTAGAATGTCCTTTCATTATGTGCATTTATTGAGAGTTTATTATACTTGTCACCTCTTTTTATAAAATTCAAAGCCCTTAATCGAGTTTTCACAAGCTACCAATACAAATGGCAGCAACACCACTACATTGAGTGGCTGTAGATTCTTCCAGGGCTTTTAGTTGTGGATCTTGCTGGATATCGCAGTCCTGTGGCTCAATCTCAATTTAACAGAAAAGTCTGCATGATAAGTTGGTTGCGGGAATTGGCTCTGAGTTTTGTTTACACAGTGAAATTGAGTGCATGCACATTTTATTTGACGGAGGTCAAGTTGGGTGGATGTCTTATTATTCTTCTTTTTGCCTCAAATTCCTTTGTAGTGCATGGACTACCTTGAGATGAATGAAGGGCAATAACGGTGGGCGGTACAGTGATGCAACGGTAGAGTTGATGCCTTACAGCACCGGAGACCTGAGTTCGATCCTGACTAGGGGTGATGTTTGTACGGAGTTTGTATGTTCTCACGGTGATCACCTGGGTTTTCCTCGAGTGCTCCAGTTTCCTCCCACACTGCAAAGACGTACAGGTTTGTAGGTTAATTTGTCTTCTGTACTCTGTAAATGGTCCCTAGAGTGCAGGATAGTGTATGGGGAACGCTGGTGGGCGCGGACACGGTGGGCCGAAGGGCCCGTTCCCGCGCTGTTTCTCTAAAACTGAAACTAAAACATGTTCACTCTGATAACATTTATTTAATCACCGTTATCTTTGGATATCATCATTTATATATTTACTATCCTATTTTTATCAGAGGAACCACATTCTGAAAAACCTTGTGTGCAATAGTAGAAAACTAGTAGACTTTGCATTTTGTTTTTAAACAAGCAGAACATATCCAACATGAATAGCAGTGTTGAAACATTTACCAGATAGTCACAGATTCATAGAGCTAGACAGCACAGAAACAGGCCCTTCAGCCCTCCTTGTCTTTTGGACTAGTCCCATTTACCTGCATTAGACCTCTGGCCCTCTAAACCCTTCCGACCCACATATCTTTCCACACGTCTAGCAGCTCATTCCAGGTATGGACGACCCGGGTTCCATCCTGACTAGGGGTGAAAATGTCGCCTCTGAGTTCCCACTTAAATCTCTTCCCACTCACCTTAACCCTCTGGCCTCTAGTTTCAGAATGCTCTCCTGGGCCTAAATTCAATCGCTTCCACAGATAAACACTCATGGATCCCTTGCTTACGGGCTTCACAAGCACCATCAAGCTTTAATACAACAGTCAACTTTAAATCTGGCTCACAAGTGGGTTTCTGATGTAGTTCTCTGCCTGTCCAAGGCAAGAACATTTTCAAGCACATCTTTCATAAGTTCATAGTTTATAGGAGCAAAATTAGACCATTCAAGTCTACTCCGCCATTCAGTCATGGCTGATCTATCTTTCCCTCTCAACCCCAACCTACTGCCCTCTCTTGATAATAACCTGACACTCTTACTAATCAAGAATCTATCTAATTCTGTCTTAAAAATATCCATTGACTTAGTCTCCACAACTGTCTGTGGCAATGAATTCCACAGATTCACCCCCCTCTGACTTAAGAAATTCTTCCTTGTCTCCTTTCTATTATTATTAAGAAAGCTCATCAGCGCCTCTACTTCCTGAGAAGATTACGGAGAGTTGGTCTGTCAAGGAGGACTCTCTCTAACTTCTACAGGTGCACAGTAGAGAGCTTGCTAACCGGTTGCATCGTGGCTTGGTTCGGCAATTTGAGTGCCCTGGAGAGGAAAAGACGACAAAAAGTAGTAAACACTGCCCAGTCCATCATTGGCTCTGACCTTCCTTCCATCGAGGGGATTTATCGCAGTCGCTGCCTCAAAAAGGACCCACACCACCCTGGCCACACACATCTCCCTGCTATCTTCGGGTAGGATGTACAGGAGCCTGAAGACTGCAACAACCCGGTTTAGGAATAGCTACTTTCCCACAACCATCAGGCTATTAAACTTGGCTCGGAACTCTGAACATTAATATTCCTCCATCTGTTATTTGCACTTTATTAATTTATTAATTAATGTGTGTATTTACGTATGTAATTGTAGTCAATGCCTACTATGTTCTGTTGTGCTATGCAAAGAAAGAATTTCATTGTCCTGTCAGGGACACATGACAATAAACTCTTTTGACTTTGACTTTGACTTCTAAAGGTATGCCCTTTTATTCTGAGGCTATGGCATCTGGTCCTAGACTCCCCCACTAGTGGAAACATCCTCTCCACTTCCACTCTATCCAGGCCATTTACTATTTGGTAAGTTTCAATGAGGTCTCCTCTCATCTTTCTAAACTCCAATGAGGACAGGCCCAGTGATGTCAAATTCTTTTTCACCTCCAATCCCCACCCTTCCCATTCTACTTTCTTATAACATGTTCAGGCTCTCCTATCAGCTGGCACCACACATACTGCAACTTGGATGTACTCCATGTTATCTACAATTTAGCCAATTCACTCGTCTCCTCTCACCCATGTTCACCCACGATGAGTGAGTATCATAGCTATTACTAAGATATTATAGTTAATGGGCATTTTGTGCTGCAGCATGTGTAAATCATCCACCAGGGTGGTGAATGTGGGTGGCCTGTACTTACTGGCAGCTTTGATCTGATTCCTGCCTTCATTATTGACCAGATCGTCCCCATTCAAAATCTCGGAGAGATGTGACTTGTGCCATAGATGTGAATTGTGGCATTGTGGCATTTCATCTTCAAGAGGGAATTTAAATTGCTTGTAAAATATTTGGATGCCTTTGGATTATGAAAGGTGTTATATGGATGCAAAATCTCTCTTTCCAGACTAATCTAAATTGTGTCAAGTCCATTTAATTGTGTTGAATGTACATTTGGTAAACATTAAAATGAATGTCTGGAAATATATTGCCGGTCCCTGATGCTACATCCGCTGCATAATGGGGATCAATGCAGAATCACAGAATGGTAAAACACAATGAGGCTATTTAGTCTTTAATGACTCCAGGTAAAAATTATTCAACTAATTCTACCGCCCCATCCTCTATCATAGCTTGGCAAATTATTTATAGATTCATAGGGTCTTACAGCATGGAAACAGGACCTTCAGCCCAACTTGCTCACACCAGCCAACATGTCCATCTACACTAATCCCACCTGCCTGCATTTGGCCCATATCCCTCTAAACCTGTCCTATCTTTGCACCTGTCTAAATGTTTCTTGAACGTTAAGATAATACCTGTCTCAACTATCTCTTGCTTTGTCCTATGTCCTCTGGTTCTCGATTCCCCTACTCTGGGCTAGAGACTCTGTGCGTCTACCCGATCTAATCCTCTCATGACTTAGTTTCAGATACAGTATGCGTCCATCTTCCTTTTGGATACTACTATTGAATCTGACTACCAAACTCTTCAGTTTGGCAACATATCAGTTGAACAAAGGGGGCTCTGGGGCCATGAGAGAGGAGCTGGCCAAAGTTGACTGGGAAGATACCCCTGCAGGGATGACAGTGGAAGGTATACTGGGAATAATACAGAAGGTGCAGGATCAGTTCATTCCAAAGAGGAAGAAAGATTCCAAGGGGAGTAAAGGGGCGACCATGGCTGACAAGGGAAGTCAGGAACAGTAAAAAATTAAAGAGAAGTACAACGTAGCAAAGATGAGCGGGAACCCAGAGGATTGGGTAACGTTTAAAGAGCAACAGAAGATAACTAAAAAGGCAATACGGGGAGAAAAGGTAAGCTAGCCAAGAATATAAAGGAGGATAGTAAAAGCTTCTTTAGGTATGTGAGGAGTAAAAAATTAGTTAAGACCAAAGTTGGACCCTTAAAGACTGAAAAAGGTGAATTTATTATGGGGAACAAGGAAATGGCAGATGAGTTGACCAGGTACTTTGGATCCGTCTTCACTAAGGAGGATGCAAATAATCTTGCTGATATAGTAGTGGCCAGAGGATCTGGGGTGACGGAGGAATTTAAGGAAATCCACTTTAGGCAGGAAATGGTGATGGGTAGACTGATGGGACTGATGGCTGATAAATCCCCAAGGTCTGATGGTCTGCATCCCAGGGTACTTAAGGAAGTGGCTCTAGAAATTGTGGATGCATTGGTGATCATTTTCCAATGTTCCTTAGATTCAGGATCAGTTCCTGTGGATTGGAGGGTAGCTAATGTTATCCCACTTTTTAAGAAAGGCGGGAGAGAGAAAACAGGGAATTATAGACCGGTTAGCCTGACATCAGTGGTGGGGAAGATGCTGGAGTCAATCATAAAAGTTGAAATAGCCGCACATTTGGATAGCAGTAACAGGATCAGTCCGAGTCAGCATGGATTTACGAAGGGGAAATCATGTTTGACTAATCTTCTGGAATTTTTTGAGGATGTAACTAGGAAAATGGACAAGGGAGAGCCAGTGGATGTAGTGTACCTGAACTTTCAGAAAGCATTTGATAAAGTCCCACATAGGAGATTAGTGGGCAAAATTAGAGCACATGGTATTGGGGATAGAGTGCTGACATGGATAGAAAATTGGTTGGCACACAGGAAGAAAAGAGTAGGGATTAACGGGTCCCTTTCAGAATGGCTGGCAGACAGTGACTAGTGGGGTACCACAAGGCTCGGTGCTGGGACCGCAGCTATTTACAATATACATAAATTATTTGGATGAAGGGATTCAAAGTAAGATTAGCAACTTTGCAGATGGCACAAAGCTGGGTGGCAGTGTGAACTGTGATGAGGATGCTATGAGAATGCAGGGTGACTTGGACAGGTTGGGCAGATGCATGGCAGATGCAGTTTAATATGGATAAATGTGAGGTTATCCACTTTGGTAGCAAAAACAGGAAGGCAGATTATTATCTAAATGGTGTCAAGTTGGGAAAAGGGGAAGTACAATGGGATCTGGGTGTCCTTGTTCATCAGTCAATGAAAGTAAGCATGGTACAGTGAAGAAAGCGAATGGCATGTTGACCTTCATAACAAGAGGAATTTAGTATAGAAGCAAAGAGGTCCTTCTGGTTGTACAGGGCCCTAGTGAGAGCACACCTGGAGTATTGTGTGTAGTTTTGGTCTCCTAATTTGAGGAAGGAAATTCTTGCTATTGAGGGAGTGTAGGGTAGGTTCACAAGGTTAATTCCCGGGATGGCGGGACTGTCATAAGCCGAGAGAATGGAGCGGCTGGGCTTGTACTCTGGAATTTAGAAGGATGAGAGGGGATCTTATTGAAACATATAAGATTATTAAGGGTTTGGACACGCTAGAGGCAGGAAACATGTTCCCGATGTTGGGGGGAGACCAGAACCAGGGGCCACGGTTTAAAAATAAGGGGTAAGCCATTTAGAACAGAGACGAGGAAACACTTTTTCTCACAGAGAGTTGTGAGTGTGTGGAATTCTCTACCTCAGAGGGCGGTGGAGGTTGGTTCTGTGGATACTTTCAAGACAGAGCTAGATGGGGCTCTTAAAGATAGGGGATATGGGGAAAAGGCAGGAACGGAGTACTGATTGTGGATGATCAGCTATGATCACATTGATTGGCAGTGCTGGCTCGAAGGGTCGAATGGCCTACTCCTGCACCTATTATCTGTTGTCTATTGTCCATTGTCTATTACCCGCCTATTACCCGCCTCTAATCACTTGCTTGGTTCAAAATAAATGTTTTCTGATGTCACTTTTGGTTCTTGTGTTAATGAGCTCCTACCTATCTCTCCTCCACTGACCCTATTGTGAACCTTAACTCCACCATCTGAACCTGAGACTGTGCCTGGTTCAGCATCTTGAATCATTCCTATCGTGACAAACAGGGAGGAAGGAAAGTGAGAAGTAGTGGGCATAGATTTAAGGTGAGGCGGAAACATTTAACATGAACCTGTGGCGTAGTTTTTGTCACATAGACCATGGTGCACATATGGAATGAGCTACCAGTGGAAGTGGTTGAGACAGGTTTTATAAGAACATTTATGAGACATTTGGACAGGTACATGAACAGGAAATGTTTAGAGGGATGGGACTAGGGTATATGGACATAGATGAGCTGAGCCAAAGGGCCTGTTTCTGTGCTGTATGACTCTATGACACTTTACACTTGCCTCCGGTATGAAGATTAATCTTTTGCAACTACTTCCTGTTTCCTGTTGTTTAATTAACATTCTCTTCATGTCGTCAGTACTCCGTTTAATCTTTGGCTTTTAAAATTGATGATAAATATAATGTGTCCCATCATAAAATACCCATGGAAGTTCATATATACCACAACAACTGCATTTCCCTCCTTGGCCCTATTGGGCCAGATGCAGGAAAATGGGATTTGCTTGGTTAGGCCACAAGGCCCTTCGTTTCGACCTCGCTCACAAACCCAACCAATTTCCTTCTACTCTCACTCTCCTCCACCTAGCTTTTCTTCTTCTCCTCCGTTGACTCTTCCCACTTTCTCTAAATCAAAGGTGTAGCTAAGGCACTCGCACGGGCCCAGCTGCGCCTGCCTTTTTGTCAAGTACATCGAACAGTCCTTGTTTTAGGATCAAGAGTCAAATCAAGAGTGTTTATATTGTCATATGCCCCAGATAGAACAATGAAATTCTTACTTGCAACAGCACAACGTAATATGTAAACGTTATTCCACGTGTACATTGGCTTTACCCCCCCCCCAACGCTTTCACCGCCACATCGATGAGTGCTTTGGGGCTACCTCCTGCACGCATGCAGAACTTCACCACCAACTTCCACCCTGTTGTCAAACTCACCTGGGCTATCTTGAACACCTCTCTCACCTTTCTCGATCTTTCTGTCCCCATTACAGGAAGCAGACTATCGACAGACATCTATTACAAACCTACTGACTCCCACAGTTATCTGAACTATGGCTCTTCCCACCCTGCCTCTTACAAAGATGCTATTCCTTACTCCCAATTCCTCTGCCGCATGTGCTCCCAAGATGAGATCTTCCATGCTAGGACAACTGAGTTCTCATTCTTCAGGGAATGTGGGTTCCTCCCTTATGATATCGATGGTGGTCTCACACATACATCTGATATTCCCAATGTGGACACCTGTACATCGGTGAGACCAAACATAGACTCGGCGACCGTTTCGCTGGAAAACTTTCTCTTGGTCCGCTGAGTTCTACGGGATCTCCAGGTTGCCAACCATTTCAACTCTCCTTCCCATTCCCATTCTCATTCCCGTCCTGGACCTCCTCCATTGCCAGAGTGAGGCCACACACAAATTGGACAAACAGCACCTTATATTTCGCTTGGGTAGCTTACAATCCTGCACCATGAATGTTGAATTCTCTACATTTATGTAACTTCTTCCTCTCCCTTAGTCATTTAACCAGTTCTTCAGCTCTCCACATTGTATCCCTCTTGGGTTCACACCTTCCCTTACAAAATGGTCCCACCAGAGCAGTTATGGCCGGCCTTGATTGGTCTCGGTCTTTTCCCCCTTCCAGCTCCAACCTCCACCCCCCACGTCCTGTTTGAAGAAGGGTGCCGATCTTCAAACTGGACGTTTTCTATCCTTTTTCTCCATAGATGCTGCCTGATCCATTGAGTTACTCCCGTACTTTGTGTCTATATTTAGTATGAACCAGCATCCGTAGTTCTTTGTTTCTACCACATGGAAGGGTTGGGCAGAAGGGCCTGTTTCCGTGCTAGATTACTGTAAGACTCTATGACCGTCTGTTACTCCATCCAGTTTAGAGATACAGCATGGAAACTGGCCCTTCAGCCCATTGAGTCCGCACTGACCATTGATCACGATTCACACTACATCCATCTTATTGCACTTTCTCATCATTCCCTATGGGCCAGGGGCAATTTACAAAGGCCAATTAACCTATTAACCCGCACATCTCTGGGATGTGGGAGAAAACCGGAGCACATGGAGGAAATCCACCTGGTCACAGGGAGAACGTGCAAACTCCACACTGACAGCACCCGAGGTCATGATCGAACCCGGGTCTCTGGTGCTGCGAGGCAGCAGCTCGACCAGTTCCATGTCCGTGCTGCCCATTTGGATATATATTGCTATTAATAAATTGATGCTGGCTTTTTCTAATCATTCCAAGTGACTTAATGGTTATTGTTTCCAGAATTATTCAGTTCTCCGCACAGAGTAGTCTGCAGCTACTATTTTTTTTACTGTCTTTCTTGAACATAATTATACGCTGCCTGCAAGTTCATTCATTCAATGCATAATTGGAACTGCATTTTAGGGGCAAAATATATTATGCAAAATGCTGTAATTCACATTCACTAGCCAGAGATGACATTCAGTGCATCTGTCTAATAATTTGGTATGAATAGAGGAAATTTCTTGAGGTAATTATCTTATTACACACAGTTGGGAAAGGGATGAGGTCTGATCTTTCATTTGGGTTATAATTTCTTAGAGGGTGGCAGATTACGTAAATGAACATGGCTGTTAAATTAGCTTTAAAATATGCTCATTGCAATCAAGTTACTGAGATTAAATACGCCTTCCTCAAGTACTCATATATGTAAACACCAGCCAAATAACTAAAATGGAATCTGTTTCACAAATGAAACAAACATTAACTTGTATTTAACTTGTATTTAAATAATGCCCCGGACATCTTTTGGTTCATTTCCAAAAACCTCACCTTGTGATACTCAAAGGAACATTGGGGTAGGCAGACAACCAGAAAGGCTGTTTTCCTAGGCTGATAAGTAGAGAGATTGTCACAAAATAATCAATTGGGTGAACAAAAATACTCACGACTATAATTTTGCTATTTTGCTAATAAATCAATAAATCTTTCATTATCTCCAGGCTGTTCTTGTATTTGTTGCCATCACCAAATTCATTGTTAGGCAAGGCAAGACAAATGTCTATTACAAGGGCGGGATGGTGGTGCAGCGGTAGAGTTGCTGCCTTACGGCGCCAGAGACCTATGTTCGATCCTGACTGCGGGTGCTGCCTGCATGGAATTTGTACATTTTCCCAGTAACCGCGTGTGTTTTCTTTGGGTGCTCCGGTTACCTTCCACATTCGAAAAACAAGCACATTTGTGGGTCAATTGGCTTCGGTAAAATTGTTAATTATTCCTCATGTGTGGGATAGTGCTAGTGTATGGAGTGATCGCTGGTCAGTGTGGACACGATGGGTCGATAGGCATGTTTCCACACTGTACCTAAAAAGGGGAAGTGGACAAAAATTGTATTAAACTACATTGCAAAAATATAATTCCTTTACATGAAGAGAAACATCTTTCTGAATACAGATTCAACATGATTTCAGATAATTCCGCACCATTGAGAGAAATATACTGCTTTGTGAGTGAGCCCGAGGCCAGAAGAGGGAAAATTATCCGCCCAGACCGACCGGTAGGAAAATGTTTGTCCTCTTAATACGATTGCTCATTTCTCCTTCAAAGCACCAGCTTCCAAGATGGCACCCAACTTCGGCGACTAATTGCCTGCTAGCCCCAGAACCCGATCTACAAACTCATATTACAATTGTTCCACACTCTTAAATCTCTATTCCTTCAGCAACATTTATTCCCCTATATGTTTCCACTAGTGGGGAAGTCTAGGACTAGAGGTCATAGCCTCAGACTTAAAGAACGTTCTTTTAGGAAGGAGATGAGGAGGAATTTCTTTAGTCAGTGGGTGGTGAATCTGTGGAATTATTTGCCACCGAAGGCTGTGGAGGCCAAGTCAGTGGATATATTTAAGGCAGAGATAGATAGATTCTTGATAAGTACGGGTGTCAGAGGTTATGGGGAGAAGGTAGGAGAATGGGGTTAGGAGGGAGAGATAGATCAGCCATGATTGAATGGCGGACTAGACTTGATGGGCTGAATGGCCTAATTTCACTCCCATCACTTATGATCTTATGATCTTATGATCATGTATCTATACACAGTATAGATTACAAAATTCTTAAGGGGTTGGACAGGCTAGATGCAGGAAGATTGTTCCCGATGTTGGGGAGGTCCAGGACAAGGGGTCACAGCTTAAGGATAAGGGGGAAATCCTTTAGGACCGAGATGAGACGGACTTTTTTCACACAGAGAATGGTTGGTCTCTGGAACTCTCTGCTTCAGAGGGTAGTTGAGGCCAGTTCATTGGCTATATTTAAGAGGGAGTTAGATGTGGCCCTTGTGGCTAAGGGGATCAGAGGGTATGGAGAGAAGACAGGTACGAGATACTGAGTTGGATGATCAGCCATGATCATATTGAATGGCGGTGCAGGCTCGAAGGGCCGAATGGCCTACTCCTGCACCTAATTTCTATGTTTCTATGTTTCTATGTTAAATAGATCAAATGGGACTAGCTTGATTATGCTGCTGGCCTTACCCCACGCAGCCTCGGCAAGACCAGCTGCATAATCAAGGATGAGTCGCACCCTGGCCAGTTCCTCTTCTCCCCTCTCCCATCAAGCAAAAGGTATAGAAGTGTTAAAACGCACACCTCCAGATTCAGGGACAGTTTCTTCCCAGCTGTTATCAGGCAACTGAATCATCCTGCATCAACTAGAGAGCAGTGCTGAACTACTATCTACCTCTGATGCCCCTCGGACTATCTTTGACCAGACTTTCCTGGCTTCATCTTGCACTAAACGTTATTCGTAAAGACTGAAAAAGGTGAATTTATTGTGGGGAACAAGGAAATGGCAGATGAGTTGAACAGGTACTTTGGATCCGTCTTCACTAAGGACAACACAAACAATCTTCCTGATGTACTAGTGGCCAGAGGATCTGGGGTGACAGAGGAACTGAAGGAAATCCACATTAGGCAGCAAATGGTGTTGGGTAGATTGATGGGACTGAAGGCGGATAAATTCCAGGGCCTGATGGTCTGCATCCCAGGGTAGTTAAGGAAGTGGCTCTAGAAATCGTGGATGCATTGGTGACCATTTTCCAATGTTCTTTAGATTCAGGATCAGTTCCTGCGGATTGGAGGGTAGCTAATGTTATCCTACTTTTTAAGGAAGGCGGGAGAGAGAAAACGGAATTATAGACCAGTTAACCTGACATCGGTGGTGGGGAAGATGCTGGAGTCAATTATAAAAGATGAAGTAGCCGCACATTTGAAAAGCAGTAACAGGATCGGTCCGAGTCAGCATGGATTTACGAAGGGGGAAATCATGCTTGACTAATCTTCTGGAACTTTTTGAGGATGTAACTAGGAAAATGGTCAAGGGAGAGCCAGTGGATATAGTGTACCTGGACTTTCAGAAAGCATTTGATAAGGTCCCACATAGGAGATTAGTGGACAAAATTAGGGCACATGGTATTGGGGCTAGAGTGCTTTGGACTAGTCCATCGGACTATCTTTGACTGGACTTTCCTGGCTTCATCTTGCACTAAACGTTATTCCCTGAAAGGGGCTGTCCCACATGGGCGACCTAATTGGCAAGTTTAAAAGAATTTGAAGAAATGACATGTTGAAGACCTCCTTCGACTATGTAGAAAACCTCCTTCGACCTCCTTCGACTATGTTGAAGACCAGCTTCAACTAGATACAATTAGCTACGACTAACTTTGGAACAATTGGACACCGAATAGTGGAGAGTGGAGACTACCCTCGATTACCTATGACTAACATGCCGACCTATTACGACCTAATATGACTAAACCTACGAGTAAAAAAAGTATAGATTATTTCCATGGCGACCTTTTTTTACTCACGGGCATTTTTTAACATATTGAAAAAAACGCTGCGACCTAGCTGAGGCCTCGAGTACGTGGAGACCACTCGCAAGAATGAAGGAGAGTTACGATGACCTCCTACGACCTTGTGTCGACCAGGCTGCGAGTATGAGTCGAGGGCAAACTCACCAGAACTAGCAGATTAGGTCGCCCAAGTGGGACAGCCCCTTAAGCCCCTGTCCCACTTGGGAGACCTGCACGCGACCTCTGCCCAGTTTGCCCACGACCCATAGTCGCAGCAAGGTCGCCACGAGATCAAAGGAGGTCTTCGTCACTCTCCTTCATGTTCGAGAGCGGTCTCCGCGTACTCGAGGCCTCAGCTAGGTCGCGGTGCATTTTTTAAAATGTAAAAAATTAACCACGAATAAAAATAGGTCGCCGTAGGAAAAATTGATATTTTTTTTGTCGTAGGTCTAGTTGAAGTCGGTCGTAGCAGGTTGTGATGCTAGTTGTAGGTATTTGAAGAAAAAGTTCAGTCGGAAAAAAAGGTAATTTAAACAGCAGAATGTTAGGTCTTTCACTCCAAGGCATGTCCATTCGTAGCTGGAGAGTTTTTTGGAGAGGAGACGTGTTTTAGAGATAGCACCAAAAAGCAGCAGCGCAGGGGGAGGTCACAACCCTCAAAAAAATCTGCCATGCAGGTGTTGCCCACCCAGGAGGAGGAGTGGCAGGAGATGATGCCACAGGAGATGATTGTGCAAGAGGAGGTAGCCCTGCATGAGAGACCCCTGGAGGAGACCAGGGTGGTAGTATATGTCCCCACCACCACCCCATCCTTCACTGCCTCATTTGAAGGCAGCAAAGCAGCCCTTTCTCCTGTGTCTGACACAGCATCAGAGGCAGATGGCCCATTGGTGGTGAGGGAGGGCTGGAGGAAGGTTATGCCCTACACCTTCCCCAGGCAGCAGGAGGGGGACCTTGAGGAATGGTTCCAGCAGAATGCCATCCTGTACGAAAATGAAAATGAGGGGTACAGGGACAGGGACAAGAATGGCATGCTGCCATCCACTGCCCCACATGTGTGCTTAAAGTTCCATCTTTTGTCAAAGCCCAGCACCACTCTCTTCCAGTCATCTGGTGTACTGGGACAGTCCATCACATCATCTCCATTCACCCATTGAGACCTCTTCTTGTGCTTCCTCTTCACCCTTGCTCTTCCACTTCTGCCTTTCTTAAAAGGCTGCTGAAGCAAAAGGGCTACTGCAAACATCAGTAGTTCATTTTTACTAACATCCTCCAAACTAGTTCTTTCCTTGCTTGCATGGCTCAGAATGATAAAAAAAAAACCTGGGAGGCATTTTTTAGTGAGAAAAAAATGCAGACATGACATCATTTTATCAGGTGATCATTTGAGCTGCAGACACTCGTCACTGGTCGTTGTTGGTTTTCGGTGGGGCCCTCTGAGGTGGAAGGGGGTCATGCTCATTCACGGACCAATTTGCCTGAGACCATCCTCGAGTAAAACCTACATGGTCGAAGCCAGTCTTCAACATAGTGGAAGGAGGTTGAAGGAGGTCTTCTTCATAGTCAAGGGAGGTCTTCAACATAGTCGTAGAAGGTCGTACACATAGTCGAGGAAGATCATAGAAGGTCGTACACATAGTCAAGGAAGATCGTAGGAGGGCATAGGTCACCACAACCTTGATTTTTCTTTAGTCGCTTAAGGTCACGGTGGAGGTCTCCCAAGTGGGACAGGCCAAGTGGGACAGGCCCTTTATCATGTATCTGTACAATGTAAATGGATTGATTGTAATCATATGTTGTCTTTCTGGTGACTGGTGAGCACGCAAGAAAAGCTTTTCACTGTACCTCGGTATACGTGAAAATAATCTAAACTAAGCTATTATTTTGTCAGAACTTATGCTTTTTGTGAAATTACTACCAATTATATTTTCCTCATTTAATCAAACCAGCTAATAGAATGACTTACAATGACAACCAGATTTATCCCTTAATTACACCACTAATTAAAGGGTGAATCTGGTTGGAAGAACATGAGTTGGCTTTTCCCTTTATATGAGGTTAAACTTGCAGCATCTAAAAACGTCTATGACGAGACTAACATGTTCCTTATTCTCCAGTTTAATGTGATTCCGTTGTACTCTGCCGTTCTGCTTTCTTGAATCTTGAAATGAGGATAACCTTTGGATGACTTAAATTACTTGCCAGGTGGGGAATGCACTTCTTAAAATTTTCAACGTGGATAATTGTCTATCTTTATCAGTCATAGACATGTTTTTTAGGTAAGAAAGCACAGGTTTATGTGTAGGGTTTATTTATGATTTTATATTCTCTAGCCAATGTAGTCTTTTTTTTACAAATTGTCACTTTAAATGTACCTAAATGTTAAACATTTGTTATATTATCAAAATATTATTTATATCTGTGCACAGGATTTGACTGATATGATTCTAACACAGATATTTATCGTCTTTCCTGAGCAGCATAGCCTTTGTGAAGACTTGCATTTAATACTTGCATTAAGGTTGCATACTTTAGCTATATTCCAAAGGATGAGACCCTTTCAGAGTAATAGAGTCATATAGCACAGGGACAACCCCATCCATGCCAATCAAGATGCCCCATTCAAGCTAGTTCCATTTGCCCACTTTTGGCCGCTCTGTCTATCCGCCCATCCGACCCGGCCCAGCCCGGCCCGGCACTGAGTCGGAGATGTCGCCGAAAGCGGAGACTCTGATCCCGGCGGAGGAGAATGGCCAGTGATCAGCGCCCGCCGTGAGTTCCCATCACACCGCCAATTCCAGCCACTGACCCTCTGGTCCCCCTCGCTGGCTTCCCCCCCCCCTCCCCTTCCCCCGTGATACCCCCCCTCTCCCCATGGCTCTTCTCCCATCTTTTCTCCGAGTTCTCTCCCCCCTCCTCCCTGCCTACACACCCATCGCCCCCCACAAGCCCCCCGCCCACAACCCCCCTGCCCATGCAACCCCCTTCCCCAACAACTCCCCCACCCACACACCACCTTCCCCCAAAAACTCCCCCCGCCCACACACTCACCTCCCACCACGCAACCCCCCCTGACCACTTATTCCCCCCGCCCACACACCCCTCCCCCCCACAACCCCCCACCCACCCCCCCCCACAAACCCCCACCCAAACGTACCCCCTGCCCACACACAGCCCCCTCCCACACAACTCCTCCCCCATACAAGCCCACAGACCCCCACCCCCACAACCCCCCTCCCACACCCCTCCTTCCCCCCTTCCACCCACATACATACCTCCACAGCCCATAGATATGGTACACAGACAGAACATGTTTCCCAGGGTAGAAATGTTAAATACCAGGGAGCTTTGCTGTAAGATCAAAAGGTGAACCTTTAAAAGAGATGTGCACAGTAAATATTGTTTACACAGAGAGTGTGAGGTGCATGAAATGTGCTGAAGGGCTGGAATGGGCTGCATGGCTTCCTCCTCTGCTGTTCTGTTCCATGTCCCATGCTCTGAGCACTGTGGTTCAAAATAGGGTGCGTAATGGGGTATGGGCCGTGGAGTTTTGGATGAGTTGAGCTTTATGTATGAATGAAGAATGGATGGCCATCAAGGACAGCATCAAACTAGGCAGTCTGGAGCAGATGAAGGTTTGGACACGAGGTGGTTACGATGCTCTTCAGGCCATCTTAGGCAAATCTTTAATGGTAAACTAATTTCAATGTAAGATGGCAGGTGTGGGAAGTACAAGGATAAATGTCCCCAGTTGTCCTTCACTTCCCTACTACCTCAAGATTCCACTAAAATCTGCTAATCATTTGACCATAGAACACACCAGTGCTGTGTCTGAAGAACAGTCCCAACCCAAAACATCGTGTATATATGTTCCCCAGAGGTGCTGAGTTACGCTGGCACTTTGTGGTGTAAGCACGTTAAATGTTTCAGCCAACTTTCAGCAGCAGCCAGGGGTTAGCCTGTACCTGGTGCCATTCCAGCCAACTGAGCGCAGCGCGGACCTGACTGGACTTAGAAGATGGCGCCAAAACCTGGCGGCGCTTGCTCGTGGCCTCAGTGGACTGTTTCTATACATGTTGTACTAATCAGGGACTGGGCTTAGATATGGCAATACTTTGCTGAACTATGCAAAAAAAAAATGTTGCTGTACTGTATATCTGTACATAAAGAGCCAGTAACGATTTGAAGTTCAGGTTATGGGATAGGACAGGTTTGGAGGGATATGGACCAAACGCGGGCATGTGGGAACATGTTGGCTGGTGTGGGCAAGTTGGGCTGAAGGGCCTGGTTCCACACTGTATCACTCTATCTCTCCAACCAATTTTAAGCAGATGTAATACTTGACGGTCACCTGGATAATTATACCTGCATCATATCATAAATGTTGGCATAACTTGCCGGATTACACTGAGGAATTTCTGTGTCAGCACCACAGTTTATTTATTTGAAGAGATCACCGCAAGTAATCATTTCTGTTTGTACGAAGACTTATTGTGTCCCAATGCATTCTTCTGTCTGCTATTTTAGCAGCAGATCCTATGTACACCTGTATGTCGTGGATTTGAGAACTACTGTGCAGTATTGTAGGTCAATATGCTGGAACTCTTGACTTTGCCTCTAAACCCAAATGGAACACTGGCTTAATCTAATGTTACTCACAAATTAATATTTGAAAAGAAAGAGCATTAGAAATATGACAAAAGTTTCATATCAAATTTCAGTGTTTATTATGAAGGGGCGATAGGTTAATGCACACACATCCATTCATTCTATAAGTTCACAAGAATCCTTGGCCTGTTATTAACATTACTTTGAATATCACTGAGGAATGGAAAGGACATTCAATGTTGGAAGGGTTAGTTGTAAACAGTTGAGCAGGAATGAACATGATGCAACAATGAAACTCACTTCAGTTCCGCATCTGTACGTTGAATAATTCATAGGCTACTGAAGAATTCTCCGCAGTTTTGTCCAAAAGAATTGCAAAAAATACAAACGATCAAATTATCAGAATAGGTCTTTTCATTTAAACACCATTTTCATTGAAGTTGCCAAAAATGACCACTTTTTCTAAAAATACAACTGATATCATGGTATTTAAAATGACGAGAAGACATGGTCTGCATGTGTGTGTTTGTGCGTGCATGTGCGTGTGCATGTGTAAAAGTGCATGCATCTGTGTGCTCTAACTATGTTGTTTGTGCGTTATATGTGCACTTGTATGTATGTGTACACAGTAAATGAGTTACTCAACTCTGTACTTCAGCTCTGTCTGTGGGTGAAAGCTTGCTTGATATATGAGCAAGAAAGTGGATGGACTGACTGTAATCCACCATTTGAAATTCAGTTTGGAATATTTGCCTTCACTGTGATGAATGTTGAAGTGCATGACCCAAAGATAAATGATGTCGGGATAAATGTATAGGGGACTGAAATTTTAATGCCATCCATTTTTGGAGGAAATTAAATACTGGTGATAATGTTTTAGGTTCGTCCTGGATGTAATCTTCGTGTGGTTACTCTGGCTCTAATGGATTTTAAGGGTTAAACATTGAATCTGAATGAAGTGAGGATGCATATATTAGTTCAATTGGGGTTTTGTGTAATGGCTCTATTAGAGTTGGGGTATGTTAACGAATCATGACCAACATTAGGGTACACTAAACAACTCATGTTAAGATACTGGGATACAATGGGCTCCCCCATCAAGAAGGCCCTGGAGAGTAGTGACTCTTTGCGAGCTGTCCCCAACTGATCATCTCCTTAAAGTACCAATCTACACTGACAGGCTCTGCCCACCAGCTGCTTATTAATGTTGGTGCAGTCGGTATAATCCGTGCAGGAATATGTGCATTTAGCTGGGATGTAAATATTACCAATGATGGAGGGGATGTATAAGCGATCACTGATAGAGACTGGGATCAATGCTAGGGTCATGCTCTATTAATTTGTGTTGGGCTTTTCACTGATCGATGCCGGCTGTATAAAATATGAATGACATTAGGCTTATGCACCAAGATCATGACTGGCTGTGTAGACAATGATCAATGATGGATAAAGGCACTATGAATGAAGTTGAGCAGACGCGGTATCATAGGTGACGGGTTCATATGGTAGGATTTGATAGTATGCAGCTTGCCTATTGTTGAATGCATGCATTTTGATGCGTGCCAGGTTTATGGATTTCACTGGGTGTGTGCATTATGATTGATACATGAATTGTGCAGAATAGCATTGTTGTAAAACTATAATCTATGTATGTGATGCATACACTGGCTGTGATAATCATTAGGTGTGTTTTGACTGTGCTTTTTTTTCTCTTTTTATTCACAGTGTGCTTTACACAAAAATACTATAAAGTTCACACTATATTCAATTATACTATTAAAATTCAAGAAAAGTGAATACGAGACAATAACATCATAATTATATATATATATTTATATATAGATATATCATAGGTCAATACACATCAGTAAAAAATATTTGAAAGCCTTCAACTCCTCCTGTTTACTTCTCAACAGGTGTTGAACTAACGGTTTCTACTGAGATTACATTGCACAGATTATGAGAGGGTAGGGGAGATTTTCCTGGGTACACACAGCGTGTGTTAAAGTGCTCAGGCTCAACAATCTTCTGGACAACACATCCGAGAAAGAATCAGTCTGAATTTCCGTGGCGTAAATGGTTAAAGCCATTGGATCATATTGCAGGTGTGCACTCTGATCGACTATACCTGGGCACAGAAAAGGAAAATCTCTCCTAGGCCCCACTGTTGAGTCACATACAAAAAAACAAACCTAAATCCGGTGGTTCAGTGTTAAAAGATTCTCATCCTAGTGCTTTGAGCGTTTGATAAATGTTCCTTTTAAAAACTCATTATCAATTAGTGCAGACCAGAGAGAGGAGCAGGGCTGTGTCATAGACAATGGCAAAACATACCAAACTCCACTGGTGTTTGCATAGGAAAGCAACTGGAGCCCCCTTAAAGAGAGCTCTGCAGATCGGGGTGACGTCCCGCTGGCATTTCTCAGTGTAACTAAAGAGGTGGATCACTTCATTCTCTCGCAAACTGAATGACCATTGGAACTCATCTTCCCTTGTCTTTGAAATAGGATTAAAAAAAGTGCTCGTTGAACAAAATATTAAGAGCAGGCAGAGAATATCGCGAATGTGCAACCCTGTTGAAAATCTCTTGTTAAAGAAGAGACAAGTGATTTTGTTGCACAAGGTTCACAGATGAGAGATTCTCCTTTGGTGGTCAAGAATCAGACTCATGCTACCAATCACCTCCTCTCGTGCCTGCCTCTGATTGATTGCAATTTCTTAAAAGCTGACCATAAAATTAATTATATTAAAATCCTTTCACATAACAGCACAGCTGTTTGATAATTTATTGTTATAGCAATATTACTTTTAAATATCATTTCACAACAGTGCTTCGTTAAGGCAGCTAGGACCAGGTTTGCTGCCAGGGGTTTTGACCGGCATGGAAATTGGCTCAAGCTCTGTCGTGTGACATGTTGGCTCCAGTCACAGTGAACCATGGTCTCCTCAAGGCAACTGAATCATTGGAGTTGAAAGGGTCGAAGGGCCCGGGCGGGTGGACCAATGTGGACGACGAAGGTTGAAGAACAGTCATCTCGGGAATTACTCTTGGAGGTTGCCTGTAATGGTCAGCGTCCGAAACCTTGGGGGAAGCATGCTTCACAGAGGACTTCTTCAGATAGCTGTGTCCCAGAGAACAGTTTGTGGCTTTGCACAGGGTGACGCTGATAGCTTCAGGCTCTTTGTTGCACTGTTCTTCTTCCAGCTTGGAAGGATGGGCATGCTTTCCTGCTTGCAAAGACCTTTATCCGGCTTCTGCCGCGACTTGATCTCTTTGCACAAACTGCGCTTCTTCTCGATCATTTCAAGTATTGTGTTGTCTCCGTAGAACCACTGTTGGTACAATGTCTGGGTAGAAAAAGAAGAAGGTCAGAAGGCAAGGGGGAAAACAAAAGCATCAATCCTGCTGCATGATTTAGAGATTAACGATAGAGATTTCTTTGCAATCACTTTTTGATTGTTTTGCCATGAGAGGTTTAGCTATTGTTCGTTCACCGGCGAGTTACCATGAGGCAAAGGTAGTTGTTAGTATTATGTAAATTGACCGTGACACTTTATCTCTGATCATTGACACACACTTTTATGCAGTTCGTTAAAAGCGTTTAGCATTCCTGTCAGACTGGGCAGGCAAAACTCCTAATGAATAAATACCAGCATGCTAAAATCCTGGCGGAAGTTTGTAATTGCTGATATATTAAATTATTAACTTACTGATTTAGATCTGCTTCCTCTCTTTCCCTCTCACAGTAAATTGTTATGAGAAAACATTTTGCAACAGTTGGCCACTGACCTGATTGACTGATTGCAAGGGGAAAAGTGAATCAAGGGCTCAGTACATGCAACACCTCATGACATGCACATGCCAAATGCACATACATGCCTTGTCATGCAGCCACAGAACATATCACATATAATAAGCGGGTCCCAAGCACGTACTCAGAAGCTTATAATAAATGTATGTGTTGGATGCATGCAGGCTGTCATGCTGGATGCTTGTCAAACCAGTTCTACTTCACCTACAGAAGAAGGTCATGGCAAATGAATCCCCAGCTTGGGGGTTTTGGCAGCTACCTCTTGCTCTTGTCTGGAAGCACTTAGTGGTGCAGATGTAACCCATGCAGATGCCAACAAGACCCATGCCTGTGGCCAGCATGGTTTGCCCGCATTTGTGCAGCGTGGCTCCTCAGGGAAAAAAAACACATCCCCCCCCCTCCCAACCCCCAGAACAAAAGATGCCAGAGTCTTTGGACACATCCAGATACGAATGGCTGGCCCCATACACACTGGCAACAAATAGGCAAGTGGTAACGGAGCACGGAGGTCACTGGTCATCGTACCTGGTCAACTTCTGATTCCCTTGCAGTTGCTCCAAAGACCTGCAAATATAGAGGGATGTCCAGAGAGGTCCCAAACATGTAAAACATTGGTGAAATATTTTTGGGGAAACAGGCCGGGGACAGAAAGTACGTGGCTTTATAAAAAAACTACCAGCAAGGCGGCAGAGTTGCTAAACAGCAAAGTACTATCACTTGTGGGGTGGATGGGGGTGGAGGGAAATATTTACACTGCAGTCCTTCACAGCAAAGTGCACATGCACAACAGGCCAGTTTAAGAATAAAGTGGGCAAGTGACCCAACCCCCTCCCCTGTTCGAAGCAGCATCTACCTTCCCTAATGCGGACTTTGAGCACTAAACTCCAATGAATCCAGTTCACGACAGGTGCAGAAGCCCTAGTGCCACAAGTGGCACTGGTCAATTTATGGCCGTGACACATGTAGCTTCTGTTATGTGACGGCGAGGAAACAACTTGTGCAGAGCAGATGTTGTTTCTTATAATACCCACCACAATAAAGCAATCTCGTTAACAAGGAGCATTGGCAAACACTATTTTGAAGGTGGAACATGTTGTTTTCAGCCTGGGTGGTAAATGTGTGGAGCAGATCACTGTCTGCTTTAGAACCTACCCATTCATTTCAGGGCAAATGATAATGAGACGGCATCTGGCATGGGTGGTCAATCTTCCTGGCATAAACCAGCTTTGAAACTGGGTGGCAGCAGGAAGTTCTGCTCCCGAGCTTCCACTTAAGACTACAATTTTGTCTCCCTTATCATTGTCTATTTTAACAAAGCCGTGTTCTCATATGGTCATTATGGAATTAGGCCATTCAGCCCATCAAGTATACTCTGCCAAGCAATCATGGCTGATCTATCTCTCCCTCCTAACCCCATTCTCCTGCCTTCTCCCCAGAACCCTTGACACCCGTACTAATCAAAGTTCATGCACATCAGGCCAGTCAAAGAATACAGTTCTAACGGCAGCTCAAACAGTTCTGTTCCAGCTGCCTCTTAAAAAACAAAACTTAGTGGGTTTCCGGTGAACTAGTCAGTCTTAAATGGAGAGAACACTCGTATCAATTATCATCTTACTATTCTAGTTTAATTTAAAGGATTGGAAAAAAGTTTTTTTTTTTTCTCTGGTCTTTGAGGTCTCTCAAAAAACAGTCAATGTCCTATGTTAACTTGGTATTGGGTTTTATATTGCTAAATTGTTCATTTTTCGGATTGCTTCATTACTTTTTTTCCTCAGGAATGTTGGTTAATATTCTATGTCTTACTAATATTTCCTCGTTCAGGAAAGTTACTTGCATTTAAATCTCGATATTTTTTGTCCTCATTTTTTGCTTTCTATTCACATATGTCTTTCACGCTATCAAACAAGACCATTTGGCCCATCATGTCTATATTAGTTCTCAGAGCAATCCTATCAATCCATTCCCCCATTATTTCCTTGTAGCTCATTCTCTCTCATATGGCAATCACTTACACCTGATACACATGCAACCCACCGACAATGACTTGAACTAACCAACTAGTGTGTCTTTTGAATGTGGGCAGTAATTAGGCACTGTGGGGGAAACCATGTTGCCACTTAAAGAATGTGAAATCTCTACAAAAGCAGCACCGGATCGAAGGCATCATCAAGGATCCCTGCCACCCCAGCCATTTCAGTTTTCTCCTTTCTACCTTCTTGGAGAATATACAAGTGCTTGAAAGACTTCAGAACAGCTTCTTCCCCACTGCAATCAGACTCCTGAAACAATCACCTCTTTCACGCTGTGTAGAAAGGATCTGCAGATGTTTGTTTACCGTGTGCGGACGGGACGTAGAAGGACGAGAAGCCGAAGCGAAGAAAGTGGAAGCCAAGATACCGAACGGACATGACGCCTAAAAGCCAAATAACCGAATGGACACGACACAGAAAAGCCAAATAACCTAACGGACACGACGCCTAAAGGATACGGACCTGAACGGACCTGTTCTCCAGAGATGTTGCCTGTCCTGCCGAGTTATTCCAGCATTTTTTGTCTATCAACTCTTTCTATCAAATCCTTTTCCAGAGATGCTGCCACATAT
Source organism: Raja brachyura (assembly GCA_963514005.1). The sequence goes on along the minus strand of OY740794.1, from coordinate 14,927,006 downwards.
CCTTACTCTTAACTCTATCTCATTTGGTTATTCTGTTATTGTACTCCAATATACTTTTGCACGACAATTTGCTTTGCACTGCTGCAGAATGCATTATAATCTTGCACCGATTGCGCAGTTGTTGTGTATTTATTGTTGTAATTATCATTATTGTATGTAACATGTAGACTGTTTACTCTGTGAGCTACATGTGATTGAGGAATTTCATTACAGCCTGGTGTGTATGACAATAGGGGCAGCCCAGCGGTGCAGCGGTGGAGTTGCTGCCTTACAGCGCCAGAGACCTGGGTTTGATTCTGGGTGCTATCTGTACGGCGTTTGTACATTCTCTCAGAGACCGCGTGTGTTTTCTCCCTCTGGCGCTCCAGTTTCCTCCCACATTCCAAAGACGTAGAGGTTTGCAGGTTATTTGGCTTGGGAAATTTGTAAAACATTGTCCCTGGTGTGTAGGATAGTGCTAGTGTATCGCTGGTTGGAGCGGCCTCAGTGGGCTGAAGGGCCTGTTTCCTCGCTGTATCTCCAAAGTCTAAAGTCTAATAAACTAATCTGAAATGTGAAATGTAAAAGGTCAGAATTGAGCTGGAGCTGTGGGCAGCAGCTGTACTTAATGCCACACACTATTGTCCATTAACCTTTTCAATCTCACCCTTTAGTTTTCTCTCTCAGTGCCATACCCAATTGAACTGGCAGCTTCTTATTCTGGCTACCTCCTCTCTTTCCTTTCCCCGACCGAACTCTGCCCTTCCTCTAATGATTCCACTCACTCCTTCAATTCTTTAGCCTTCAGACAATCTCCGTTCCTTCTGGGTGGTGATGTTTATTTAAGTTATATCAACGGTGGACTTCTTTCAGACAATTTTGATTTAATATTTTTATGAAGAGCTTAAGCATCTGAGAATGTAATATTTACTTTTAACTGAATCTATTGTTTATGTGCTTAAAACTTGCATGTCTACAATGACCCCACAGGCATAGTCTAAATGACAGTATATTTAACTCTGCAATATTATAAACAGCTTAATCGCATACTTGTTATTTTTCCACTAAAGTGTTTGCGTTATGTTTACAGAGCGCACTTGTAGATGGCAGAAAGCAGCTGTTGTGGAGATCCCCTCCCATGGAGTGGAGTTTGGAATGAGAGGGGACACACATGGAAAAATATATGTAGAGTCTGACTACATTTGACGGACTATATGTTCGTGCTGCAGCAAAAACCGCAACGATGTTTCACATTAAATGACAGTGGAACAGCATATCACGAGGCAAGATGGACAGATGTTGGTTCCCCTAACATATTTCAAAGGCTCATCTTTCAAACTGCCCTCTGGTAGCTCAGTGAAAGTCAAAGATCAAAGGCATGAAAGAATGACCAAATGCTCCCTGGTGAAAGCTGGCTCTAGAACTGCCCATCGAACATGACCATCTGACCATCAGTCTGGAGAAGGGTCTCGACCCGAAACGTCACCTATTCCTTCGCTCCATAGATGCTGCCTCACCCGCTGAGTTTCTCCAACATTTTTGTCTACCTTCGATTTTTCCAGCATCTGCAGTTCTTTTTTAAACATTTCGTCTATCGAACATGTGGAAAATCACTGAGCAGGCATCACGTAGGTTAACCTATGTTGAGCGTTTGTCGGCACTGGGCCTGTACTCACTGGAGAATGAGGGGGGACCTCAGTGAAACATACCGCTTAGGTAGAGTGGATGTGGAGAGGATGTTTCCACTAGTGGGAGAGTCTATGACTAGAGGTCATTGCCTCAGAATTAAAGGACGTTCTTTCAGGAAGGAGATGAGGAGACATTTCTTTAGTCAGAGGGTGGTGAATCTATGGAATTCTTTCCCACAGAAGGCTGTGGAAATGAAGTCAGTGGATATTTCTGAGGCAGGGATAGATAGATGCTTGATCAGTGCAGGTGTCAGAGGTTTTTGGGAGAAGACAAGAGAATGGGGTTAGGAAGGAGAGGTATTTAGCCATGAAAAATTAGCCATGATTGAATGGCAGAGTAGACTTGATGGGCCAAATGGCCTAATTCTACTCCTATCACTTATGACCTTATGAGATAGTCACACCCAAAGCCAAGTACACATTGCACGTCTGAATACCTGTGGTTTTTCACATGATGAGAGGTTTCTGAAAGTTGCGGGCCAGACACATTGTTTATTAAATCACAGGAAAACGTGCAGTCTTATAACCTAACTGGTCAAATGACAAACTGAAGTTCACCAAATAAATAATAATTAATGAACTCATTTATAAAAGATACACTTTGTTTTTAAATCTCATAATTTCTGCGGCATGGTGGCGCAGTGGTAGAGTTGCTGCCTTACAGCACCAGAGACCCTGGTTCGATCCTGACTACTGGTGCTATTTGCATGGAGTTTTCACGTTCTCCCCATGACCTGCATAGGTTATCTCCGGGTGCTCCGGTTTCCTCCCACACACCAGAGACGTACAGGTTTGTAGGCTAATTGGCTTGGTATAATAGTAAACTGTCTCTAGTGTGTATAGGTTAGTGTTAGTGTGTGGTGATCGCTGGTCGGCACAGACTCAGTGGGTCGAGGAGCCTGTTTCTACACTGTTTCTCTAAACTAAACTAATTCTTCTGTCCTAATTCAATCTGAATATGAAGAGGGGCTGTGGGGTCCAAGAAGGTGAAAAAGTAACTTATTCGAAACCTTTGGTAGTTGATTGCAAAGTGTTTTTGTGGGAAGTTATAATCATAATGCAAATGGGTTGGTTAGTAGGTTTGCTGAATGAAGGAGTTGCAGACCTTTCTCCCAGCGTGGAAATGTCAAGTGGAGGGGGGAAAAGTTTATAGGAGATGTGCGGGGCATGTTTTTTTACACAGAGTGTGGTGGGTGTTTGCAATATGCTGCCAGGGGTGGTGGTGCAGGCAGGTATGATAGTAGCATTTAAGAGGCTTTTGGATAGGCACATGGATGTGCGGGGAATGGAGGGATGTGGATTATGTGCAGGAGAATAAATTACTTTAACCTGGCATCTGTGGAATTCTCTGCCTCAGAGGCGGGTTCTCTGGATGCTTTCAAGAGAGAGCTAGATAGGGCTCTTAAAAATAGCGGAGTCAGGGGATATGGGGAGAAGGCAGGAACGGGGAACTGATTGGGGATGATCAGCCATGATCACATTGAATGGCGGTGCTGGCTCGAAGGGCCAGATGGCCTACTCCTGCACCTATTGTCTATTGTCTATTGGCACCATGTTCTGCTTGAACATTATGGGTTGTAGGACCTGTTCCTGTGTTTCTACCGTTTTAAGTTTCATGTTGTACGTACCACCACATCTTATTTACACAGCGTGTTCCAATGTAGACTATGGTCAGCTGCCTCAGGTCCCATCTCACACCAATTTCTTTCACTCATTATTGTTGGACTTGCTAACCCATGTTGGCTCTCCTTAACTCAGGCTTCAGTTACAAAAAAATCATCTTTGTTTTATGTCCCTCAGCCTTCCCTCTTTGTAATCTCCTCCAGACATATAATCTCCCACATAAAAAGATCAGCCTTCATTTACCATTACCATGTATGCTATGAGCTTCATGCAAACAATGACATTTAGTTGCCCTGCTGTGTAAATGCAATAAACCAAGCTAATTTAATTTAATCTATTTGCATGCTCCCAATTACAATCTCTTGGTTAATCCTAAATTTAACGGCTCCAAGTTTTAATTTTGCCTTTCAAAAAAAGACACAAATTGCTGAAGTGACCCAGCAGGTCAGGCAGCAACTTTGGAGAACACGGATGTCTTCCATAGATGCTGCACGACTCATTGAGTTACTCCAGCGCTTTGTGCCTTTTTTTTTACAAACCACGTTCTGCAGTTCCTGGTGTCTTTAATTTGCTTCAACAGACATGGACCAAATTCTGAAGTTTTCTTCTTAAACCACACAATATATCAAAACCACTCTATCCTCTTTTAAAATGCTTTTTAAAACTTACCGCTTTCACCAAGCTTTGAATTATCTGCCCTGATTTCTTCTTATGTGTGTTGGTGTTAGCGATTGTACTTGGTCACATTCCTATGAAGGATGCTGGAGTATCTTGTGGCATTACAACTACTATATAAATAGTATGTGTTCTTGTTATCGATTACAATAATGTAAAAAATAAATATCCTGTGTAGATATTATGTAGAATGCATTGTCTTTATCATTATTACATATGTTGCTGCTTTAGATTACAGAGAGCGGTAGACACTTCACAGGTACTGACTTCCTCACCATCAAATGGATCTACAGGAGGCACTGCCTCAAAAAGGCAGCAGATATCCTCAAAGACCCACACCACCCTGGCCACGCTCTCATTTCACTCCGACCATCGGGAAGAAGGGGTATAGGAGACTGAAAACAGCAATCACCATGTTCAAGAATAGCTTCTTGCCAACAACCATCAGGCTCTTGAACACAGCACATCACTAATCTTAGCAACTATGAACTTCAATGGACTGCTTTTTATTTGCATTAGGGACTTGTTTTTTTTTTTTGCACTAGCGTTGCAGTTATTATTTAATTGAATAACAATATGTATATATTATATATATCTGTGTGTATTGCATATATGGGCCTGTTAAGCTGCTGCTGGTACAGTTTTCATTGTTCTGTTGTCGGTACATATGACGATTAGACATTTTTGAATTCCTTACGCTTCTATTCTTTACATATGTTTAGTTTTCTGCATATATTTAAGATCCATTGTAGTTTGTATTTCTCCCTATAATAAAGACAAGCAGTTGAAGAGAATTGAAAAAAAATATTATTTCACTGATGTGCAAATAATATTCACTGTGTGTAATAAATGACAAGGGGCCAGCCTTATTATCTGCTAGACCTGCAATTCCCTCTTTGTTAACAGGAATAAATCTGTGAGATCGAAATATTTCTGTAAAATCAAAGTAGAATTTGTTTATTTGCCTAGAAATACGCTCTGTATAAATAAGATAGATGACTTATTAGCTACAAAATACAAAATGCTTAGATATTAATTTGGTAAACATCGTGTCCAAGCTCGGTAGAATTCAATTCAGCTCTTGACATGGCAAAGATATGATTGTAAGAACATTTACTGGCACCTAGTGGTAATAATGAGAAGATGTGTTGGAAGGAGCTGCAGATGCTGGTTTACATTGAGGATAGAGGCAAAATGTTGGAGTAACTCAGCGGGCAGGCAGCTTCTCTGGATAGAAGGTTGACTTTCAGGTTGAGACCTTTTTGCAGACTTGGCTTCTTATTGTTGGAGATCAGGTATTAAAATCAGACTATCAAATCAATCGTACCAAATCAATGACTAAATGATTAAATCATCGACTTCTTTGTGCTGGAAATGGATAATTTTAGCATATGCTTTGCTGATCAGCTGAAAAACATTTCTCATTGATGTCACAGATTACAACATGCACTCAAAATATCCATTATGCTCACTAATGTGAAAACAGATGTTATTTGGTAGAAAACAGTATTCATTAACAATTACCAGTTAGACAGCTGGGCCAAGAAAGTGGCTGACATTTGATAAAGAGTATTCTAATCCTGTCAATAACATGTTGCCAGTTTAATATCTGTACAACTCTGTACACCTCTGTAGTTCCTTGTCAAGAATGACGTCTGTATTAGCTAGACAGACTATTTTAAAAAGTTTGCTGATCTCATCAACCGAGTAAAATAACACTATGCACACAACAAACAACTTTAATCCCCGAACAGCCTCGATCTGTGCAAATTGGTAATTATGTAACAATGCAAAGGCTACAATGGACTTTGTGAGTGTCATGAACAGAGGAGTCAAACTCCTGGTTACACTGGCAACCAAAGTTTGCCCTGGTTCCAGTAGTCTGAAGAAGGGTCTCGACCCGAAACGTCGCCTATCTCCTTCGCTCCTTAGATGCTGCTGCACCCGCTGAGTTTCTCCAGCTTTTTGTGTAACCAGCAATCTGACTGCGCTCGTCATTTAATCAGCTCCCTGCCACCTCTTCTCACCGATGTTCAACTGAATACCCATAATTCACATAAGAATAAACACTTTGAGAAAATAAGTGGTGTTGGTAACTGTTTGAGATTATGAGCTAAATATGAACCACTAGACTAGAATTTATGCTCTTTTGGGATACCAATTGGACAGCCAATATAGTGACCGATCCGATCGATAGGAGCAGCATGGTGGTGGCATGGTGGTGCAGCGGTAGTGTTGCTGCCTCACAGCGCCAGAGACCCGGGTTCGATCCTGACTACAGGTGCTGTCTGTATGGCGTTCTCCCCGCGATTGTGTGGGTTGCTTCCGGGAGCTCCTGTTTCCTTCCGCACTCCAAAGACGTACAGGTTTGTAGGTTAATTGGCATCAGTAAAAATCGTAAATTGTCCCTAGTGTGTAGGATAATGTTAGTGTACGGGGATCGCTGGTCAGCGTAGACTCAATGGGCCGAAGGGCATATTATGAATATTAAAATTTTAATTAAAATTGCTGTACCAGGAATGGAGTGGCTTTCTTATGTGTTGTAACAGTTCCAAGAATCAATACAAGTGTAGGACCTGTACCATTTAAAATCAGTGAACTGGAATGTAAAAGCTCCCTCTGTTGGCTATCCTGAGAATATGTGAACAAAATTAGGCATCTTCCCAGATCAAGGATTTTTTGGACATCAGATTTAGTTTTGGCATAGACCAGCAGTTTTTGACAGGTGATTACAGTACAATAGTGTACAATGGGAATGAACAAAGCATACGACTGGAGATCATAGCCTCAGAATTAAAGGACATTCATTTAGGAAGGAGATGAGGAGGAATTTCTTTAGTCAGAAGGTGGTAAATCTGTGGAATTCTTTGCCACAGAAGGCTGTGGAGGCCAAGTCAGTGGATATATTTAAGGCAGAGATAGATAAATGCTTGATTAGTACGGGTGTCAGAGGTTATTGGGAGAAGGCAGGAGAATACGGTTAGGAGGGAGAGGTAGATCAGCCATGGTTGAATGGCGGAGTAGACTCAATGGGCCGAATGACCTAATTCTACTTCTATCACTTATGAACTTATGAACACAATGTTGGAGTACCTCAGTGGGTCAGGCATCATTAGCAGTTCCTCCCCTGGCTCTCAGTTTGAAGAAGGGTCTGGACCTGAAACACCAGCTATTCCTTTTCGCCAGAGACGCTGCCTGACCCGCTGAGCTGCTCCAGCTTTTTTGTGGTTATCTTATGAGTATGGAATAGTGACTATTGCATCAGATGATGAGATGGTTCACCATTTAAAAGCCAAATAGAAATGTGGAGTTGGTTCAGGGTGAATTAATTGGCTATTGATTGCAATTGTGCTGAGTATAGTTTTGGGAAAAGCAGGATTATTAGAAATAAGTTTTCTTGTAGAAACAAAGAACTGCAGATGCTGGTTTATACCAAAGATAGACTGGAACATGTTGGCCCGTGCGGGCAAGTTGCGCCGAAGGGCCTGTTTCCACACTCTATCACTCTATGACTCTATAGACGCAAAGCACTGGTGTAACTCAGTGGGTCAGGCAGCATCTCTGGAGAAAAGGAATAGGTGACATTACAGGTCCGGACCTTTTCTCCGGAGATGCTGCCTGACCCGTTGCATTACTCCAGCGCTTTCTTCTCCTTTCCTTGCTTGGTTAGTGCACCTTGTTTAACTTAAAAATAGAGAACTAATCCTGTAAACATAGACTCCAGTGGGAAGGCATATTAGATTGTTTTAGTTGGCAGACTCAGCTTCTGCTCTTACATTTGGATTCTTTTAGTGTGGCACTCCATTAAAATAGGGTGGTCCAGAGTAATTTACACAGCTAACAGATTACTAATGCTGATTCAATGCCCAGTTGCTTGAACAGCTTTGCTGTACACAATAACATTCCCACAGCCAGACAGAAAATAATTCTACCCATCATAACCTCAAGGTTATTGGAAAACACAATAGTCTAAAAGTGAACATACTGCAAGGTAGACTATCCCTGGCATCTAAGACACAACTGAACTCTGCATCTTTAGCCATGTCAATCTTGATCAGAATTTGATTTCAGAATGGAGAGGGCTGTAACTTTGCGAATTCATGCTTATGAATACAGGAATTAGCTCCAAACTGCTGATGCAACAAGCATTTGTGAAACTATTGTTTGTTTGCAAAAAAACATTAACATGCAAGAGCACTTTGTGAAAAAACCAAATGTTCAAAAGAGCCTTCTATTGACGAGATGTGGACCAGGGAGGACCATATTTAGGAGAGTTAACCGAAGGAATAGTGAGAAGGAAAACACTTGAAGAAACTTTTAATGGTGAGAGAAAAAAGAAATGTAAGAGAATTTTAGGCGGGACTCAGTGGGTATGACTAAAATAGCCATTCGCTTGCCAAGTGTTGAATGTCAGGAGCCCACATAATGAAGTGCCGGTTTACAGAATAATTGGCCTCTGCAAATTGCCCCTGGTGTGTAGGGTGGATGTGAATGAAGAATTAGTTTGAAAGGATGATCAATGGACAGCGTGGACACGATGGGCCGAAGGGCCTGTTCCCACACTGTACCTTTAAAGTAACGTAAAGTAAAAAGTAAAGTAAATTAAATCAAACTAAACTAAACTAAAGCAGGTCATAGAGCCATAGAGTGATACAGTGTGGAAACAGGTCCTTTGGCCCAACTTGCCACTTGTCCCAGCTACACTAGTCCCACCTGCCTGCATTTGGTCCAAATTCCTCCAAACCTGTCCTATCCATGTACCAGTCTAACTGTTTCTTAAACAATGGGGTAGTCCCAGCCTCACTTACATCCTCCGGCAGCTTGTTCCATACACCCACCACCCTTTGTGGGAAAACGTTACCCCTCAGATTCCTATTAAATCTTTTCCCCATCACCTCAAACTTATGTCCTCTGGTCCTCGATTTTACTCTGGGCAGGAGACTCTGTGCATCTACCCGATCAATTCCTCTCATGATTTTATATATATACTAGACCAAGTGCAGACCCGTTGGGTCTCGTTCCCGAACGTAAGGGGGAGGGGGGAGAGAGGGAGGGGGGGGGGAGAGAGGGAGGGAGGGGGGGAGAGGTAGGGAGGGTGGGGAGAGGGAGGGAGGGGGGGAGGGTGGAGTGGGCGGGTGTGATGCCGAGTGAGGCTGCGGACCAGGCGTCCACTGTCAAGACGGATGTACGCAGCGTCTCGACGTCCTACGCAGCGTCTTGATGGCGTATGACGTTAAAACGTTGCGTACTGCCGTCGAGACGCTGCATACGCCCTCAATGCGCCTGCGGGCCGACAGGCCATTGAGGCGCCGGCTCTGTGACACTGGCTGAAGCCAAAGTTCGCTCGCTGCTTTTCACCGTCCACGGGAACAGCCGATCTTTGGCTTGAGGCAGCGTGATAGAGTCGGGCCCGGGGGGGGGGGGGGGGGGGGGGAGTGGAGGAAGTAAAATTGCCAGCGAAATAAGAAAAATGTCGGGGCCCGGGGAGGGGTGGAGGAGAGCCGGGCGGCAGCAGCGAAAATCGCCAGCGAAAGAAGATAAATGGCGGTGTTTTTGGAGGAGAGCCGGGCAGCAGCAGCCGTTATGGTGGCTGGCCAGCAGGAGGCGACAAATTGAATGAGTGTGGGGGGCGGGGGGGGGGGGGGGGGGGATTTTATTAAAAATGTGTAGATTTCAGCAGTGAATAACATTCAGATAATTAGACAAAGGAGACTTCAGAAACATGCGTTGAAGAGAATTAGCAGTAGAGCATTTGTATCGATATACTGTAGGTCTCAGTGATGCAAGGAATGAAACAGCAATGAAGGTAATCAAAGATGTATTGAGAAATGTACGTGAAGAGTTCAATATACAATTAGAAACCCATATCTGCAATAAATATATAATGTTCAAATCTACCATATAATATACATTAAGCAAAAATAAATTAGGTTTGAGCTGGTCTCTTATTACCGAACAAAATTGCTGAAACCGTTTTCATCAACTTTGGTTCTTTACACTGAAATATAACCACTCCTAGTTTCCTACATTTCTTCCAGTAAATCCCATTTCCGCGCTTGCAATTTGTGCACACTTCCATGTGGGAGAAAAGTTCTCATTGTGCATTACCTCAGGCTACAGAAAAGTGGTGATCGCAGCAAAATCAGATTAATCCCAACAGATTGTGAAACAAATTGTTTTCCCTCCGTGACAAAGATGCAGAAATCTCGCCAGACAGGATTAGCGAGTCTCCTATTTAATAACACATCCCCCAGTCCAAGTATCAATTGTGACAGAAAATAGCACATTTCAAACTCGCAACTGCACAGCAAATGCAAAAGATAGAAGCCTGCTGCTGGAACCTATTCTGCACATTCTGCTCCATCAGATTGCTCCATCTCCTGAATCTCGCATGCAGACTGTTTCGTTGCTTCTCTCTGCCTGCGTGTGGCATTTGTGACAACATCGGCAAACAACTGACAAATGCACATTCCACTGATTCCAGACTCATTCAACACACATTCAAACCGCTCATATTCACTACCACAAATTCAGGGTGGGAAAGCTACCGATTCCTTTGACAAAGATACAAATACAAACGAAAATCTTCAATTTTCTTTTTTTTTTAAGTTTAAAATAAAACAAATCTAGAGCATGGAAGTGTAAAAAAAATTAATTAAGGAACCAGGTAAGTCTGGGAATAACATTAGTTCTGTTTAGTCGGTTTCAGTTGAAGAAGGGTCTCGACCCGCAACGTTCCTTTACTCCAGGGATGCTTTCTGACCCACTGATTTACTCCAGTTTTTTGTGTCTAACACCGGTTCTGTTGCTGGTTTAATTGAAAGCTGCCACATTGCAATAATTAAACCCAACCAGATCACTGGTATCCCACAGGAAAGGGAGCACATATCTCTCATTACAAAGTCTGAAGGATCCCAACCCAAAACGTCACCTCTTCTTTTTCTCCAGATATGCTGCATGACCCACTGAGTTACTCCAGCATTTTGTGTCTATCTTCAGTATAAACCAGCATCTACAGTTCTTTTCTTCACATATCTCATGTTATTTAGATTGTAAGTGTACTTTGTAGTTGATAATGCAATTTACCCACTTTGGATATCTGCACACATAAGGATGAATATTATGCATGTCCTGTAGATGTAATTGACGGTGGTGGAGCAGTGGTGCAGAATGTTGACACCGACATGGGCCAGGAGACATGCGGATATTATTCATGTTCTTAAAGTTATCTTGATTGAAGTCACGAGCGATGATAAATGGGGCATCAGCGTTTCCTATCTCAATCAAATTGATTTTGGTATTGGTATTGTTATTGGTATTGGTTAATTAATGCTACGTGACCCAAGATACAGGAAAAATCTTTGCTTGTGTGCGATTCAATCAAATCATACTGTACATGAGTACAATCAAGCCAAACACATGCACAACGTGTAGTGCATAGAGCAGAATACAGTGTTACACATTATGGCTTTGCACCTGCAGAGAAAGTGCAAATTTAAAAAAAGGTGCAAGGGTCGCAAAGAAGTAAGTTGGGAGATCGGAGGTTCACCCGTAGCCTTTGAGAAGACCATTCAGTTGTTTGATAATAGAAGGGAAGAAGCTGTTCCTGAATCAGGTGGTATGTGTTTTTGAGTTTTTGAATCTTCTGCCCAATGGGAGAGATGAGAAGTGGGAATGACCAGGGTGTAACTGGTCCTAGATTATGTTGAAGTGACATTTGTAGTCTTCTGAGGAAGTAGAGGACCTGGTGTGCATTCTTGGCCATAGCTTCAAAGTAGTTTGTCCAGGACCAATTATTGATGATATTTAGTTTAGTTTTGTTTAGTTTAGTTTTGAGATACACTGTGGAAACAGGCCATGCAGCCAACTGAGCCCGTGCCGACTAGTGATCCCTGCACATTGCCCTACACGCACCGTGGACAAATAAAATGTTTTACCAAGCCAATTAAACTACAAACCATATAACCATATAACATATAACAATTACAGCACGGAAACAGGCCATCTCGGCCCTTCCAGTTCGTGCCGACCATTTATTTTCCCCTAGTCCCATCTACCTGCACTCAGACCATACCCCTCCATTCCCTTCCCATCCATATACCTATCCACTTTACTTTTAAATGTTAAAATCGATCCTGCCTCCACCACTTCTGCTGGAAGATCATTCCACACAGCCACCACTCTCTGAGTAAAGAAGTTCCCCCTCATGTTACCCCTAAACTTCTGTCCCTTAATTCTCATGTCATGCCCTCTTGTTTGAATCTTCCCTACCCTCAATGGGAAAAGCTTATCCACGTCAACTCTGTCTATCCCTTTCATCATTTTAAAGACCTCAATCAAGTCCCCCCTTAACCTTCTGCGCTCCAAAGAATAAAGACCTAACCTGTACGTCTTTGGATTGTGGGAGGAAATCGAAGATCTCAGAGAAAAACCCATGTAGGTCACAGAGAGATCGTAAAAATTCTGTACAGACAGTACCCATAGTTAGGATGGAACCTGGGTTTCTGGCACTGTAATGCGGCAACTCTCCCGCTACGCCGCCCGCTGGAATTTAGACCGAGGAACTTGAAGCTCTCGACCATCCCCACATCGGCACCGTTGGGGCTGACTAGGGAGAGATCACTTTGTTTAGTGAAGTTAATGAAGATCCTTCTTCTTGCTGCCATTGAGGGAGGGATTCGTGTCTTGACAGCATGTTACCAAGTTCTCTATATCCTTCCTGTACTCAGTCTCATTGTTTAAGGTACAGCTCAGTAAGGTGCTGTCATCTGCAATCTTTAAGATGAGGTTTGAGCAGAATTTGCCAGCACAGTTGTGAGTGTGTAGTGAATATCATAAGGAGCTGAAAACACATCCTTGCAGTGCACTAATTCACGGTGAGAATTAAGAGTAGAAGTGATAGTGGAGGTGAATTTCCTCAGTAGATAAATGACTAAAATGCAGAACCACTGACAATTTACTGCCTTTGCAAAATGCACTCAGGTCTGCTTGAAACCTCCAAACAAACCTTACATTTTACAGCTGAAATTTCAAAGCTAAATGACCTTACCACTGAATTATCACTGAAACCCGTGTTAATGCAAAATGCCGGCATTTGTTCTACATGTTTCTATTACATGTACCACAGTGATTATGAGCAAGTTAATGATTCTCTTCAATGTATAAACTCTTCTGTACCACTGTCAAGCCTACCGCTGTTGCAATGCTTATGGAGTCAAGGGTGAATTAGAGGGTAGTAGCTAAAAGGGAGGGTTGAACAGACTTTGATTGTTTTTTCTGGAGTGTAGGTGGCTGAGGGGCAACCTGATAAGTTTATAACTTCATAAGAGACAGATAGGGTAAACAGTCATAGCTTTTATCGTAGGATGGAAATGGCAAATACTGGAGGGCCTAGCTTTAAGGACAGGAGAATAAAGTTTAATGGATATGTGAGGGGCATGTTTTTCACACAGAAAGTGCTGGGTGCCTGGAATGTGGTGGTGATGGAAGCAAATACAAAAGGGGTGTTCAAGAGGCTTTTAAACAGGTACATGAATATGCAGGGAATGGAGGGATCGCCATTCAGGCTGAGGAGATTAGTTTAATTTGGCCTCATGTTCAGCACAGAAATCGTGGGCCATAAGGTTTGTCCTTGTTGATAGACACAAAATACTGGAGTAACTCAGCGGGACAGGCAGCATCTCTGGAGCGAAGGAATGGGTGATGCTTCACGTAGACGCCCTTCTTCAGACAGAGCATGCTATTCTTGTGCTTTATTCTCTGTTGTGTAATCTATGAGTGTAAAGGGCCTGTCCCACCAGCATGCGATTGCATGCGTTGAGCGCGACCAAACGTGGTCGCTTGAGGTGTACGGCCTCGCGGGGCCGATCCCACTTCGATCGGTGGAGGTGTATGGAGTTGTGTGGGGCTGGTCCCGACTGCTCGGGGCTCCAAACATCCTGCACTGTCCAAAAATCCCGTGCGCCAACAACAATCCCGCAGGCGCTTTGAGGACATACGCAGCGTCTCGACCGGCGTACGCAGCGTCTTGACATCGTACGTAGCATCATGACGGCGTACGCCTAGCGCGTGGCGTTGCGCGATGACGTCACCGCCCGGCGTGCCGCAGCATGATGACGTCACCGCCCGACGCCGTGCAACGTCCAAATTCAGTCGGCCCGCCTCCTGCCCAGCTGATTGGTGAGTATGATGTCGGGACCAGCCCCGCACAACTCCATACGCCTCCGCGGTTCGAATTGGGACCGGCCCCGTGAGGCCGTACACCTCAAGCGACCACGTTTGGTCGCGCTAGACGCATGCAATCGCATGCTGGTGGGACAGGCCCTTAAGCTTGCTGTGGTTTCCCACCAGTTATACAGGGAAATACTGAACCTGTGACTGTTCCTGGTGAATATCTCCATTCATTCCAGTAGTGAGAAATTGGAAGTAAGTAGAGTGAGTCATTTACATTTATTGAATTCATCGAGTTAATTTAAACGTACTTTGTAGTTTTAATGTTCATTATTAATTCTATCATTTATTTATTTTTTATTAACCTGTGTGCTCAATTAATCTTTAAATATTGGTAAAAAGTGGTGATAGTCACAAATAATTAAACTGTTTGACAGCTTGGGCTGTTAGTTCAGCCTGAATGTAGAACTTTACCAGCAGTCGAAGCATTTCTTAACAATTTATTAATTGGTAGGCCCCGCACTCCAATCAGGGCACCACTGTTTCCTTGCAAAGGTCCTAATCAAGGTAGGAGCAGGTTTAGTGGGACATGGATGGTCTGTGTGGAGAATGAGTTAGTCCAAGCAAATCCCAGTTTTAACATTAGGAGGTTGTCACAAAATCACCTACTCGTAATTTGATTACATATCTCAATTCTGCCTTTACATTATGTGGCGTTGCGGAACAAGCAATTTCAAACCACGCCATCATTTTCAACAGCCTTGCAAATCTGGACTGATTAGTGCACACAAAAGCAACAGCTGGTATCCACAGAGCAACGGGAAAACAGAGGCTGCAATCCAGACTGAGATGACCTTTTGATGACGCTAGTTTCCTCCTGTGGCGTACATGGATTTACCATTTCACATTGGGCATAGGACAGGAGAAAATCAGGTATACATTTTGCCTAAATGGTTGGAATTCAAAATTGTTCAGGGAAATGCAGAGAATAAATTAAATGTACAATCCTGACGCACCACATGAAAACTGGAAGCATTTATCCAATCATCAGAATCAAGATTGCAGGCAAGTGGCACTTGGGAACAAAGTCGTATGTGTGGCGATGTCATGATAGTACTTTCATAACTGTGGGGGGTGCAATAATCTGACGAGGTATTAATTTAATGCAGGGTCGTACAGAATGCATCTGCCATTAAGCACAGTAAGGTTTTTAGGGGGGCAGGAGAAAGCATGCATCACTCGTAGAGTCATAAAGTGATACAGTGTGGAAACAGGCCCTTCGGCACAACTTGCCACAACCGACCAACATGTCCCAGCTACACTAGTCAAACTCAATCACAGATTAAAAGATTATCATATTCAAAGACCCTGAAAAAGCTAGATACCATAAGGTGTGTGGTTACTTTAAGCATAGTTTAGTTTACTTTAATTTAGAGATACAGCGTGGAAACAGTCCCTTCAGCCCACCGAATCCACACCGACCAGCGATCCCCGTACACTGACACTATCCTACGCACAAGGGACGATTTACAAATTTTACCAAAGCCAATTAACTTACAATCCTGTATGTCTTTGAAGTGTGGGAGGAAACCAGAGCTCCCAGAGAAAGCCCACTTGGTCACAGAGAGAACGTACAAACTCTGTACAGAGAGCAACCATAGTCAGTATTGAACCCAGGTCTCAGGTGCTTCAAGGCAGCAACTCTACCGCTGCACCACCATACTGCTTAAGGACTTAATTATGTATAGGCTTTACATTGCACAGCCATCCGCTACATTGCCCACACCAGATATTCTTCTCTACATGGTAGGGAGTGTTAAGCCCCTGTCCCACTTAGGAGACCTAAACAGCAACTTCTGGTGACCTTGCCTGCCACCCAAGGTTTCCATGAGGTCACCAGAGGTTTTGGTCACTCTCCCTAATGGTCGAAAGTGGTTTCCACGTGGTTGAGGCTTCATCTAGGTTGCTGCTATTTTTTCATCATGATTAAAACCGGCCTCGACTAAAAATAAGTTGCTGTTTTAAAAATCATACATTTTTAGTCGCAGGTCTAATCGAAGCTGGTTTTCTTCATAGTCGAGGACGGTTTTCAACATGTGCGTGGGAGGTGGTAGAAGGTTGCAGGTCACCTCGACCTTGATTTTATTTTGGGTGGCGGGCAAGGTCACCAGAGGTTGCTGTTTAGGTCTCCTAAGTGGGACAGGGGCTTAACTGTCATGTCAAAACAAAAACAAGGCTTGACCTTCGTGTGAGCTGAGTGGAGGCTGAGGGTGAGATGTGAATATATGGGTCATATGGAGGTACTTGACCTGTTCTTATTTGGTGATTTGAATGTTCACCAATTGACATGAGTCTCAATGAACAGGGGAACGTTGAAGTTTTACAGAAATTGGTGACATTCATGCTGATACCACAGAAGAGGCTTTAAGAAGAACAAAGTGGACTCGGAGTCATACAGTACAAAAACTGGCCCTTTGGCCCAACTCGCCCGTGCTCGTGACCAGCCCAACCTACCCATGCCAACCAAAGTGCCCCACCTGCCCGCGTTTCGCCCATTTCCCTCTAAACATGCCCTGTCCGTGTACATGGGCTGGAGAGAGAAACCTCTCCATTTCTGAAGGACTTCAGATCAAAGCAGCAAGGGAAGCAGGACTTCCTTTTAAATGGGATCTTTTCTCACCTGGGATTGTCAGGTGCTAATGCCAGTGGGGTACTGGTGTGGTGAATATAGTGAAAGATCTTGGACAAGATACAGCTCGCATGCCATGCTTAAAATGAGCACACAAGCTATAATGCATTGCACACAACCTGGTTGCATTTAACCAGTCATCAAAACAATGATCAAAGCCAATTCAGTTTAAGAATAAGGGGTAGGCCTTTTAGGACTGAGATGAGGAAAAATGTTTTCACCTAAAGAGTAGTGAATTCTCTGCCACAGAAGGCAGTGGAGGCCATACATCTCTGGATGTATTCAAGACAGAGTTGGATACAGCTCTTAGGGCTAACGGAATCAAGGGATATGGGGAGAAAGCAGGAACGGGGTACTGATTCTGGATGATCAGCCCTGATCAGATTGAATGGCGGTGCTGGCTCAAAGGGCCGATTGGCCTACTCCTGCACCTATTTTCTATGTTTCTATGTTTTTATGAATCCAGAAGACAAAGGTTGGGACATTGTGAGAGTGGCGTGGCATGGGAGAGAGAGAGTCATAGAGTCATACAGCGTGGAAACAGGTCCGTGGGCTCAACTTGCCCACACCGGCCAACATGTCCCATCTACACTAGTACACTAGTGAAAACTTAGAATGGCTATTCATCACAGTGTGCAGGACTCCCACTAATTCCATTGAACTGTTGGCATAGTGGTGTGATGGTGAATCCATGGACACAGAATGGGCAACAGGTTTTTACGATAGTCATTGCCTCCTGTGGATTGCAGGGATTGCTGCTGCCATGACAAGATGGTAAAGGCCACTCCTGCATTTTCCAGGCCAAGAGCTGCTCCAGACTGCCCTTCGAGGCTGATTCCATGACTCAGAGTCTGCAACCTTGTATCAGCCATGGTGAATCCATTGGAGTGGCACTGCACAGAAGCACCAATATATGTAAAGGAACATGAATGGCAGCCAAGAGGGGATGGCACAAGCTTGATAACGTGATTGTTGAATGGAACAGGATAGGATTTCATTCAAGATTTAGAGTGGGATTTTATGCTATATTGATTTTTATTTTGGCCAAGCAGTTCTGGTATGATGGCCAGTGATAACTGGTGGTTAATGTGTGGGACACCAGTGATCGTAAAAGATGAGATAGCCGCACATTTGGATAGCAGTAACAGGATCGGTCCGAGTCAGCATGGATTTCCCAAGGGGAAATCATGCTTGACTAATCTTCTGGAATTTTTTGAAGATGTAACTAGGAAAATGGACAAGGGAGAGCCAGTGGATGTAGTGTACCTGGACTTTCAGAAAGCATTTGATAAGGTCCCACATAGGAGATTAGTGGGCAAAATTAGGGCACATGGTATTGGGGGTAGAGTGCTGACATGGATAGAGAAGTGGTTGGCAGACAGGAAACAAAGAGTAGGGATTAACGAGTCCCTTTCAGAATGGCAGGCAGTGACTAGTGGGGTACCGCATGCTATTTACAATATATATTAATGATTTAGATGAAGGGATTCAAAGTAACATTAGCAAATTTGCAGATGAAACAAAGCTGGGTGGCAGTGTGAACTGTAAGGAGGATGCTATGAGAATGCAGGGTGACTTGGACAGGTTGGGTGAGTGGGCAGATGCATGGCAGATGAAGTTTAATGCAGATAAATGTGAGGTTATCCACTTTGGTAACAAAAACAGGAAGGCAGATTACTATCTAAATGGCGTCAAGTTGGGAAAAAGGGAAGTACAACGGGATCTGGGGGGTCCTTGTACATCAGTCTATGAAAGTAAGCATGCAGGTACAGCAGGCAGTGAAGAAAGCGAATGGCATGTTGCCCGTTATAACAAGAGGAATCGAATATAGCAAAGAGGTCCTTCTGCAGTTGTACAGAGCCCTAATGAGACCACACCTGGAGTATTGTGTGCAGTTTTAGTCCCCTAATTTGAGGAAGGACATTCTTGCTATTGAGCGTATTCTTGCAGCGTAGGTTTGCAAGGTTAAGTCCTGGGATGACGGGATTGTCATATGCTGAGAGAATGGAGCAGCTGGGCTTGTACACTCTGGAGTTTAGAAGGAGGAGAGGGGATCTCATTGAAACATATACGATTTTTAAGGGCTTGGACACACTAGAGGCAGGAAACATGTTCCCGCTGTTCGGGGAGTCCAGAACCAGGGGCCACAGTTTAAGAATAAGGAGTAAGCCATTTAGAACGGAGATGAGGAAACACTTTTTCTCACAGAGAGTGGTGAGTCTGTGGAATTCTCTGCCTCAGAGGGCGGTGGAGGCAGGTTCTCTGGATGCTTTCAAAAGAGAGCTAGATAGGGCTCTTGAGTCAGGGGGATATGTGGAGAAGGCAGGAACGGGGTACTGATTGGGGATGATCAGCCATGATCACATTGAATGGGCCGAATGGCCTCGAAGGCCAAATGGCCTCCTCCTGCACTTACTATCTATTGTCTATTGTCTATTGGTTGATGAGGTTGTAGTTTAGTTTAGTTTATTTAAGAGATACAGCCCTTCGGCCCAATGAGTCCGCATCGACCAGGAATCCCCATACGCTAGCAATATCCAACACACTAGGGACAATTTATAATTTCTGCCGACACCAATTAACCTACAAACTTGCACGTCTTTGGAGTGTGGGAGGAAATCGGAGGAAAACCACGTGGTCACAGGGAGAAAGTACAAACCGTAGTCAGGTTTGTATTTTGAGCAGAAATCCTGTGCAGGGAGGTGCTCTCCTCTATACTCCGTCCTGGTTCCTGCTTCTTTCCGGCTCACTTTGCAACTGGGTAACAAGTACTATGGCTTCACAATTATGGGTCAGGGACAGTTTCTTCCTAGCTGGTATCTGGCAACTGAACCAGCCATCCTGCCAGCAACTAGAGAGCAGTGCTGAGCTGCCATCTCCCTCATTGGAGACACTCGGACTATCTTTGATTTGACTTTACTGGACTTTGTCTTTCACTAAACGGTATTCTCGTTATTCCCTTTATTATGTATCTGTACACTGTGGATGGCTGGATTGTAATAATATATTGTCTTTCCGCTGACTGGTTAGCACGCAACAAAAGCTTTTCACTGTTCCGCGGTACACGTGACAATAAACTAAACTAAACTAGAGACTGTGTGGCATTTTATTTGTTCATGGGATTTGGATGAAACTGGAAAGGCTAGTGTTTGTTGTTTGCCCCTAATTGTCTTCCCACCCAAAGTTCAGACCATCACTTTGGTGGATCCGAAGGCAGACCTGTCTAGGATAATGTACTGACATGGCTATACAGTAGAGTCATAGAGTTGTACAGTGTGGAAACAGGCCTTTCGGCCCAACTTGCCCACATGACTAACATGTCCCACCTGTCTGCATTTGGCCAATATCCCTCCAAACCTATCTAATTGTTTCTTAAACATTGCAAAACATGGCTTCATTAGGAAAGGAAAAATAGATTATGAAAGAAAACTGGCAGGGAACATAAAAACTGACTGCAAAAGCTTTTATAGATATGTGAAGAGAAAGAGATTAGTTAAAACAAATGTAGGTCCCTTGTAGTCAGAAACAGGCGAGTTGATCATGGGGAACAAGGACATGGCGGACCACTTGAATAACTACTTTGGTTCCGTCTTCACTAAGGAAGACATAAATAATCTGCCGGAAATAGCAGAGGACCGCGGGTCAAAGGAGAAATTGAGTGACAGGTTAGTTGGGAAGTGGTTTTTGGTAAATTGAATGAATTAAAGGCCGATAAATCCCCAGGGCCTGTTAGGCTGCATCCCAGAATACTGAAGGAAGTAGCTCCGGAAATAGTGGATTCCTTAGTGATAATCTTTCAAAACACTTTGGATTCTGGAGTAGTTCCTGAGGATTGGTGGGTAGCACACGTAACCCCTCTTTTAAAGAAGGGAGGGAGAGAGAAAATGGGTAATTACAGACAAGTTGGTCTAACATCGGTAGTGGGGAAACTGCTAGAGTCAGTTATTAAAGATGGGATAGCAGCACATTTGGAAAATGGTGAAATCATTGGACAAAGTCAGCATGGGTTTATGAAAGGTCTTTCGACATGTCTGTCGAATCTTGTGGAATTTTTCGAGGATGTAACTAGTAGCGTGGATAAGGGAGAACCAGTGGATGTGGTGTATCTGGACTTCCAGAAGGCTTTCGACAAGGTCCCACGTAAGAGATTAGTATACAAACTTAAAGCATAAGGCATTGGGGGTTCAGTATTAATGTGGATAGAGAACTAGCTGGCAAACAGGAAGCAAAGAGTAGGAGTAAACGGGTCCTTTTCACAATGGCAGGCAGTGACTAGTGGGGTACCGCAAGGCTCGGTGCTGGGACCCCAGCTATTTAAAATATATATTAATGATCTGGATGAGGGAATTGAAGGCAATATCTCCAAGTTTGCGGATGACACTAAGCTGGGGGGGGCAGTGTTAGCTGTGAGGAGGATGCTAGGAGACTGCAAGGTGACTTGGATATGCTGGGTGAGTGGGCAAATGTTTGGCAGATGCAGTATAATGTGGATAAATGTGAGGTTATCCACTTTGGTGGCAAAAACAGGAAAGCAGACTATTATTTAAATGGTGGCCGATTAGGAAAAGGGGAGATGCAGCGAGACCTGGGTGTCATGGTACACCAGTCATTGAAAGTAGGCATGCAGGTGCAGCAGGCAGTGAAGAAAGCGAATGGTATGTTAGCTTTCATGGCAAAAGGATTTTAGTATAGGAGCAGGGAGGTTCTACTTCAGTTGTACAGGGTCTTGTTGAGACTACACCTGGAGTATTGCGTACAGTTTTGGTCTCTAAATCTGAGGAAGGACATTATTGCCATAGAGGGAGTGCAGAGAAGGTTCACCAGACTGATTCCTGGGATGTCAGGACTGTCTTATAAAAAAGACTGGATAGACTCGGTTTATACTCTCTAGAATTTAGGAGATTGAGAGGAGATCTTATAGAAACTTACAAAATTCTTAAGGGGTTGGACAGGCTAGATGCAGGAAGATTGTTCCCGATGTTGGGGAAGTCCAGAACAAGGGGTCACAGCTTAAGGATAAGGGGGAAATCCTTTAAGACCGAGATGAGAAAGACTTTTTTCACACAGAGAGTGGTGAGTCTCTGGAACTCTCTGCCACAGAGTGTAGTTGAGGCCAGTTCATTGGCTATATTTAAGAGGGAGTTAGATGTGGCCCTTGTGGCTAAGGGGATCAGAGGGTATGGAGAGAAGGCAGGTACGGGATACTGAGTTGGATGATCAGCCATGATCATATTGAATGGCGGTGCAGGCTCGAAGGGCCGAATGGCCTACTCCTGCACCTAATTTCTATGTTTCTATGTTATGGTCCCTGCCTCGACTACCTCCTCTGGCAGCATGTTCCATACACCCATCACCCTTTGTGAAAAAGTTACCACTTAGATTCCTGTTAAATCCTTTCCCCTTTACCTTGAACCTATGTTTCCTGATTCACCTACTCTGGGCAAGAGACTCTGTGCGTCTACCCAACCTTTTCCTCTCATGATTTTATACACCTCTATAAGATCACCCCTCATCCTCCTACGCTCCAAGGAATTCAAGAGTCCCCGACTGTCCGTACAGCTCAGACTCACGAGTCATGGCAACATCCTTGTAAATATTCTCTGTACCCTTTCCAGCTTGACAACATCTTTCCTGTAAATTTAAGAGTTGTCTTTAAATGCAGCAGAGGTGTCGGAAGACTGGAGGATGACAAATGTTGTGCGTCTATTCCAGAAGGGCTACAGGGAAAACGCTGGGAACTATTGGCCTCTGAGCTTAACATCTGTAGTCAGAAGGTTACTAGAGAGTATTCTGAGGGATAGGATATACAGGCATTCTGGCCTTGGGAGAATTGTCTATCTTCATACGCGTCAGGACCTTCAGCACCTCTTCGACCGTAATAGTGACTGCTCTCAAGCCATGTTAATGGAAATAGGGATCGTACAGGAAAGTGGTGTTGAGATTGAAGATCAGCCATGATCCTGATGAATGACAGAGCTGGACTGAGGCCCAAGTAGAAACATAGTAACAGAAAATAGGTGCAGGAGTAGGCCATTTGGCCCTTCGAGCCAGTATGATCATGGCTGATCATCCAAAATCAGTACCCCCATTCATGCTTTTCCCCACATCCCTTGGTTCCGTTTGTGAACCTCTATTCTTATTTCTTAGGTTTTTCATTCAAGTCCAGCTATTGCCCTCGGTGTTTGTTACTGAGGAGAATAGATCTCTTTTTCCCCCATGTGTTTTTTACTTTGTATCCCGTCTGCCTATTCTGTCAACCATGCTGTATTCAAAGGAAATCGCTACTGTTGAATTCGTATCGGGGTATGAGGTTTGTGCAGTAGCCTTGACGTCAAGAATGTCCTTCAATAGCAGTCCAACCATCACGGGATTTTCCAACTGAACAAACTCTAAAAAGATGCAAGCACCTGCAGAAATCAACCTGCAACAACCTGTAAGTAGTTGATGGTGTCTTTAAAGAGTATTATTTTGGTGAGCGCATTAAAACGTTGTTCATCCAGCACGCAATGGGTCTCGACCCGAAACATCACCCATTCCTTCTATCCAGAAATGCTGCCTGTCCTGCTGAGTTACTCCAGCATTTTGTGTCCATCTTCACACTTGCGACATTACTTGATGCCAGACTATGAGATTGTCTGGATGTTATTATAATTAATAGATTCATAGAGTCTTGCAGCCCGACTTGCCCACACCGGCCAACATGTCCCATCCACACTAGTCCCATCTGCTTATGTTTGGTCCATATTCCTCTAAACCTGTCCTATCCATTTACTTGTGCAATACGAATAACCTGATCCTGAATGTCGAAAAAACAAAGGAGGTCGACTTCAGGAAAAACCGGCACAGTCCCACACCACTTCACATCAATGACAGCGATGTGGAGGTGGTCAGTAGCACTAAGTTCCTGGGGGTGCAGATCACTAACAGTCTGACCTGGTCAAATAACATCTCATCAACAGTTAAGAGAGCACAGCAGCGGTTGCGCTTTCTGCGCCGGATGAGAAGAGCTCACCTCCCCCATCCCATCCTCACCACTTTCTACAGGGGCATCATAGAGAGTATTTTGACCAGCTGTATCTCTGTCTGGTTTGGGGGCCGTAAAGCCTCTGACTGGAAGTCCGTGCAGAGAGTGGTGAGGACAGCGGAAAAAATCATCGGGACCTCTCTCCTCTCAATCGGGGATATTGCGACCAAACGTTGCGCGTCTAAGGCCAGCAGTATTATAAAAGACCCCACACATCTCCATCACGGGCTGTTCACTCTGCTGCCCTCGGGCAAAAGATATCGTAGCATAAGAAGCAGAACATCAAGGTTCTGCAACAGCTTCTTCCCACGAGCCATCAGACTCCTGAATGCCATGTAATGGGCTGCCACCATTGTCTATTTATCCTTTTATCCTTTTATCCATTTTATCCATGTTTATCCTTCTGTTAATTATCGTGTTGCACAGGGAGCCAAATGCAACGGAATTTCGTTTGGAACTGCATATATCGATGTATTTCTAAATGACAATAAAGTTTGTTTGACTTGTTTGTTTGACTTTGACTACTTGTCTAAATGTTCCTTAAACATTGCGATAATGTCTGCCACAACGACCTCCTATGGCTGTTACTATTTCAATGTTTAAGATTACAACATACTGTTAATTCACTTTTTTATATACGTTAAATAGTTATATAATACATTTTCTGGTGAAATGTAATATGGGGCAGTTGGTTTCAAGGGGAGTGTAGAAACAAGGCTTCAATACGTTTCATATAGTTTTATACAGCAGAGAATGAGGCAATTCGGCACAATTCATCCAGGCTCATCAGTATGCCTACTCATGCTAATCGCATTTGCGTCCATTTAGCTCATATCCCTCTAAACCTTTCCTATCCACGTACCTGTCCAAAAGATCTTTTAAACATTATAAAGCTTAGGGTCGTCCCATATATCTCCCAGCCACTGTGTGAGAAAGTTGCCCCTTAGCTGCCTTTTAAATCTTTCGACTCCTCACGTAAAATCTACGGCCTCTCGTTTTAGACTTCCTTACCCATGGACAAAGACTGACTTGATGATTGATGCCATGGTCTGCCCA
Source organism: Raja brachyura (assembly GCA_963514005.1). The sequence continues at coordinate 14,902,102 of OY740794.1, read as the reverse complement.
CTCTGCAAATTTCCACGGCAATTTCACTTTGCATGCTCTCATGTCCTCTTTGATAATTGCATCTGGTATAAATATGCGTAAGTAATGTGTGCATCATGACTGATATTCTGCATCTCTCTTGACCTTCGCGTGACATGTTCTGCAAGCTTTCTGGTTTTGTATCCTGTACGCTCAATGGTAAAGGATAATCAGAACACTTCCATTTCAATGATCAATCTCATGTAAAATGGACACTGTTCTTTGGTTGACTGTCTTGCACTCTGCCTGGTGAGCATGGTTGAGTGCCCTTCTAAAAATCCTCTTTTCCCATGCTATGATACATATTTTTTTAGTCTGATCAGATACTAGGGCAGGTTTTCATCATGTCATACAGCATAAATCTGGTACGTCACAGAAGCCACGGGACTTCCATTTACAATGAGGCAATCAACTCTTATGATAGTTGCTTGGCTGAAATGTTTTTGAATGGAGAATTCAGAGCTAAAATTCCAAATAGAACACCAATTACACAATGTAAAGCAATCATGATTTGTGCAAAGACATTTCAGAAGACTGAAAATGAGTAATAAAATTGTAAGAATGCCCGCAACGTAGGAGACATATTGATTCAATGTTGCTTATTCCTAGGTTCTTAAATGTACAAAATAATATCTAAAATATGAATCAGAATTCCCTTTCTGTGCTTCTTCTGAATATGTTTTTTATTACTTACCATCTCTGGACATTTCTGACATGTTAATCTCCAGTGTGTGCACTGTGCCATACATTATCAGGGACGTTACGTTGCTACTTTTTAAAAAATTCAACATTTTCAGCACAGCGCGTTCTGATCAGAGGGCATTGTAGGTTTTTTCTCCAATTTCCAAATGACCATTGTCCAGTCGGACACATACATTAGTATAGGCTATGGCTTTGCCTTTGATTTACACAGGAACATTAAAAAGATTATACATTGGTTGACAGGCTAGGAATATCTCAACATTGATGATGAAAGTGTATGTATGGAAGTACGTGATTACATCATGAAACAAAACACTGACTTTAAAGTGATTAAACGTCGAAAAACAATGTAACATTAATATGCTGTAAAACATTTTATGTGTCTGCTCATTGTTATTTGGGTTCCATTTTTTTTTCAGCTGGTGTTTAAGATATGGCATTTCATAATATCAAATATTGAGTTCGAGATTTCTATATTTCGTACAGTACAGCTCAGGAACAGGCCTTTCAGCCCACAATGTCCGTGCTGTACACAATGCCAAATTAAACTTATCTCTGATCCTTGCAGCTATCTAATAGCCTCTTAAATGCCCCCATTGAATTTTCGTCCTACACATATGATAAGTTGCTTTGTGAAACGGATTAACAATATTTCCTCAGATATTTACTCATAATTGGGGCAAGAGGCAAGCTCTAAAATCATGTTTACTTTTGTGAGTAAGCCATATACTTGGAAGCTCAGTCACAAAACCGAATGCAAAAATAAACAGGGATTTTCTTCATTATATGCTTCACAAAGAATACCCTACATTCTTGCAAGTTTCTGGTTAAAAAAAACTTTTCATCGAAGGACCTGTAAAAGGTAATCATTGTTAATTGCAATGATTTTCAGTGCTCCCAACTCCTTTTGTGAATTGTTCTTTGCAGTTTTAATAAAGACAGTGTACACAAAATGTGATTATGATCACAAAAAAGAACAGACACACATCAAAATCACCAAGAAACAACAACAAAGAAGATTGACTGCACTAAAAGATGTACAGGTTGGCAACGAAATATCACAGCACCGCACGTCTTTATGACAACACAGTGAAGAAAAAAATGTACACCAGCAAAGAGAGATCGGAGACATTTTTTTATCAGATTTGTTCATTTTAAAGATACACAAATCTGCTAAAACACACACAAAACAATGAAAAGTCAGAAAAGTCTATATATTTATGTATGTAGAGTACATCTTGTTCACAGTCAGATATTACAGGATGAAAAGTTTTTTTTTCTGTTAAAAAAGAAAGACTGAAAGATGAGCCATTTAGTGCGTCCTGCCTTTAACCTACTAGTGCCAATGATTGACAAAGAGGGAGACAGCGACAAGCTGGCAATAAAATGAAGGACAGACATGTGACAACGTTTGTTTTTGGCATGTTGAACCATGAGGTCACTCTGGACTGGCTAGCGATGGTACCTGGCTCTGTTGCAACTCGCTGGACTGCCTGAGAGGGGTGATTGATGTAGGAGGCACACCTGAAGTCGAAGCAGATCGGCCAAGCTTACAGCTTGTCTTTGACTCTGTGAAAATAAAGAGGAGTTAGAAAAGAAGGGACTAAGGGCGGCACGGTGGTGCAGCGGTAGAGTTGCTGCCTTACAGCGCCAGAGACCCGGGTTCGATCCTGACTATGGGGGCTGTCTATATGGTTTGTACATTCTCCCCGTGACCTGCATGTGTTTTCTCCGGAATCTCTGGTTCCTCCCACACCCCAAAGACGTACAGGTTGGTTGGTTAATTGGCTTGGTATAATTGCAAATTGTTCCTAGTGTGTGTAGGATAGTATAAGTGTGCGGGTATCGCTGGTCAATGTGGACTAGGTGGGTCGTAGAGCCTGTTTCTCAACTGAACTAGACTGCTCATAGCTTGTTGAGGAAGCTATTTGACACTGTTTCTCCTCTCAACTGTGGTTCACTCTGGCCTTGAAGTTAGAAGGTTCTATGATTATGTCCCACTCTGAAGATTTGGAAACAAGATGTGTAGGAAGGAACTGCAGATGCTTGTTTACACTGAAGATGGACACAAAATGCTGGAATAACTTAGCGGGACAGGCAGCATCTCTGGATAGAAGGAATGGGTGACGTTTTGGGATGAGACCCTTCTTCAGACTGAAGAAGGGTCACGGCCTGTAATGTCACCCATTCCTTTCCATCTAGAGTAGCTGCTTGTCCCGCTGAGTTACTCCAGCATTTTATGTCATCCACTTGGAAACAAGCTTTAGGCTGACACTGCCCGTAAAATGGGGAAATGAAGCCTATGTTATAGAAACACTAGAAACCTTAGAAACATAAGGAAAATAGGGGCAGACTTTAAACTTTAGACTAGATACAGCGCGGAAACAGGCTCTTCGGCCCACCATGTCCGCGCAGACCAGCAACCATCCCCATATGCTATCACTATCCTAACACTAGGGGCAATTTTTTTTACAACTTACCAAAACCAATTATCCTACAAATCTGTACGTCTTTGGAATCTGGGAGGATACCAGAGCACATGGAGAAAACACATGCGCACACAGGGAGAGCGCACAAACTCTCTGCAGACAGCAGATGTAGTCAGGATCGAACCCAGGTCTCTGGCACTGTAAGGCAGCAACTCTACCAGCATTTCCGGTCTTTTGAGCCTGCTCCACCATTCAGGATGAGGAGCACATGGAATGACTCTGGTGGGTGGAGAATGAGGCTGTTCAGCCAACAACTATTTCTGGTACTGATGGTTAAAGGGAGCGAGAAAAAAAAAATCAAACGTAAATCCCACCCTCCTTTCTATTTCTCCAGTTTCTCCATCTCTGTCAAACCTGTCCTAATGGCAATATTTTCCACATCAGTACCCCAGAGACGTTTTCCTTCTTCCTTAACTCTGGGCTCCCTTCTGTTACAACTGACAGGGCGCTGCACCCTGTTTTACCTCTTCTCCTCCCAGCCAGAACAAGGATAGGCTTCCACTTGCCCTCATCTTCCTCCACTTTCAATGGAGCATCCTCAGAACCGTCCATCTCCTTCAGTGGGATTCCAACGACCCTTTCACAAGTAGGCAGGGGCAGCCAACTGAATGCCACACTGCTTCACTCTTCCATCACCACTACCCACTCCTCTTCTCATCACACTTCCCCCTGTAGCTGGAGATACAACACCTATTCACCTACTTCTTCTCTTGACACTATTCAGGGACCCGAATAGTCTTTGCAGGTCACAAGGACATAAGGTCATAAATGATAGGGAGTAGAATTAGGCCACTCGGCCCATCAAGTCTACTCCGCCATTCAATCATGGCTGATCTATCTCTCCCTCCAAACCAAATTCTCCTGCCTTCTCCCCATAACATCTGACATCTGCACCAATCAAGAATCTATCTACCTCTGGCTTAAAAACATCCACTGACTTGGCCTCCACAGCCTCTGCGGCAAATAATTCCACAGATTCAATACCCTCTGACTGAAGAAATCTCTCCTCATCTCCTACCTGAACGAATGTCGTTAATGTTCATATTTTACCAGTTTACTATATTGTGTTCAGTAAACATAGTTAGTTAGTTAATTTAGTGTATTGTCACGTGTACCGAGGTACAGTGAAAAGCTTTTGCTGTGTGCTAGCCAGCCAGCAGAAAGACAATACATGATTCCAATCCAGCCATCCACAGTGTGCAGATACATGATAAAGGGAATAGTGTGAATAATGTTTAGTGCCAGATAAAGTCCTATAGAGTCTGATCAACGATAGAGTCATAGAGTCATACAGCGTGTAAACAGGCCCTTCGGCCCAACATACCCACACTGGCAACTTGTCTACACTAGTCCCACCTGCCTGCATTTGGCCCATATCGCTCTATACCTGTCCTATCCATGTACCTGCCTAAACGTTTCTTGAACATTGCAATCGTACCTACCTCAACTACTTCCACCGGCAGCTCATTCCATACACGTACCACCCTTTGTGTGAAAATTTTACCCCTCAGAATTCTTATTAAATCTTCCCCCCCTCACTTTAAACCTATGTCCTCTGATTCTCGATTCCCCTACCCTGGGCAAGAAACTTTGTGCGTCTACCCGATCGATTCCTCTCATGATTCCGTACACCACTAAAAGATCATTCACGCACATTCTGGAGAGCTCAGTATTTGGCAAAAATGTAGTTACCTTGACGCATGGTGTCGGAGCTATTATTCCCAGCTAACAGAGTCGGGCTAACTGAGGACCGTCCCATTCGACTGGTCACTGGTGGTCCAGGGCTACAATCCCATTCCTGAGATTTGATTAGTTCTCCTGAAGCACCGTGGGCCCCTTTCTCTTTGCTCTCTGCCTTTGGCAATGGTTCAGTGCTGATACTCCGCACCTTTTGGTCCTCTCCTGCTTCTGTAAGAAATAAAGTTAAAAGAAATGACGAAAGGTCTCGACCCGGAACGGCGCCTATCCACTTTCTCTCGAGACATGCTGGCTGACCCGCTGAGTTACCCCAGCATTTTGTGTCTATCTTTGATACAAACTAGCCTCAGCAGTTCCTTTTTATTACAAAATGAAATGGATCATTGAATTATCCCAGTTCCCAAAGACTGAATCAACGTCCAAGTTACAAATGAGTGACATCAGTGACTCTTTCAAGAAAATGCATGAGCTGAGAAAGCCATTAAAATTGTAAATCCCAATGCTCTTACAGAAATGGGTCAAGTCAATAGCATCAATTCTGTTTCCAGAAACCTGCAGCCAGGAACCAAATATTCTTCAGTACATATTTCAGAGTATTGCAAGAACACAATGAGCCAGAGAAACAAGCAAATCATGATACAGCATAGAAACAGGCCCTTCGGCCCACCAAGTCCATGCTGACCAACAGGCACCTGTGTACACTAACCCATCTTCCACAGGTACTCATGTTTTATTTCGGTTTTGGATCCAATCATTCATGGTATGTGGGCTTTGCAGGAATGGGTCAGCAGATATCATGTAGCAGAGGCAGCTAAATGTCAACCTCATGAATACCAGACTTCCATCCTTTTAAGTCTTTAACAAACCTATTTATAAGAATGTGTAAGAGCATAGAGAAGAGGTACCAGGAACAGATGAATAAACCCCTTGAGCCTGTTCAACCATCCAAAAAGATCATGGCAGTTCTAATGAGTAGGAAGGAACAGCGGACGCTGGATTTCACCAAAGATAGACACAACATGCTGGAGTAACTCAGCGGGACAGGCAGTATCTCTGGAGAGAAGGAATGGGTTGAGAGCCTCCTTCAGAATGAGAGTCAGTGGAGAGGGAGTCTAGAAATATGGAGGGGTAAGGTGTGAAAACACAAATCACAGCAGACGATGATAAGGGAATGTAGAATGGTTCATTGTATGCTGAGAGGTACGTGATAAGGAGACATACAGTCAGTAATATTATTCAGAAGCAGTGAAACTAGTCGGAGAACTAGGGTGGGGGAGGGACGGAGAGTGAGGGAACGCAACGCTGATCTAATCTTGCTCCCAATATCATTTTCCCACATTCTCCTGGGTCCCCTTGAGTCCCTCAAGCTTTAAACATCTCTCTTTAGCTGAGAATATCAATTACTCTGGAATAGAGAACTCCAAAGACTCATGGCCCTCTGAAAGAAAAAGGAAACTCCTCGTGTCCATCTTACAAGGGCGGTCTCGTACTCTAATACTGTGCTCCCAAGTTCCAGATAGCCTGACGGTAGAAAACTTCCTCAAGACTGCCAATCCCACTCAGAATCCGACATGTTTCATTAAGATCACCTCTCATTCTTCTACACTCCAATGAGTCTAAGTCTAACATGCCCCACACGCAACAATGTAAACATTTTTCTATTCCAGATTTATTTATTTGATGTAAAATATTACATCTGTTGAGGTTAGTTGAGGTAGAAGAAGGAGTGGTGAATATATGTTGAAACAAATAAAAGTCTTACAGGGTTTATCAGGGTCGAGACAGGGAGCATGGTTCCTCTATATACTTAAAAGTAGTGGAGTCAGGGGATATGGGGAGAAGGCAGGCACGGGGTACTGATTGGGGATGATCAGCCATGATCACATTGAACGGCGGTGCTGGCTCGAAGGGCCAAATGGCCTACTCCTGCACCTATTGTCTATTGTCTATTGTATGAGGGACCTAAATTCTAACCATTCAGGACAGAGATGAGTAAAAATGTCTTCTCACATAAACTGGTGGGTCTTTGGAATCCTTTATTCGAGGATTAATGAGGCTTGGTCACTAAGAATGTTCAGCATAGACAGCAGTCATTTTTTACAGTGTTAAAGAATTTAGGGTTAGTGCCTGAAGTAATTGAAATAAAAGATCAGCCTTGATTTTACTATATGGATGAGAAGGCACGAAGGGCTGAATGGCCTGCCCCCGCATGTATATCCATGTCCATAAAATCAATAAACCGACTTCATTCTAAAAGGAGCATTAAAAAGATTCAACAAATGTCCTACTAGTTCCACGGTTCGTATCCTTATATCTCTTTGTTATCACCTCTTCCTCAGCCAACAATGGGACATTATGGTCTACACCCTTCCATGGTCATCTGTTGCCAGCCCTGCTTTCTGGCCTTTTCTTACCTCCAGTTCCCTCCCCTCTACTTTCAGTCTGAAGAAGGGTCCTGACCTGAAACATCACCCATTCTTTTTCTCCAGAGATGCTGCTTGACCCGCTGAGTTACTCCAGCACTTTGTGTCTATCCTTGGTATATACCAGCATCTGCGGTTCCTTTCTACGCAGTTCTTGTTCTGTAGTGGGAAGCAAACTCTTGCCTCCAGGTCAATAGTGCAGGCTTCTAGATATTATTAGCACTTAACTCCTGTGGCAATGTACACTCTGTTACATGAGCAAAGTACTGAGGGTACAGCAAATTGAAAATAAAGTCAGAAAATGCTCAGCGGGCTGTACTAGATTTGTGGAGAGAGAAAGAGAATTAATGGAGATAGACACAAAGTGCCAGAGTAACTCAGTGGGTCAGGCAGCATCTCGGAAGTAAAAGAATGGGTGACGTTTCTGGTTGGGACTCTTCTTCGGAGAACGGATACAAGAATCGGATTGTTTTGTTCCAGACCGGAAACGTCACCCATCCTTTTTCTCCAAAGATGCTGCCTGACCCGCTCAGTTATTCCAGGACTTTGTGCCTAACTCCAGCATATACCAGCATCTGCAGTTCTTTTCTACATAAGAGAATTAATGGTGCAGTTCAGTGAAATTGGCCCCAACGCAATCTTCTCACACGCTCCCCACACCCATATGTTATTTGTAGCTTAAATGTTCTCAATTTCCATCTTGAATGTATTAAATTTCACTGCTCGCCCCACTCATTGGGATAGAGAGTACAAGGATCCAGTTTATCTCGTCCACTACATTTGATGCACCCAATGTGACCTCCTTTACATCAGCAAGAACAAGCGTACATCAGGCGATCATTTTGCTAAACACATGCTCTCTGTCCACCAGGGCCTACTGTATCTCGTGGTTTCTATCCATTTTAACTCCCCTTAAATAAAGACAAGTCTGAAGAACAGTTCCAACCTGAAATATCTCTTGCACATTCCCTCTCCATATGCTGCCTGACCTGCTGATTTTCTCCAGCACTTTGTGTTTTGCTCAAGATTTAAGCATCTGCTGGTTGTTACATTTCCACAATGAACTCTTGTCAAGACTGGAAAATGTTGGAAAGATAACAGCCTAGAATTTCATTAGTTGTGCACTTGTGCAGGAAGGTGCAAGCCCCAAATTTCTTGTAAGGTCCTCAGCACATTCATTCTGATTATAATTCGACTGCGGATTCTGTACAGGAAATCAGTGGCACAATTGTGGTCAATTGTCAATGAATCTTCATTGTCACCTGTACAGATGTACCGTAAAATTATTTTTTATTTTTGCATTCAGTCAGTAAAGCATTGCCATACCTATGCACAATCCATAATGAGTACAACGCATGTAGAAATAGTCCACTGAGACCGCATGCAAGAGGCTAATTCCTGCTGTTTCCCAACAGTTATCCTGGGAATTCTGCTCAATGAACGTACATCAGGTTAGATCGGAGGCAGGTTCTGCATCCCTATTGGTCTCAGTGGAGAGGAATGAACGTGAGGGAGAGAGGTACAGGTCAACGACGCTGCTGTAGATGAATCGATTATTTGTTGGAGATTTCTCGTGTATTCAAGTGCCTTCACTTTTAATAATATTTAAATTTTCTCATGAGAATCAATGATGACTTCAGTGAGACTTTATTCTCACATATACCTAGGTACAGTGAAATGCTTAGTTTTGCATACAACACAGTAAAATCATATAGCGGACCTCACCTAGACAAGTGTCGCCACGTTTCGAACAGTCAGATCTGCCTGTTCCCCCCACCCCCCCTCCCCCCCTCTGGGTCCCCCCTTTGTTCTCGGCGGCCCCCTCGCCAGGTCCCCCCTTCATTCTCGGTGGCCTCCTGCCGGGTAGCTCGCATCGGTATGATTTTAAATCAATTTTGAAGGATCAGTTTGAATCTGTTTGAGAGCTGGAGGCATCTGTCATGGCATGTCTATGATTGGGTGTACCGTACTCCACCTTGCTGATCGCATCAGAACTGGAGATAGATACAAATAACTCAGCGGGTCAGACAGTATCTCTGGAGAAAAGGAATGGGTGATGTTTTGGGGTAGAGACCCTTCTTCAGACTGAGAGTCGGGGGGAAAAGGGAAACGAGAGATATAGACGGTGATGTAGAGAGATACAAAACAAATGAATGAAAGATATGCGAAAAAGTAATGATGATAAAAGAAACAGGCCTTTGTCAGCTGTGGCCTAGGTAAGAACAAGCACAGGTAATGAGGCTCAACAAGACGACTTTGAAGCTGGTTAGGTTTGCGTGGGGGAGGGATGGAGAGAGTGGGAATGCAAGGGCTACTTGAAGTTAGAGAAAGCAATATTCATACTACTGGGTTGTAAACTGCCCAAGGAAAAATATAAGATGCTGTTCCTCCAATTTGCGTTTGGAGGAGGCCCAGGACAGAAAGGTCAGTATGGGAATGGGAAGGGAAATTAGAGTTTTTGGCAACCGGGAGATCAGGTAGGTCCAGGCAGACTGAGCAAAGGTGTTCAGTGAAACAATTGCCCATGTCTACGTTTTGTATCTATCTTCGGTTTATACCAACATCTGCAGTCCTTTCCTACACATCAGAAGTGACTTTGTGGACCAAGTTGCTGACAGACAATCTGCTGCAGTTACGTGCAGACAAACAGGTAAGGAGAACACAAGATGTTCACTGTTCCCAGGGCATCGCAAGCCAGTAGGTTTTAAACTGGGGCAGAGAGATGGTCGTGAGGAAGAAGGAATGAACTGAAAGGCCTGAGGTGGTGTTGAAGGCAGCAACAATTGCCCAACAGGGAAAGTGCTGTGCTTAGGGATGGCAATGGGACAAGCTTAGGTCTGAGGTGCAAATGGGAATAGCAAATAACTGATGCAGGTTGAAAACAAATAGAACAATGGTTAGGATTGGAAAAAGTTGAACTTTTTCTGAGTCCAAAACTATGGATGCAAGATGACATGGACTTAAAGTTGGTAATTGCTCTGTTGGATTTCAAGGAAAAACGTACAAAAAAGTGTGGAAATGTTTGAGCTTACACTGGAACATCTTCAGTGGCTGAGGATAGAAAGACCAAAGCTATCTAATGCTCATATAACGCCTGTGGACTGAATGAAAATGTTTCACCCATTGGTAGCTTGTATTAGCATATAAAGGCATGTGGCAATTGCCGAAAGCTACAACAGGGACACATGTAACAGAACATTCACGTTAGTCGCTGGTTTAAATACATCAAGGTGATTGAATTATTTATAGATGTATGCAAGAAGCAGGAAGCTGCATCACTCCAGGTGATGCTGGTCAATACAGTAGTATATATACTCATCCTTACAATGGAAATGTGTTATTCAGTTCTTAAACCTCCATTTTTTGAAATTGAGTAATATAGGACCCCAAAAGGGACTGAGATTACATTTTATTTCACATGAAGTGATCCCCGGGGAAACTGCAAGAGCGCACTCAAGGCAAATGACAGTCTCTTGTCAAGTGCAATTTGTGTTATTGAATTTGTCATTGTAGTGGTGACATCATTACACCATACCCGGTCTTCAGAGAAGCTCCTTTCAAAGGTTGTGAAAGGGATATTTTCAGCCAGTGGGCTCAGTATACAAACATGCTATAAAAATGCAAGATGTATCTCTACTCAAAAACCTCCTCAACACCCATTTGCCACTCTAGTGCACTCTCTTCCAGACTCCCACTTCAATGGTGCTAACCTGATTCACTGGTAACGCTTCACGCGTGTTGTTCACTGCTCTTTGTGATGATATAAAGTTTACATTACAGAAGGAGTTTCTTTGGCACTATTTTCCCATCAGAACAGTTTCTTCCCCGCTGCTATGAGCATACTAAATAGTCTTTAGACTTTGGAGTTGCAGGGTGGAAACAGGCCCTTCGGCCCACCAAGTCCATGCCAACCGGTGATCACCCGTACACTAACACTATTCTACACACTAGGGTCAATTTACAATTTTTACTTAAGCCAATTAACCTACAAACCTGTTCGTCTTTGGAGTGTGGGAGGAAACTGGAGATCCTGGAAAAAAACCCACGTGATCATCGGGAGAACGTACAAACTCCATACAGTCAGGATCAAACCCGGGTCTCTGGTGCTGTAAGGCAGGAACTCTACTGCTGCACCACAGTATCGCCCTCTCATAAACTAAGGATGTGTTCCTGATCACCCGATATACCTCATTGCGACCCTTGGATTTTATTTATCTGCTCTTTCTCGGCAGCTATTACACTATATCTTGCTCTCTATCTCATTTCCTTTTTGCACTACATGATGTATACATGTATGGTTTGATTGTACTAACATACTATTTGTATGTGATTTGCCTGGATAGCAAGTAAGACACAGCTTTTCGCTGTCTTGATGCGTGTGATATTAAGAAACCAATACCAATACTATATGTCTGAAGAAGGGTTTCGGCCCGAAACGTTACCTATCTCCTTCGCTCCATAGATGCTGCTGCAGCCGCTGAGTTTCTCCAGCATTTTGTGTACCCTCAATTTTCCAGCATCTGCAGTTCCTTCTTTAACACCAATACTATATCGTTTATTTTACTTCAAATGCACATCCAAATACTGTCTGAATGCAGAAAGGCTTTCTGCCTCTGCCACCTTTTCAGACAATTAATTTAAAAACCCTGCCTTCCACTCGGTGAATATTTTTCCTTACTTTCCATCTAGCGTTTTTACCAGTTACTTTAAGTCCATGTCTTCTTGATAAATCAGTCTGAAGAAGGGTCTTGACCCGAAGCGTCGCTAATTCCTACTCTCCATAGATGCTGCCTCACCCGCTGAGTTTCTCCAGCATTTTGTGTCTATCTTCTTGATAAATCTCTCTTAGACTACAGTTTGAGACTACGGGGGCTGCCTGTACGGAGTTTGTACGTTCTCCCCGTGACCGCGTGGGTTTTCTCCGAGATGCTCAGTTTCCTCCTGGCTGCATGATAGCAGAGTTGATGGCACTTTCTGCCACTCTTTAGACTTTAGGGATAGAGCGTGGAAACAAGCCCTTCGTCCTATCAGCGCCGACCAGCGATTACCCCGTACACTAACACTATCCTACACACACTAGGAACTATTTACAATTTCACCAAAGCCAATTAACTTACAAACCTGTAAGTCTTTGGAGTGTGGATGGAAACTGGAGCGCCCGAAGAAAACCCACCTGGTCACAGAGAGAAGGTACAAACCACAGACAGACAGACCCGTGATCCGCATCGAACCCGGTTCTCTGACGCTGGAAGGCAGTAGCTCTACTGCTACGCCACTATGCCGCTTGTTTATTGAGATAAGATTTATTGAGCAGTAATCAAACAGATTGGAATTTGTCCTGCCTTTGTGAATAAGCCCATAGTTGGGCAATTTTCCAAATTGTTAAATAACTGTCCATATTGTAACTGTTTTAGAAAGGTTTGACTAGAAAGCTGTTGCATCTGAAGTAGTACCGCTTTAATGCCGTTTGGCCCCATAGCCCTTGCTGTATTCAGTACTCTCAGCCATTTCTGTACATCGTGTAGAGTGAATGACATTGGCTGAAGATTGCACATGTAATGCGGAATCCAGCCATGTGCATTGGCTTTGAATGGTAATCAATGATTGTGTGCGGGGGTGGGAGATTGCAACCTTCACGTGGTCCGCCCAGTTTCGATGAATGCAATCAACCCGGCGTGCGCAATCAAATAAGATCAAATAGAACAAATTGTCCGACAACTTTAGGCTGTGCACGCCATACGCAAGAAGAAGAATAATTGTGTTCCCATCACTGCCATTAAATTTACTTGTGTAGCCCTGGCACCGAACTGGTGAACTACTCCTGCAAATCTGGCCCCAATCATCCGCAGTCTAGTTCCAGTACAATTGAAGGAACCATATCTGAGCATATCCATGCCCATGAAACCTGGAGCATTGATCCACCTTCAGGTCCTTTTTATATTTGCCACATTGTCAATGAAGTTGTTGACAGACTCTCCGACTAGATATTGGCTAAACATAATCCTAATTCTTCCCCCTGCTGTATACTGCATTGGTAGTCCAGTCAAATACATGACTTAGGTCTTGGGCTTCAGGTGAGTGGGGAAAGATATCATAGGAATCTGAGGGGCGACCTTTTTACACAAAGGGATGTAGGTGCATGGAACTGGCTGCTGGAGGAGGTAGTTGAGGCAAGTACTGTCACAATATTTAAGAGACCTTTAGACAGATACAAGGATAGGATAGATTTGGAGGGATACGGGCCAAGCGCGGGCAGGTGAGACTAGCGTAGATGGGGCATGTTGGTCGGCCTGGGCAAGTTCGGCTGTAGGGCCAGTTTCCACCCTGTTTCACTCAATGTGGGCTCGCTGTGTATCAGTGGTTTAATGTGTCTTTTCAGGTGCAGAAGAATTTATAGGCATTTCCCTTTAATCTCAAAATGAGCCCTATTTGCCTTTTTCTATTCACATCAGCGACACTTGAGAACATGATTAAATAGTAAGTTTGCAAAATATGTGAATTTCTTCATAACCTTCAGTATTAAATGAAGGGTGACAGCTGGTTGTTTATCGAGGTTAGAAGATGCTGACTGGTACATTACTCTACAGCTTTTATTCCCAAGCTTTAATCTGTATCAGTAATGAACAGAGGTGCAGTGCTGCAATATTTAAGGTAGACACTGGTATAATAGCATTTCTATTGTGATATTTATCTGCATCACAACCCATCACTGATGGGTAAAGGAAGAAGAGAATGCACGGAGCTGCAACAGACACAAATGTCTTCTTCTTAGGGTGGCACAATGAGAGGGGTCAGAGATGACCTTACCCGCTCGCTTCCTGGCCCTTGCAGTGTACAGTTAGTCAATGGGGGGAAGGTTGCAGCCAATAACCTTCTCTGCTGATCGGACGATTCGCTGCAGCCTCCGGGTGTCGTGCTTGGTGGCTGAGCCAAACCAGACCATGATGGAGAAGGTGAGGACAGACTCTACGATGGGCATATAGAATTGGACCATCATTGCCTGTGGCAGATTGTGCTTCCTCAGCTGCTGCAGGAAGTACATTCTCTGTTGTGCCTTTTTGACTGTGCAGTCGATGGTGGCTCCCTACTTAAGGCCCTTGAAGATGATGGTTCCCAGGAACTTAAAAGAGTCCACAGATGTGACTGTGGTGTTGTTGATGGTGAGTGGGGTGAGAGGAGGGGGAGCTCTCCTAAAGTCTACAATCAATTCCACTGCCTTAAGAGCATTTAGCTCCAGGTTGTTGCGACGGCACCAGGACGCCAGCTGTGTCACTTCCTGTCTATAAGCAGATTCCTCCCCATCCTGGATCAGTCCAATCAGGGTTGTGTCATCCGCAAACTTGAGAAGCTTGACAGAGGAGTCAGTGGAGTTGCAGTCGTTGGTGTAGAGAGAGTAGAGGAGAGGAGAGAGTACGCAGCTTTGTGGTGCTTCTATGCTGACGGTTTGCGGGTCTGAGATGTGCTTTCCCAGCCTCACATGCTGCTTCCTGTCTGTCAGGAAGCTGTTGATCCACCGACAGAGGGGTTCAGGCACAGTCAACTCGGAAAGTTTGAAATGTAGTAGCTCTGGCACAATGGTGTTGAATGCACAACTAAAATCAACAAACAAAATCCTCGCATAGGTCCCCTGGCAGTCTAGGTGCTGTAGGATGAAGTGCAGGCCCAGGTTGACTGCATCATCCACAGATCTATTGGCCCGATATGCAAACTGCAGAGGGTCCAGCAGGGGTTTGTGATATTTTTCAGCTTGGCCAGCACAAGCCTTTCAAGGGTCTTCATGACGACAGAGGTCAGTGCGACAGCAAAACATGAATCTAGGTCATGTAAAGCACTTCACATTTAATGAACAAAATGCAATACCTGTTTGCTATCACCAACATGCAGCAAGGTAGAACAACCAATTTTGCCACAAAATCCACAAACACCAGAGAAGATGGACAGTTAGTTAAAGGGGAAACATTTGCTATGGATTCAGATCAATGATATGGAAAGAGAGGGTGCTTAGTCCAAGTTTTCTTAATGTCTCACTGAGTGGTTGAGTTGAACTCTCTATACCTTCACTCTCATGGTAGGCCACCTATTTTGCTTGATGGACGGAAGCAAGCCCATATCCCTCCAAACCTGTCTTATCCATATACCCCTCTAAATGTTTTTAAATGTTGTGATAATACCTGCCTCAACTATCTCATCCTGCAGCTCATCCCATGCGCCCACCACCCAAAGTGTGAAAAAAATGACCCCTCACGTTCCTATTAAATCTTTCTCCCTTCACCTTAAACCTATGTCCTCTGGTTCTCGATTCCCCTACTCTGGGCAAGAGACTCTGTGCGTTTACCCAATCTGTTCCTCTCATGATTTTGTATACCTCTTTAAGATCACCTCTCATCCTCCTGCACTTCAAGGAATAGACTCCTAGCATGCTGAACCTCTCCCAAGAGCCCTCGTGTCCTGGCAACATCCTCATAAATCTCTGCACCCTTTCTAATGGAAGATTTAACAGCGACTACCCAGTCTACAACGCACAAGGTGATTTGGTACCATTCTCGACAAGATAAATGGCCACATGTTCAACATCACCCTCCAGAGATCTAAACACAGGAGTTTTGAAGGAACTGTTTCCTAACAGAGGTGCCAGCTTTTGGATGGTAAAATCTGGCCACTCAGCTGAACATAAAAAAAATCCTATATAACTAATTGAAGAAGAACAGGAATCACCAACGTGTACTGATTCAGCTGATGATTATTGCTCAATCACCATCTAAAACAAATCGTTTGGTTGTTATCACTTGCACATTTCTGAGGCCTTACTGGAAGCAACATGTCCATTATATTTCTTAATGTCAGCACCCTTAAAATCACTTAATTGACTACAAAGTACTTTCAGTTGAAAGGCACTTTATCAATGCAAATATTTTATTTACGTGTGCACGTGCTGATACCGATGCACACTTAAACTCAAGGTGAGAGAAACTACTCTGTTTAACTAACTAGATAATGTACAGAAAGAGAGACATCTTACATTACATGATGGCGAATCTGTGGAATTCATTGCCACAGACAGCAGTGGAGGTCAAGTCACTGGTTAAATTTTAAAGCAGAGATTCATAGGTTTTTGAATAGTAAAGACATCAAAAGTTAAGGTTAGAAGGCAGAAGAAAAGGGTTTAGAGGGAAATTAGATCAGCCATGATCGAAGGGCAGAGCAAACTCAATGGGCCAAATGGCCCAATTCTGCTCCAATGAAGGGCAACCTCTTCACATAGAGGGTGGTGGGTATATGGAACAAGCTGCCAGATGAGGCACTTGAGCCAGGTCCTGGAACAACATTTAAGAGACATTCAGACAGGTATATGGATTGGAAAGGTTTAGAGGGATATGGAGCAAATACAGGCAGGAGGGACGAGTGTAGATGGGTCATCTTGGATGGCATGGGCAAGTAGGGTCCACTGAAATGCCAAATTACTTTTCATGAGGGATTCATGGAGTTTATAACGTTGTAGTATTCAGGAACAGTACAGCACAATGGTAAATATGTCATTTATACTGCATATTTTCGCACTGATTGCTATAGCAACAGTCAACGTTTAGTTTAGTTTAGTTCAGAGACACAGCGCGGAAACAGGCCCTTCGGTCCACAACGACCAGTGATTCCCGCACACTAACACTATCCGACACCCACTAGGGAAATATTTGTTTTACATTTTTATTACACCAAGCCAATTAACCTACAAACCTGCACGTCTTTGGAGTGTGGGAGGAAACCGAAGAACTCGGAGAAAACCCACCAGGCTACGGGGAGAACGTACAAACTCCCTACAGACAGCACCCGTGGACGGGATCGAACTCGGGTCTCCGGCGCTGCATTCGCTGTAAGGCGGCAACTCTGCCGCTGCGCCACCGTGCCGCTCAACCCATAGATTTTATAAATGAAGCAAATCCCCACTCTGAATTCGCCTAAGCATTAAATATTCACCAGTAGTGTTTTTCTGAAATATAATATGGTGTTTTTTAGTGTGTGTGTGTGTGTGTGTGTGTGTGTGTGTGTGTGTGTGTGTGTGTGTGTGTGTGTGTGTGTGTGTGTGTGTGTGTGTGTGTGTGTGTGTGTGTGTGTGTGTGTGTGTATTTTTGAAGATTCGTTTGATCAATATATCTGATGAGAAGTAAAGGCACCAGAGGATGCTATAAGTCAAGGTGCTGGAAGGTCAACTATCCAGTTTGCCACAGAACGCAATTTAGACAAAGTGGATTTAATATCAATAACAGACATAAATCAGTCAGAACATGCTAACTAAATCAATTTTAGTGGCTACGGGTAGGGAGCAGACATGAAGCACATTGTGCACAAACTGAAGTAATCATTTTAAGTAACAAGTACGGCAGGCCAACTGTCACAGCGAGCTGCGTCAAACATTCTATGGGCTGTTCTTCCTGATGGGGTTGAGTGTGACAACGCTGCATCACAAATGAGGGAGAGGGCTCCTGGAGAGCATCTCTGGAGAGGAGGAATGGGTGACATTTTGCGTCGAGACCCTGCTTCAGACTAGTCAGGGGAAAGGGAAACAAGAGATATAGATGGTGATGTGGAGAGATAAAGAACAGTGAATGAAAGATGTGCAAAAAAGAAACAATGATAAAGGAAACAGGACAGGAAAAAGGAAGGTTGCCTTACAATTACTTGATTAACTGATTTGATCCCCATATATAGAAACATGGAGCTATTTAACATGAATCTGATATCTTCTCATACTGTCATGGTCCTACAGTGTAGAAACAGACCCTTCGGCCCAACTTGCCCACACCGACCAACATGTTAAATCTACACTAGTCCCACCTGCCTGCATTTGGCCCATATCCCTCCAAACCTGTCCTATCAATGTAGACAATAGGCATTAGACAATAGGTGCAGGAGTAGGCCATTCGGCCCTTCGAGCGTACCTGTCTAATTGTTTCTTAAATGTCTCTGCATCAGCTACCTCCTCCAGCAGCTCGTTCCATTCACCCACCATCTTTTATGTGAAAAAGTTGCTGCTCAGATTCCTATTAAATATTTACCCCTTCACGTTAAACCTATGTCCTCTGGTTCTTGAATCCTCTACTCTGGGCAAGGCACCCTGCGTGTCTGCCTGATCTATTCCACTCATGATTTTATACATGATCTTCTCATGTATGGAATGATTTACTCGGTTGAACTTTCCTATCGGATTATTAAGGAAGCACATTGCTGATGTGGTAATGAAATCTAATGGGCCTGTCCCACTTAGGCGAGTCTTTAGGGGACTGCCAGGGACTAGTTTTAATGGAATTCACCTACGACACCCGGCGACAACCTACGACAGCAAAAAATGTCGACACAGTCGCCGAAAAAATTTCAACATGTTGCCTGTAGTTGCCCTAAAAATCGCCAGTGTGACAGACAGGCCCATAAATTAGGGTGAGATTTTAGTCTTCGTAAACAGAGAACTGTGGATTGTTTGTGTGAAATTCTGCCCAACAACAAAAGTGACAATCACAATGCCCTTCCATTCTAATAAATAGAATGAAATAATCCTGTGTGTTTTGGAAGGTGCTGCAATTCTTGACTGGATTCTACTCAGCTGATGCTCAAAGTAAGAACATAAGGACCATGGGCAAAAGGCCAGTAGCCACTTGTGCCTGCTCCACCACTCGATAAGACCGTGGCTGATCCAAACTTGGCAACTTTCACATTCTCTCCCCTTTGTAAGTCAACTATCTCTCAACCTTCATAAGTTCATCAGTAATGGGAGCAGAATTAGGCCATTCGGCCCATCAAGTCTACTCCACCATTCAATCGTGGCTGATCTATCTCTCCCTCCTTCCTAACCCCATTCTTCTGCCATCTCCCATCACCCCTGACACCTGTACTATTCAAGAATCTACCTATCTTTGCCTTAAAAATACCCATCAATGGCCTCCACGGCGTTCTGTGGAAATGAATTCCACAGATTCACCACCCCCTGCAGTAAATATTGTTTTATAATTCATATTTGGGTATCTGAATGTCACTGGCAAGACCAATCACTTTACCCACCCACAATTTAAAGAGTAATCAAATCATAAAACATTATGCCAAGGGCTGGCACAGTGGAGCAGTGGTAGAGTTGCTGTCTTAAGGAGCCAGAGTCCCAGGTTCGATCCTGACTTCGGGGGGTGTCTGTGCAGAGTTTGTACGTTCTCCCTGGGACTACAAGGGTTTTCTCTGGGCGCACCAGTTTCCTCCTGTATTCCAAATTCATGCAGGTTAGTGGATTAATAGTCTTTTGCAAATTGGCCCTCGTGTATATGATAGTGTAGAGGTGATCAAGCAGACTTGGTGGGCTGAATTGCTGTTTCCATACTGTATCTCTAAACTAAACTAAACTAAAGACAGAACTAGTCCATATCCCTCTATTCCTTTCCTATCCATTTACCTGTCCAAAATGCTTCAGAATGGTAATACGTACCTGCCTCTATCACCTCCTGTGAGAGATTGTCCTACACACCCCCCACCCTCAAAAACCTGCTTTTTAAAAATTTCCTTTCATTATTTCACCTCTCACCTTTAAACTATGTCCTCCAGTTTTAGTCCCCAGCAACCTTGGAAAAAGGCAATGCCCTTCATCATTTTATAAACCTCAACAAACTCACACTGCAACCTCATGTGCTCTCATGAGAATAATCCCAGCCTTTCCAAACTCTCGTTGTAACCCTCCATTCCAGGCAATACCCTGGTGAATCTCTTCTGCACTCTCTCTAGTGTTACCACATCCTATCCACAGTGTGCTGACCAGAAATGCACATGTTATACCAGGTGCGGCCTAACCTCGCACAACTATAACATGGGGTCCCAACTCTTGTTCCCCCTCCCATTCCGTATCCGACCTCTCGGTCCTGGGCCTCCTCCACGGCCAGAGTGAGCAACACTGCAAGTTGGAGGAACAGCACCTCATATTCCGCTTGGGGAGTCTGCATCCTCTGGGCTTAAACATTGAATTTTCTCAATTCAGTTAACCCTTGCTGTCTCCTCCCCTTCCCACCTCTCCCTCAGCCCTTGGGCCCTGGCATTCCTTCTCTCTCTATCTCTCCCCACCCAAGTCGCACTAGCTTCTCATTTTCACACCACAAACAGCTTACAATGGCCTGCTTCCTTTATCATCGATACTTTTTTTGCATCTCTTTCATTCATTGTTCTTTATCTCTCCACATCACCGTCTATATCTCTCGTTTCCCTGATCCCTAACCAGTCTGAAGAAGTGTCTCGACCCGAAACGTCGCCTATCTCCTTCGCTCCTTAAATGCTGCTGCACCCGCTGAGTTTCTCCAGCCTTTTGTGTACCCTCTTGTTCTCACTCCCCTTGTCTATGTAGGCAATCAAGCTAAATGGATTATTTACTCTCCTCTCCAACTACGTCTCAATTTTTAGGGAGCTATGACCATGCACCCAAGACCCATCTGTACATCAATGCTTCTGAGGTCGCTGCAGTTTACTGCGTATGTCTAGTCAATATTAGACAACTCAAAATGCATTATCTTGCACTTGACTGGATAGGATTGAAAGATGATGAGCAGCCTTCTTGAATCATTGCTGAAGGCACTCGCACAGTGTTCCAAGGCATAAATCAATGATCCCTTTGCCTCCATAGATGCTACCTGACCGGCTGAATTCCTCCATCAGTTTCTCTTTCGCTTCAGATTACACCATCTGCAGTTTCTTGTGTCTCTAGGGTTTAGATTTAGTGACAATGAAACATTGGAAATATCTTTCCAAGGCAGGGCAGTAAGTGACTTAAAGGAAAATTGTGGCATTTTCAAGTGCGCACTGACCTTGTTCTTGGTGGTGTGGATTGCAGATTTGAGAAGTGCTATCAGAATCACCTGATTAAGTTACTGCAAAGACTATGACTGAGCAATATCCAAGCTTTAATATCAATTATCTTTGCCCCAAAAGTAGATGCAGCTCAAGCCTTGCTGTTTCAGTACAGTGACAACATTGATATCTACTGAACAATGGGAACAATTGCCTTTCACACAAAGCAGGACTAACTCATTTGGGCCTATTAATGACCAATTAATATAATCTCCATTAGTAAAGTGATGAAAGTTGTCAACAGTGGTATTAAGTGAAGATGGACACAAAAAGCTGGAGTAAAGGGCCTATCCTACCAGCATCCAACTCCATGCGATGAGCGCGATCAAACTAGAAGCGGGGGCTGCGCGAAGGTCGGGTGATCCCCTGTACAGGGCCGTTCCCACCAGCAGATTCAGATTCAGATTCAGATTCAATTTTAATTGTCATTGTCAGTGTACAGTACAGAGACAACGAAATGCATTTAGCATCTCCCTGGAAGAGCGACACAGCAAATTATTTGAATAAATAACAATAAGTGTCCGGGGGGGGGTGATTGGCAGTCACCGAGGTACGTTGTTGAGTAGCGTGACAGCCGCCGGAAAGAAGCTGTTCCTGGACCTGCTGGTTCGGCAACGGAGAGACCTGTAGCGCCTCCCGGATGGTAGGAGGGTAAACAGTCCATGGTTGGGGTGAGAGAGGTCCTTGGCGATGCTGAGCGCCCTCCGCAGACAACGCTTGCTTTGGACAGACTCAATGGAGGGGAGCGAGGAACCGGTGATGCGTTGGGCAATTTTCACCACCCTCTGCAATGCCTTACGGTCGGAGACAGAGCAGTTGCCATACCAAACTGTGATGCAGTTGGTAAGGATGCTCTCGATGGTGCAGCGGTAGAAGTTCACCAGGATCTGAGGAGACAGATGGACCTTCTTCAGTCTCCTCAGGAAGAAGAGACGCTGGTGAGCCTTCTTGATCAGAGTTGAGGTAATGTGGGTCCAAGAGAGGTCGTCGGAGAGGTTGACTCCCAGGAACCTGAAGCTAGAAACACGTTCCACCTCCGTACCGTTAATGTGGATGGGGGTGTGCGTGCCGCCCCTGGACTTCCTGAAGTCTACAATGAGCTCCTTGGTCTTCTTGGAGTTAAGGGCCAGGTTGCATGCGGCAAGCGCGACCAAACTGGCTGCAGGGGCCGTGCGGAGGTCGGGTGAGTGGCGCAACGTGGCACAACAAAGTGAGGCGAACTTGGAGCGAAGTCTTCAGGTAAGTTCGCCAGGACAGAGAGGGGCACACAGAGAGGGGCACAGAGGCACACACATAGAGAGGGCCATGGAGCCACACACATAGAGGGTCACGGAGGCACCTACAGATAGGTTCATGGATGCACGACGTCGAGACGGTGTGTAATGCGTCGAGGCGACTGCGAGCCGACAAGCCGTTGCCGCGCGGAATTTTTGAACATAGTCAGTTTTTCAGAGCCCCGCGCGATGTCGGGACGAAATCCGCACAATTCCGCACGGCTCCGCCGATCGAAGTGGGATCGACCCCGCAACGCCGGATGGCTCAAGCGGCCACGTTAGGTCGCGCTCATCGCATGGAGTTGCATGCTGGTGGGACCAGCCCTTTACTCAGTGGGACATGCAGCATATCTGGAGAGAAGGAATGGGTGTCGTTTTTGGTCAAGACCCTTCTTCAGTCTGAAGGCAAGCAGTCGCAGCAAATTCCTGTGGCAGGGAAACTCAAGATCAATATGCACCGTGATCTCACTGGCGAGAGGTGTCCAGGCAACAGTAGGTACCTGGCACAAGGCCTTCCTACAGCCTCGTACATCAGCAAAACAGCGAGGAAACCCAAATACTGTGAAAATGCAATATTCATCAGAGATGCAATGGATGTGCAACACGCTGTGACAGGCAGACTTGAGCAATATTATCACCACCAACTGATCACATTGTTGCTCTGCAGTCCAACGATATTTAGTTGTGAGTAGTAGTGGGCTAACTGCTGGCATGAGAAGGAGACATCAAGAATACCACATCCTCAACAAAGGCACATCTCAGTACATGAGTGCTGGAGATATGGCTAAGGCATTTGCACCCATCTTTGGAAAACATTTCCAGACAGATGATCCATCTGGGCTTCTCAGATTCCCCAACATCATAGAAACGTCTCTCCAGCAAATTTGATTCACTCCAGCTGGAATGATGGAGAGCACTGGGCAGAGCAAAGGCTATTACTTCAGACAACATTCCAACATTCCATGACATGAAGTCATGCACCTCAGATCCAGCTGTACCTCCACAAAGATGCTCCAACACAATCATAACAATTGCATCTGCTAAACAGTGTGGGGAATTGCTTATGTACTGTTCACAAAATATGGGACAAATCTAAACAAATAATTACTACTCATAGAGTCACAGATGCCAGCATGCCCACACCGGCCAACATGTCCCAGCTACACTAGTTCCACCTGCCTGCATTTAGTCCATACCCCTCCAAACCTGTCTTATCAATGTACCTATCTGTTTCTTAAATATTGGGATAGTTCCTGCCTCGGCTACCTCCATTGGCAGCTTGTTCCACACACCTACCACCCTTTGTGTGAAAAAGTTACCTCACAGATTCCTGTTAAATCTTTTCCCCTTCACCTTAAACCTATGTCCTCTGGTCCTCGATTCACTCACTCTATCAGTGTACTAACATCATCAGCAAAGAGATGGAGGATGTAATTGCCAGTGTCATCCAACATCATTTAATCACCAATGACTTCTTCCTTTATGTCCCAATTGGGATTTCACCAAGACCACTCTGTTCCAGACCACATCAAGTCAAGTTGAATTTGGTTATAATAGATACAAGTACAGCGAGATACAGGTACAGTGATAAATTGAACTGCAATTATTATCCTTTATTGCTCCAACATCACCTCACAAGACTCTGATGGCCACTACCCAGAGGACAAGGCCAATACAGACCAGTTAGTCTAACATCGGTAGTGGGGAAACTGCTAGAGTCAGTTATTAAAGATGGGATAGCAGCACATTTGGAAAGTGGTGAAATCATTGGACAAAGTCAGAATGGATTTACGAAAGGTAAATCATGTCTGACAAATCTTGTGGAATTTTTCGAGGATGTAACTATTAGCGTGGATAAGGGAGAACCAGTGGATGTGGTGTATCTGGACTTCCAGAAGGCTTTCAACAAGGTCCCACATAAGAGATTAGTATACAAACTTAAAGCATACGGCATTGGAGGTTCAGTATTGATGTGGATAGAGAACTGGCTGGCAGACAGGAAGCAAAGGGTAGGAGTAAACGGGTGCTTTTCACAATGGCAGGCAGTGACTAGTGGGGTACCGCAAGGCTCGGTGCTGGGACCCCAGCTATTTACAATATATATTAATGATCTGGATGAGGGAATTGAAGGCAATATCTCCAAGTTTGCGGATGACACTAAGCTGGGGGGCAGTGTTAGCTGTGAGGAGGATGCTAGGAGACTGCAAGGTGACTTGGATAGGCTGGGTGAGTGGGCAAATGTTTGGCAGATGCAGTATAATGTGGATAAATGTGAGGTTATCCACTTTGGTGGCAAAAACAGGAAAGCAGACTATTATCTAAATAGTGGCCGATTAGGAAAAGGGGAGATGCAGCGAGACCTGGGTGTCATGGTACACCAGTCATTGAAAGTAGGCATGCAGGTGCAGCAGGCAGTGAAGAAAGCGAATGGTATGTTAGCTTTCATAGCAAAAGGATTTGAGTATAGGAGCAGAGAGGTTCTACTTCAGTTGTACAGGGTCTTGGTGAGACCACACCTGGAGTATTGCATACTGTTTTGGTCTCCAAATCTGAGGAAGGACATTATTGCCATAGAGGGAGTGCAGAGAAGGTTCATCAGACTGATTCCTGGGATGTCAGGAAGACTGCATAGTCTCGGTTTATACTCTCTAGAATTTAGGAGATTGAGAGGGGATCTTATAGAAACTTACAAAATTCTTAAGGGGTTGGACAGGCTAGATGCAGGAAGATTGTTCCCGATGTTGGGGAAGTCCAGGACAAGGGGTCACAGCTTAAGGATAAGGGGGAAATCCTTTAAGACCGAGATGAGAAAGTCTTTTTTCACACAGAGAGTGGTGAGTCTCTGGAACTCTCTGCCACAGAGGGTAGTTGAGGCCAATTCATTGGCTATATTTAAGAGGGTGTTAGATGTGGCCCTTGTGGCTAAGGGGATCAGAGGGTATGGAGAGAAGGCAGGTACGGGATACTGAGTCGGATGATCAGCCATGATCATATTGAATGGCGGTGCAGGCTCGAAGGGCCAAATGGCCTACTCCTGCACATAATTTCTATGTTTCTATGTTTCTATGTTTAATAGGGAAAATCATCACTTATCGGATCCCCTTCCAAGTCAGAAACCACCTTGGCATTAACAAATATCGTGGTTCTGTCATAATTGTTGAGTCTATATCTTGGAATTTTCTCCCTCACGTAATTGTTATGTATCTTCAGAAGTAAGTGGATCAAAGAGGTGGCTTCCCATTAATTTATCGACAAATCAGGAACAGGCAATAAATGCTGTTTTTCCTTGTGATAGTCAGATCCTGAACAATAATTGGATCGAGAACCAGAGGACATAGGTTTAAGGTGAGGGGGGGAATATTTAACAGGATCCTGAGGAGTATCCTTTTTACACAAATGGTGGTGGGTATATGGAACGAGCTACTGGAGGAGGTAGTTGAGGCAGGTACTAGCATAACGTTTAAGAGACATTCGGACAGGTACGTGGGTAGGATAGGTTTAGAAGGCTATGGGTGAAGCGCAGGCAGCTGGGACTGGTGTGGATGAGGCATGTTGGTTGACATGGGTGAGTTGGGATGAAGGGCCTGTTTCTAAACCTATGATGCTAAATAAGGGGAAACACCTGGATTTCAAGGTTATTTGTTTGCCATGACTATGAGGAGAGCAAACATTGAGCCCACTATTTTTGGTAAATATCATTCTTGTGAATTTGAAGGTCTCAGATGTTGGGAGAAGGAATATTATTTTAGTTTCAGTTTAGTTTAGTTTAGAGATGCAGCGAGGAAACAGGCCATTTGGCCCATTGAGTCCGTGCCGACCGGCGATCCTCACAAACCAACACTGTCCTACACACACTAGGGACAATATACAATTATACCAAGCCAATTAGCCGACAAAACTGTATGTCTTTGGAGTGTGGGAGGAAACTGGAGCTTCCCGGAGAAAACCCAAGCAGGTCATGAAGTGAACGTGCAAACTCCATGCAGACAGCATTTGTAGTCAGGATCGAACCCGGGTCTCTGGCGCGGAAAGGCAGCAACTCTACCATTGTGCCTGTTATTCTATGCTTTATATCTGGCGCCAACGCAAAGCAATATCAGAATGGGTACACCACAGCATTTTATATTCGCCGCTAGAATGTGAGTAACATTTGCATA